>VXBR01009788.1:48285-60258 GCA_013400215.1 Cisticola juncidis | reverse complement strand
ACACACAGCGCTGCCACCGCGACGGGACCCGCACACACAGCGCTGCCACCGCGACGGGACCCCGCACACACAGCGCTCACACCGCTCCCGAGCGGGCACAGTCCCGCACACACAGCGCTGTCATCGCTCCCGAGCGGGCACAGTCCTGCACAGCGCTCACACCGCTCCCCAGCCTGCACACCCCGCACAGCAGCAGGATCTGCCGGCCACCCAGAGCAGTAAGGAGCCCTGTGGCCAACACAGTCCTGCGTGAATAAACGGAGGCCCTTGAAACTTTGAAAGGGAAACGTTTATGCCTGTTTCAGCACAGAATCACAGAATGGTTTGGATTGGAAGGGACCTTAAAGCTCTTCTTAAAGCATGGGCATGGACATCTTCCACTAGACCAGGTTGCTCCAAGCCCTGTACAACCTGGACAGTTACAGGGATGGGCAGCCACAGCTACTCTGGGCAACTTGTGCCAGTTGTCCGTCAGTAAAAAAATTCTTCATAATATCTGATCTAAACTTACCTTTCTTCAGCTTGAAGCCATCCCTCCCTGTCCTGTCACTTTAGGCTCTTATCTTTCCACAGTCCCTTTCAGCTCTCCTGGAGCCCCTTTAGGTCCTGGAAGGGGCTCTGAGGTCTCCCTAGAGTGAACTCCCCCAGCTCTCCCAGCCTGGCTCCAGAGCAGAGGGGCTCCAACACCTCTGTGGCCTCCTCTGGACTGATTCCAACAGGCCTTTCTTGTGTTGGGGATGCCAGGGCTGGAGGCAGCTCTGCAGATGGGGTCTCACCCCAGCAGAGCAGAGGGGCAGAACCCCCTCCCTTGTCCTGCCCATCCCTGCCGGGATCAGCCCAGGGCACTTCTGGGTCACACATTACCAAGACACATCAAGCTTCACGTTCACAAAGGATATAATTTTAGTCCTTCTGTCACCTTTCAGGGTCTGGTGCTTTTCCTCAGCATGTCTTCTCTCAGGTTTCTACTTAGAGCAGCAGAAAAAGCTGGTAAGGCAGGGAATGGGAAGTTGGAGCTCCAGCCTTTAGACAGGACTCTGCTGTGAATGCCCAGCAGTCCCACAGGTGCCAGAGATGTTCTGCTCTGGGTTCCCTCGAGGATCTGAAGAGTATTTGCTAAAGGTAACAGAAAACTAAATTTTCCTGCCTCTTTCCTTAAAACTGGTCATTCCCAGGAAGGGATGGTGGCTGCTCTAAGCAGACATACTTTGTCACAAAGGCTTATCACAATGGCTGTATTACACTGTGGGAGTATTTAGGTACCTGGGAAGGCAGGAGGTGCACAGGAAGATTTAGGTGTAATTTTGACCATTCTCAGGGAGACAGGAAACAATCTGAGGCTGTAGAAGGTCTGCAAGATGGAGCTGGTGCACTCCAGATGCCCAGCAGAAATGTGGGCAGGTAGCTCAGCTGACAATTGCAGTGCTGAGCAGCAAGTGGAGCAGAATGGAACCAACTCTGACACTTTGCTCAGTAGTTTTATATAGAATACAACTAGAACTGCAGAGATAACTGAACACTGATAGGGGGAAAAAGGAAGTAACAGGCAATTGCTGTAATAACACCATCTTCACCTGTGAACTGGGTCTTTTAAGCACTTCATGCTTCCATTTCCTTCATCTTCGCACTTTATTCTCCTTTTGTTTGCATTTACTCAAATTTCTGAAATAGCCAAAAAATTCATTTTTGCATACAATTTTTACCTAATGGATGAGACAAATGATTTTCTCAAAGCACACTTAACATGTTTTCCATAGCTTTACACCAGCCAATATCTCATTCAAAACTTGACAGTTATGTATTCTTCTGAATTGACAGATTCAAGTTAATGCTTTTATTTTTGAGGGCCTTTTATTAAATACAGTTAACATGACAAGCACAGGCTCTCCAGATTTGTAAAACTGTCTCCTAAATCTGTATCTATAGTTTAGCTCCATATTTGCTGGGGTATAAACACAATTAGAATAAGGCATACAAAGGGCTTTCAGCAACATCTTGTTTCACTCAAGACATCATTGTGCCCATCATCTTATAAGGCATTTTTCCCTATGATCAGAAAAACAAATATAAGCTAACAATAAAATATATGAGAATATTCTGACATGTGAAACAATAACAATTTTGATGACTTCTCTCTTTGTACAGAACTGAGCAGAACTTTTGAATTAACTGCAGATAGAAAATTTGATTTTTATATGGGTGTGCATGTTCAGGCTGGTTGAAACATTTGTATGCACATGCAAACTTATATTTTACTTTTATTTTAGTTCAACAAAAGTAAATATAATCCTATTTTTGATCAGAAAAGTCTGAGATAATCAATGCCAAAGCCATTTCCATGTTTACCCACTTTGCTCTTCAGCAACTCATGTGAGCAAACTGTTTCCTGGACTTTTCATATGTAAGAATTTTTATATATAACAACAGTGATGAAGAATAAATATGCCAACACTACTATTTCAGCTGGATTCATATTAATGAAGAACCCTCAATGGAATGGAGGATAAGCCCCCTCAGAATGGAAATGTGCCTCTGATATACTGGCTGAGCAACTGGACACTTCCATACACACAAAAAATCTAAGCAAAGTACAACACAAAGGAAGGAAGTGAGATGTGGAAAAAGGGAGAACAAGAGAGAATTAGCCATTTTCTCAACCATATGATTCTCTGTAACATCCCTTCATACCCCCAGCAGCACTGTGGGCAACAGGAGCAGCCTAATCCCACTATAACACTACTAAATACCACCCAGTGCTCATTTTCAAGGAAGACATGGTACATTTCCTCAGCTATAATTCATCCTTCTTCCCACACTTCAGAGAAAGAAGGCTTTTTATTAAGTAGCATTTTTCATCATGACAGACATGAATGCAGGAGAAAAGCCTGCAGCTGCATTCAGCCTTTTAAAACACTGGCAAGCACAAGGATCATTTTACAGGAAATCACCCAAAGCCTCTTCACTGTGAAGAGGGTGAGACTGGGAAGGTTCACACAATGCTGAGATAGAAAAAGGTTCAAAAGCAATGTTCAAGGCATACACAAACTGAAGAAAAAGGTGCTTTGAAGTCTATACTTGTTTCCCTCCCTTTAAAAGTCTATACTATGATATGGAAATAAAAGTCAGTGAGGCGGGTGGGGAGAAGGTCTTCACCCAGCACTTTTTCTAAATTAAGTTCCACAGTTTTGTTCTTGTTAAAAATAAGTCATTTATAATTTAATACCTGTTTCAGGATACTCAGATCTGTGGTGCTGTTAACAGCGCACTTAATTCGCATTATCCATTAAAAAAAAAATTAAAAAGCAGCTCTGAACTTTGCTTCTGAGATGGAAGCGCTGTCTCTGAGCCAGCAATCACTGCTGTCACTCTTGCTTTGCATCTTTCAAGGCCTGAAGTCTTTCTAAAAGGGGTGGGTGGGAGTAATGCCACATTGAAAAGATCCAGTCAGAAACAGGGAATCCTAAATTATCTTTGTTTAGCTTGATCAAAGCAGAATATAGGTCTTTAGCCTTCCCAAGTTCCTTGGCAAATGCATCTGCTTGAAACTCAAATCGTCGGCTTAATACAGTCAAACAAAATGAGAGAACCTGTGGAGAGAAATGCATTGGAAATATTTTAAAATTCAGCTATCTGCAAATTCCTTCAGTGCCAGTAAATATTACCATATCTAGCTTCCCACATCCCACACATTGCTCTGGCTGCAGACTGAGCTTTATCCAAGCCTGAAACTGAGAGTGCTCCCCAACACACAGCACAAAGCCTGATTATCAAAATGAGACACCCAGTAAACCCCTAGAAACTTCAAACTTCCCCTGGCAAAACAGAATCATTATTTCAATAGGATAATAATTCAGTGTTTGTATCTTGAAAGCAATTTACCTCATTGTAAGGTGAAAAAATGAACTGGAAAATGATCATCAAGCCTATCAGGGTAGGCTGGGTGTCATAGAAACCAAATGCAGCAAAGAGTTCTTTTTGACCAATTAGCACAGCAAACAAGAAGAAGCAAAGGAAGGAATTCATCTGGAGAAAAGAAAAAAGATTCTTGATTAAGATAAGTCATTACATAACATCACATTATAGATTTGCACATGGATGCCACTGTAAAAAACAAGTAATTACTTTTGAACCAATATACAGAAAGGAACAAACAATTGGTCTTTACCTGCTTTCTGAAAGTGCAACAGTAGAAGAACCACTATTTTCTGTCAGTGAGCAAAAAAACAAGTAATGAAGGGAGGTGAAAAAGCAAGAAGAGAAGTGAGGAGGGAGTACAGCATAGAACCCATCTCCTTGGAATTAAGCATAGGTTCTGAAAAGTTTAAAGCCAGAAATGTTGGCTTTAAACTTCTGTTCCTGGAAACAATCTGTGCTTCCACCTAAGCTGTGCAGCATGGTGTACAAGCACTGCCCTGCCTGGCTTTTCAGAGCCCAGAGGCAGGACCATGCCTTACCAAGTTTTCTGGAGGGGTGATTAGCTATCCAAGGGGTTGCTTGGTCTTTTTAGAGAAAAATGGGAGGTGCCAGAACATTGTTTGTTATTGAACAGAAAAGAAGGATGGCTGTGATCCAGACCAGCTTTCTGTCACACAGCATATCAGGTGAATGTGCACTAACAAATCTGGAAAAGGGCATCTGGAAATAGTTATAATTACAGATGCTCCAGGAAAAAAAAAACAGTTTAAAATAACTTACCTGGCTGATGATTATATTCTTGACAGTATGACCTAGTTTCCAATGACCCAATTCATGACCGAGTACAGCCAGAACTTCTTCATTTTTACATCCTTGTTTCTTATTCTGAGGGAACAACAAAGCAGAAGTATTATCAGGTATGTCTGAACACAAATACATTTCTTACTCATTTGTTTTTACCTGGATCACTTCAGTGTCTCTAGATCAGGCCATTCCCTTCTAATACCAGGAACACACATATAATTTCTTGCTGAGCCTTTTTCATGAAGATACTGACAGAAATACAAACTTTTAAGGTTAAGAAGATTTCTACTATGAGGTGGTGTTCTCTTATTTCTATGTATGCAGACAAGCTGATGCAAACCTGACAGAACACTGCAAGATTTGCCTTCCAAACACTCTCCTATCCCTCTCATCCTGTTTCTTTTCTCAGGCAAAGCATTGCACTGGAAACAGGTACTCAGAGCTGCAGAGTTTGAGAGGAGAACTGAGAGTAAAGCCCTGCTCCTACTTTCCTTCAACACTCAACATGTAGCTCCTCCCAAGGCAGTACTGCTCCTTTTAAAAGGAACTGCCCTCTTCAAAAAGCCCTATTAAAGCCTTAAAGCTATAATTAGGAAGGACATCTGCACCTTCAAAGATCTATTAACAAGTCAGAAGCAAACACAAAGGCTGAGGAACCTGTTGAAATGGAACACAGGTTCTCATTATGACTACATCAGGTGAGCTCAGCATCCTCTCCCACCCATTTCTGCAGCGTTTGCCAAACAAAACCCTGGGCACCACTCACACGGGCTGAACAACAATCTAGACACTGGCCTAACCTTAGGCTGCACAAGGTCATTTGTTTTTCTCAGAATAACTCCTTCAGGTTATTCAGAAGGTTTATCAGTTTTAGTAATTTCCACACTCTCTGAGGCCACACCAGCTGTTCCAGCAGACTCCTGATGTGCAGTTGCACACCAAAGCAGAGGCCATGCCAGGACACCATCCTGTCCTTGGCCAGGGCATGGGAGGATGCACAGGGGCACCAAAAACTCTGCATGCAGTAAAAGGAACACCAAGGACACACTAAGAATTAAAAGTATTTCCTTCAAAGGGAAGCTTTGGTGTGGCAGTCCCAAGAGAAGAAGATGAGCTAAAACCCTGAACAGGTCCCTTATTTGAAGAATTATAAGGAATATCTAGTTTTTACATGCAGGGAACTAATGTTTTGCTAAAGCCCCTGTGGATTTTTACAGTCTCTGGTGCTATCTGCACAACTCAGTCCCAGAAATTCCAATTAGCAAGCCAGGCATTCTTTGGTGTTGAAATCATTAGGGTTTGATTTTAGCAACTTACTCAGGAGCTTTAAAATAGATTAGAAAACACAAAGGAATACCTCACCGAGAAGCTATGAAAGACAAACTCACTTTGGTTTTAGACTTTGTTTCTTCATTCTCACCATCTTCTCCTTCTGCTGGTTCTTTGTTCAAAGCAGAATATTCTTCCAGGAGTGTGTCAAAGAGTACTATCCTCTTATTCTTGAAGAATCCATAGAAATAAGCATTGCTATGGGAGGAACGCTTGGAACCTGATGGGGAAAATGGAAAGAGCAAGACCTGAATAATCCCATGCACTGGAGCCTGTATGACACAGACCAGGCTCTTCCAGAGGAATTCTCAAAGCCCCCAAATGAACAGAAGACAAACTCAAGCAGATCTGTTTGGAAATTGAAGCATATTCTAAAATCTAAGTAATGGTGACTCCAATAGAGAAATGTAGCATGTAAAGGCACTAAAACCATAAGAGCAGTCATGAACATCTAATGTCCAAGAAGAAAAGCAAATTCTATTGCAATTTCAAAGTGGAAAGAGCATTCTGCATTGACACTGCTCCAGGCAAAGAACCTGTGCTAAATTATGTAGAATTCTTTCAAATGTTCCAGCAAAGATGAATGGAAACAGATAAACATGAACACTTTAGAAACAGCTAAGGAGAAGAGATGAACTACAGATTACAGAGCTCCTCAATACTATTTTTGTTTGCAATAAGCCATTCCCTTTGTTTCACAGTTCCAAAATAGTAATCTTGACTATTTTTGTGCTTCTACTCCTGAGCAAGCTGTTTATTCCATTCCACAAACCCAGGAAAATGCTTCCAACCAGAGGATGAGTTCAGACTGTGCATTGTGAGGAAAAAGACCAGGAAAATGCTACAGACATTAGCAAGTATCTAAGCAATGCAAGCAACTGCCCTACTACAGCAGGGCATCCCCAATCAATGCTAAAACCTCAGAAAATTTAAAATTACAAAACCTTTTTATTAAAAAAAATACCAACAAAGCCTCACTTTCAACAACATACACCTTAGTCAATGGGAAGTCAATGCTCTTTGCCATTACTGCAATTTGCTGCTTGAGCTCAGCATCCCCAATCAATGGTAAAACCCCAGAAAATTTAAAATTACAAAACCTTTTTATTAAAAAAAATACCAACAAAGCCTCACTTTCAACAACATACACCTTAGTCAATGGGAAGTCAATGCTTTTTGCCATTACTTCAATTTGCTGCTTGAGCTCTCCCTCGGGAAGAGGAATGAATTTATCAAACAAAGGTGCAATATAATCTGCATAGATTGTAACAAGCACCTGCAAATACAAACAGATATTAAGAACAGGGCATGCAAATGTGTTTAGTGCTAGAGTTGGAGCAAGAAGTTCAAAAAGAGGACACAATTTCAGAACAAACGCTTGATAAAGCAGAGTGCTGTATGAAGTGGGATTTACAGCCAGGCTCTCTGGGCTGCTTTGTCTGGTGGCTAGTGCAGAGTTCAGCAAATTCTGCACAAATATTTGTGCTGGTGTCACCCCTGAGCTGGTGTGAAGAGTGCAGAAGTCAAGGCCTCTGGGCAGAAGTTGTCACTTCCACACCCTTCCCCAATCCTGGAAATCTCTGGAGTGTTTCATACTCAGCAGCAGAGATGAAGGAACCAGGAGATAGAAGTGGGACTAATTCCTGCTAAGTTGCAAAACAACTCCTAAAAAGAGGCAAGAAATTTCATGTCCCCTGTTTTCTTTTCATCTCCCAGCTGTGTGCAGGGCTAAGGCAATGGTCTGATGCCTCTGGCTCCCCAAAGACCAACAGCCTTGACCTAAAAATATCACTACAGTGCACCTGCATCTCTTCAAACTGGCATCAGCTGCAGCCCAGCTGAGAAAGCCAGAACTAGAATAATGTGATGGAAAGCTCAACTCCCTTGCCTCAGACTCTTGATCACCCCAAAATTATTTTTATTTATTTAGTTTAAAAGTTTAAATTCTAGTTAGCGAAAAAGGAACAAGACCTGAGAGGCAAATGGACATCAACATTAACTTCAAAATTATCTTGATATGTTTTATTTCACTGAAAACAAGTACCTGGCCTTCTGACAGTGTGTGCACTGTTGAAAAAGTCCAATAAAATAAAAAATCAGAAAAACTGACTTTTGCAAAGTCACAGCAAGTGAGGGCATCAATATGAAACACCACTAAAAATAAGTTATTATTGTTCCTGTAATTTTTAGGGGCTTAAACATCTGCAGATATTTTGCAGAAGGTGTTAGGAGGGTATTTCACTGAGCAGAAATCAGCTTTTCAGTCCAGACTAGTGTTTCAAACCATATAGCATGTGGGGACTAATTTTAAGGGTTTATCTCAGACCTTTGTGTAATGCCTTGATATCAGCAGGCATAACAGACTAGAAGGAGGATGCAACTCCAACCCTGATTACAGAGTTATGGAACTGGAATTTTTCCCTAAACCAGACTCTAAAGGGTAAATCTAATACATCTTAGGATGATTTTGCATGTCAAAGGATTTTCAAAGACATTAAGGTCTGAAATCTGATACAGTTGCAGTGAGGTGGAAACACCAATTTGTCTAAGCACGCACTTAACCCTCAGGGGTGGAGGGGCCCAGAGGAGAAGGGTGAGCCAGGAATGCTGGGTTTTCTTTCAATAAAGAAATAGGTTTTCTTTTCTTTTCTTTTCTTTCTTTCTTTCTTTCAAGAAGTTTGCAGCTCTGCCAAAATGTTTTCTTTTCTAGCTTTTGTTGTATAAAAGATAGACCAACCCCTGTTATATCAGCTTCTGAAGCATATGTTCTGGTTCTCAACTCTGTATTTAGGAGAAAGGAAAACTGATCACACATAGTGCTGTATTTTCCAGTACCTATACTAAAGCTTTATAGTGCTTCTCTTTCAATTGAGGAAGACACTCCAGTATTAAATAGATTAAATTTATATGACATTAATGTGGACAACCAATATGAGCTATTATTCCTGAACAAGTACACTAAGAGCAAGACATTCAGAGTTTGTAGACATTAAAATTCACAGGAGATCTAAATTTTTCTTAATTTCCTTTCAGCTGCATTCAACAGGCTAAGCCATGCCAGTAAGCTGGAGTCTGGAGGAAACCCAAACATCTTCTCATACTCACCAAGGAAACAACTAATGTGAAGAGCCAGGCATAGATAAAAAAGTAATCTCCCCCTATTTTAATAATGTAAAGCAGAAGGGATGTCACTGGCAACAGAATACACTGAGTCACAACAAACTTCTTGATGGCATCCTTAAAAAAAAATCCCAGCGTCTGCAAAGAAAGGATAAATGATATCAGTGATATGTCAATGTAAATATTAATATTATATTGGTTTGGGCCTGACCCAAACCATTATTTTGTGTTGCACATTCATTAAAGGACCAGTCTATTTAACCAGTCTGAACCAATCTGGTCAGTACAAGAGCTCTCTGCAATACCTGTTGATTGAAGCCGTGTTTCTCTTCTATGACAAATGTATTATATAAACTCCATGGGAGACCAGTCACTGCACTGAAGAGTGTTGCAAGCAGCAGAAATACCAATGACTGAACAATCTAAAAAACAAAACAAAGCCACCTGATGTTTACTGACCCACAATAACAAATATTCTGCGTGTTAAAAACGGCTTTTATGACAATGGTTTAACTGAAACTGGTTAGAAGATAATGCTAGATAAATTCACAGAATTAATTTATTCATGATGACTAATTATTATTCACTATAACAACTTACTAAGGATTTGGAACACACATTTGGATAAATACTTTATCCACAGCACAAAGGTAACATAAGCAGTACACTCAAATTTCTTACCCTTTTAGAGTGCAGGTAGATCAATTCTAGGATTAGTAGAAAGAATTCACCCAAATAAAGAGCTCCCAAAAACCCAGCCCACCACCTCATCTGACTCAAGCAGATACCAGATTCTGCTTTTAACATATAAGGCTGATTTAATTAGTAAGCTAATTTAAAAGCAAGATAATTTACTGTTACCAGTTCTTAAAATCACACAGTCATTGTGTGCACCAGAAAATATCTCTTATTTTTACTGTATTACAGGATAGCTAAATCTCACTTTTAATGAACTACCAATTTAAAAATAAAACTTATTGCAGTAGGGACCAAACACTTTCACAGAAATTGAAAGCCTACTTACCTCATATTCTGGTCCAAACCCAGCACGACCAGAGATCTGGCCAGACAGTTTCCATAGAAAAGGAATTCCTCCACAGAGGAGAATCATCTTAAAAACAAAACCACATACCACAGAGGCAGTATGAAACACACTGTCACCTTAGTCTACTACAATTTCAGCATGGTAAGAACCTTTTAAGGGTGAACAAGACAAGTTTTATTATTAGCTTTTTGCCACCCCTCTGATTTTAACAGTGATAAAACAAGCCTGGAATATCTGCCAATAATTAATTTTTACTTTAGAGAAGTAGAGAGCAGGTAATTCTTTTTTTTCCTGTGAAATACTAGCATATTTTCAAGCCTATTTTCTGTATTGGCTCAGACAAAAGGTGTATTTTCAGAAGATCTTGAAGCTCCTGTGCCCTGTGGTTGTATAACCACACACATATATCCACATTGCAGCCTCTCACCCAGAGCAGAGGTTCACCTGTGTTCCCTGCCCAGAGAAAAGCCCCAGTTTCACTTTCAGTACTGGAATAATTACTTCTTTTTGTGTAGCAAATACAGCCACAAACAAAAACAGAATATAAATATCAGTGTTTGCTATGACCCTGGAATGCCAATGGTGCAGCTGCATGGGATCACCAAGAGCCAAAGGACTTCACAGTTTGAGTACATGAAAAACATCACATGAAAGCCACTTACAGTGCCCTCGACCTCTGAATAGAGGCCTGACCAAAAGCTGAAAGTACTTTTGTCCAGCTGATAGAGACGAGATTTTTCAAACGTTTCTGAGTCCATGATCTGTCCCAGTTCCTGTGGTACATGTGTTGTTGTTCTGTACACCCGCCTCTGAAAAATTGAAGGCAAAACTTAAAGTCTATACCTAATATTTTAATGAGATAAATAAGATTTAAAAGTAACGCATAAAATGATCCCATGGGCTACTACAGAAAGTAAAAAAAAAGAAAAAGAAAGAAAAAATACACAAATGAACTAATATTCCTAAATTTCAGTTTTCTATCAAGTTCTAAATATATATAAAACTGGTGCATAATTATTATGTTATAACCAGGAACTGAACTGCTGGCGTAATGACTTATTTAGAACAATTCAAATACAGATCACACAAACCGATTTTTCCACAGGATGTTACTGCACCACAGTTAA
The DNA here is from genome assembly GCA_013400215.1 of Cisticola juncidis. Classification (NCBI taxonomy): domain Eukaryota; kingdom Metazoa; phylum Chordata; class Aves; order Passeriformes; family Cisticolidae; genus Cisticola; species Cisticola juncidis. The sequence continues at coordinate 48,918 of VXBR01009788.1, read as the reverse complement.
CCACTAAGCTGATTCTGAAACCAAACACCAGATCCTCCCGTGCAAACCGTGCGACTTCACCAGAACAGAAACCCACGGAGTGGCTGCACAAACGAGGTGCTATTTCATTTTTAAAGAATTTGCCACTTGAAATTTTTTTTAAGACTAGAAGTCTTTCCCCTCAGCTCAGGGGAAAGAGTAAGTATACTTACCCGTTCTCTAAGGAAAAGCTCCTACCCTTTGTCACTTCAGAACACATTCTCCCTGTCCATCGGGGGCATCGGGCTGCACTGCCCCCGATCCCGGGTCAAACACCCCGAGGTGTGGCTGCTGCTAAACCTCAGGTGGGCAGGCTGGGGGTGGAGATGCGGCTGGCAGGTGACAGCCAGGACCTGGCCAAAGGGACACTCCATCCTCTGTTGTATTTTGGTTAAGAAGCGGGGCTGGATGTGCCTCTCATGGTGGCTATCGCTGCCCAGGCATCGCTATAGGGGAGGTGCTGAACCACGGCCTGTGCAGCGCATGCGGCGCTTCCTTCCTCTTTCCTTCACCGGATAAACTGCCGTTATTTCAACTCACGCTTTTCTTATTTTTGCTCATACCGCTGTCCCTCAGCTGTCCCGGGGAGGAGGACGGAGCTGCTGGGGGTGCTGA
>VXBR01009788.1:21986-47361 GCA_013400215.1 Cisticola juncidis | reverse complement strand
TCGGCTCGCCCACCCCACTCAAGCGCGTGTGGAGCGCAGCATAGCAAGATCTGGGCAGATGTTGAAAATATTTTCCTTCAGTATAAGTTACTCAGACTGAGCCCAAAAATGCATATAAAGCCTCGTTAGTCCTTGTCCAAAACCTTTCACAGAAGCACTAAGTGCAAATACTAACGCTGACTACTGCGGTACTTGCTGATTTATTTAAAGCTTAAACTCGCACTTTAGATTTGGTCTCTGTAATGCTCCGTGAAGTCACCGCAGAGCTTGCCCGGCAGCACCGGGGATAAACGTGCAATGCAGAGCACAGGGACTGTGTGATCTGACAAAGATGCAGTAAGAGGGTCAATAACGTTTAGCCACTTCTAGATATGGCATTTTAGTATCAGGCATTTATGTAATTTCTACCAGTCCAAAGTATAATGGAACATGCCAGTGGATTTTTAGACATTAAGTTTTAATAAAATAATGCCTACCTAATGTTCTCATTATCTGTCAGTTACCTTTTTTTAACTATATAGAAGAATGACCTGTCAAATACATTGAAGCCCAGCCTTTTCTGTAACCTAATATATCCCTGCAGAAGAACAGGACAGATGAGGAAGGGCTGTTGGCTCTGCTGAGAGCTCTGCTAGAGAGAGAAGTCAGGCTGGAAAATCTCTTTGTAAAGGTATTTACTACCCACAGGACCACAGCAGCCCACAGCCATGAGGAATTTAGGCATGCACAACCAATAAACATGTTTTTGTCTAATGAAATCCATCCATTTGAAGACAGTAATTTTTTAAATGGAAGCAACATTCCCTATGAAGAGTGTTTTCTGAGGTACCTGCTCTTCATATTAAGAATTCTATTCTTGGAAAGTCAATGCAGTGGTGTTCCTTTACTGCAGAACAAAATGTTTCTTCCATATGCTTCAAAGCAAGAAACTGGAAATGTTACATTAGTGTAAGAAAAATTCTGGTAGCACTTGGGAGGGAAAGTGATGGCCTACTCATGGCATGAAAACAGAAATGGGCAGCAAAAACTCTTCAGACCTTTGCCCTCTTGTGGCCTCCTCCAATACCATCTCTGCCAGGGAAATTAGATCAGATTAAAAAGCCCAAGAAGAAATTGGGATAAAGATGTAGACTCAAGCAGTACAGTTTTGATGGGGTTACACCTATTAACTCATTGAGACAATAGTGCATTTTGTAGATGATGGAGTTCAAATGAGACACAATGACAGTGTCTGAAATGGCAAGTTACAATTTTTGTAAGGAGGAAGAAGCTGAGCAGAGCTGTGTTGGTGTCTTCCAACTGGAGTATGAACACCCTATGAGCTCCCATTACTAGAAATCCTGGCAGTGCCACATCACCACAGGAAAATGCCTCCAAGCTGATTTGTGCAACCCAAAGCGACTCAATCGTTTTCTAAATACAACTCTTGGACTGAGGAATGTTGCAGGACTTGTCTCCATGCCTGGCAGACAGAAATGATCATTCATTGTCAAAAATCTCACTGGGGAGCCCTAAATGTGTACTGGTCCTTTGATGTGACACAACCTGCTCAGCAATCTGGCCACACTCATCACACACTCAGCTGGTGCCAGACAGTCTCAGCACCCTCTGCCTTTAAAGGAACAAAGACTTTCTCATGCTTGAGTATAATTAGTAAGCCTGTACTAATTATAGTTTTTTCAAGTCTAAAAAAAGCACAGAGAATGTTGTAAAATAAAATGTAATACTTTACTTTTCTGTATCTATTTTATCAGTTTGATAAATTATCTACAAATGCATAAAACTTAAGCAACACTGTCCAATGCACTCAGAATGGTCCCAAACTCAATTACAAGTAAAGCACATTAAAGATTTACTGTACAGTAAACAAATGGGTGAAAAACTGTAATTTATTGAAACTCATAACTCAAAAAATATAAGATGCTGTAGTGTACAATATGTTACACAAAGCACCCTGGGGTGCACATTCAAGTCAAGTAATAACTCCATCGCCCCCCAAACCCTGGTACCCCAGTACTTGTTTCATATACAATCATGCACATTTACTCTTCAAGAGGAAGCCCCCGGTATTCTGATGTGTTAAATAGCACCAAAATCAGCATTGTTCATTGAAAAAAATGGGGAGCTAAATTAACTTGGCCATTACTTTTGACAGATATTATACATTCATGGAATCAAACAGTCAAAACTAACCTAAAAAGTGTGTACTGTAACAATTACTGTTCTATTTTGAAGTTCTCCCCGTACAGCAGTAGTGGAGGCTATCTGCTCTAAGCAAAGCTACTTATGTACTTCCTACACAGAGCTCATCTGCCTTTTTTGTTGGAAATAAATCTATGAGAGGTGTGGAAAACTTGGATCTTTCCAGAACAACTACTGGTCGTAAGTAATGCAGCTGTTTTAAGGCAAGGTCTCCACAGTCCATCAGGGCCTTGTCCAAAATTGCCCTCAGGTTTTCTAAAGAAGGGGCAGAAGAGGACTCTGACAGCAAGGGTTGGATCTCTGTTAGCTGCCCAGCATTACTGGGGGTAATGATTACATTTTCATCACTTACAAAGTTATTTACTGCTGTATCCCCTTCACTGTCTCCCTCTTTTTGCAATGTTTCTTCTACTGGTAACTGCTCAGGAGACTCCCATTCTACCACCTCATCACAATCATCATCATCGTCATCATCATCATCTTTTCCCTCACTTTCCTGAATGAATTTTAAAAATGAAGACTCAAATCCCATTGGTTTATATGTCTTTAAATCAAATGGTTTGGACATAGGAGGCTTTTGAAATTTGTCTTTTGTAGCACAAAGTACATTTCTTTTTGCATTCTGATTAACTGCACTATGCTGACATCCCTCTGGGTCTTTCTCTGTTGGCACCTCTAACTGTAAACTGGAGAGAGAAGAGCTGTTCTCCCTTTCACTGCTTTCAGAAAGATCCTCAGTTTTACACACAGGTGTCTCCCTGGTGTTAGGCTCTTCTGAACAGGTGTCCTTGGAACTGTGGTTGTATTTTAAAGTGCCTGAGTACACCAAGGCACTGGCATCACAATTCACACTGCTCGGTGGACATTGTTTTTGTTTTTGGTCTTCATCACCCACATCTGGAGCATCGCAGGCAGGGTTTGGAGCAAGGGCTTTCTCACTTTCCTGCACGGGCTCAGCATCAGCTGATTTATCCTCGTTAACTTCTACCTCTTTTTTATCCAGGTGTGAAGCTGTGCCAGAGCAAGACTGTTTCTCAATCATGATGCCACATTTCACACAGAGAACGAGTTTCTGCAGGCGCTGCTCGATGTACATGTTGGTCATCTGGTGTGTGCGCTTGTAGTGCCTGACGATGCTGCTTTCCAGTTTGACAACAGACAGGCACCCCTGCACCATGCAGGGGTACTGGGTCTGGTTAGACTTCTCTTTGCACATTTGTAGGGCTTCCTCTTTTGTTTTGAAACTCAGCGAATGTTTCTCTCTGCTTTTGCTAATTCTTCTTGATTTTAATTTCTTCCCATTCTGCTTTCTTGTGCCAAAGCCGCCTTTCAAATAATTTTGCTCATTTTTATCTCTATCTTCATTATCATCGTCCTCTTTCTGATTTCCAAAGAGACTATCATAATATTCACTGTGTCTAAAATATACATGCTGAGAATAGTTACTGTAATTTGTGAAAATTCGATTGCAGCCATTAAGGTCACAATGGATTTCAAAATCTTTGTTTAATTTTTCTTCATTGGCATGTTCTTCTATTAGGTGCTGTTTAAGCTTATTAAACGTATAAAACACAGCATGGCAGTGGGCTTGGTTACAAGCAAATCTGGCAGACTCAGCTTCAGAAAGCAGTTTTTGATCCTCTAAGATTTCATTGTGGAAGTCACTACAATGCTTAGCAAGAGCTTTAGAACACAGAAAACGCTTACCACAGTCTTTGTGTTTGCATGCAAATATTTTTTTACATTTGACAAGTTCCCTTTTTGTTCTTGCTTTGTCTTTTTCTAAGCAGAGCTGCTCCTTATTATACTGGTGCACAGTTCTGTAATGGCGAATCAAACCTTTCTGGTTTGTGAACGCTGAGTTGCAGCTTTTATGTATACAATGAAATGGTTTGTGGTACTTATGCAATATGTAACATAAGTTCCCTTTAGCAACTGTTCTTTTGCTTCCTCTTCCCTGTCTTGCTTCCAGTTCTTCTCTGTGACTGTCCAGAGAAGTGATGTTAGATGTTCTTCTTGTTACATCATTGTCTGTCTCTTCATTGGACTCCAAATCAGTCTCAGAACTGCAGTCTTCCTTTTTAGGGTGACACAGCTGCTCAGAGTCCGAATGTCCAGAGAACCCAACGCTGTTTGCAGCAGAGCTGTTCTTATGCATGTCCTCTGTACATAAACCTACATGATCAAATTTGTCACTAGGACACACCTTGTGAGCCACCCCCTCACAGCCAAGCTGATGTTTGTTTCTGTAGTGAATTCGAAGATGTGTTTTTCTGGTAAATGATCTTTGGCAAATGTGACACTTAAACGGTGAATACCGATGCTGGAACATATTTAGCTGAAGAACCATTTCCTTGGAATAGTTATGCTTTTTAACATAATGCATTAAGAGAGCTTCTCTGGTCACAAACTCACATGTACATCCGTGGCATTCACAGAAAAACGGTTTAGCTGCCAGCTGAGTAAGGTACTGGCTGGGTAAATTATCTTCTTGATCTTGAAGGTGATATTTTGAGGTAGTTTCATCAGCTGACTCAGAGCACTTGCCATCTCTAGATGAATAGCCCAGAAAAGATTTTTGTCTTGAAGAATTCTGAATGTTAGCATTTTTTAAGCTTAGATGTTTCAAACCTAACATTAGTTCCCACATGGTATCTTCAATATCTTGTTCTCTAGAACTGTCATAAAAAGATGTTTCTGGGGAAGAAGGGTAAGTTTCTTCCCTCAGGTCACTGCTTTCTTTAGCATCTACAGCACAACACAAGCTTTCTGGAGAGTCAGCATTTGTATCAGAATTATGACCTGGACTCATATCTGTAGGGGATTTACTGTCCTGAGCATCATTCAACAGATCAAGAAAGTATTTAGTTTTCATTTCCATATTTCTTTTACCTTTAAAGCTGTATGGATGGGCCCTTCGAAGGTGTTTGTGCATACTTCTGGAATTTTTGTGGATGGAACAGCAGCCTTCAAAACCACAGGAAAGGTTCTTTTCATCAAAGCAAACTGCCACACTGGAACACTGCTGTTTCATATCTGCTGGATGGAAGACTCCTTCCTGGGACATGACAAAACCTGGAACTGACTGGTTGTGAGCCACTGTTCCAAGCAGCTGTGGAGATGTCTGACCTTGGCTTACTGCAGCATCTGCCCTGTGCTTCCCACAGTGCAGGCTGCAGTTGCTTTCACTGTTGAGATCTTCACTGTCAGAGAGAGATTCCTCCTTCACCTGTGGGACTTCCTGAGAGCCTGAGGGATCCAAGTTATCGTTCAGACTGGAATTTTCAGATTGCTCAAGCAGCTGAGACTCTGGAAGATAACTGGATTTTTCTTCTGAAACCAACCCTTCAAGGTTCAACCTTTGCTTCCCTTCCCCATTTGACACTTGGATATCATGTGCTGCAAGGTGATTCTGAAACTCAGTTTTTGAATAATAAAACTTTTTGCAACCGAAGTAGTTGCAGGTGTACGACGCGTCCCTGAAGTGCTGCGCCTCGTGATGGTAGAGCTGCCCTAAATCACTAAAAACAATATTACAGCCATTGAGCTCACACTTATACCTCAGATCATCGTGGGTCTGTTTGTGGTTGAGGAGCTCGTTGACGGAGCCAAAGCGGGCGTAGCAGTCCATGGACACGCACATGTAGGGCTGGGGCCCGCAGTGCACGCGCTCGTGCTCCCGCAGGTGGAAGGAGGTCATGAAGTGGCGGCGGCAGAACGCGCACTTCTCCCTCCTGTTCTTCATGTCCAGGTAGTGCTTTGCATTCTCGTCGTTGTTCTGGTGTTCAGCTTTCAGGTGCACACTCAGGTACTTGAACTGCTTGAACACTCTGGAACAGTCAGTCCCAGGACAGGGGTAGATGTCTCTGTCCTGCAGCTGGCAGTTTTCCAGCTGGCTGAATGTCACGTATTCCTGGGTGTCGTCGTCAAAGCTTTCGGGGAGCTGTGCCTGGGGTGGCCTTTCTGGAAATGCTGGGGGTGGGCTGCTGGAAGCTGGTGCCTTTTGTGGTGATCTCTCTTTTTTCAGAATTATTTTCTTCTTAGGTCTGTGTGTTCTGCTAGGTGGCATTTTAACATGTTCCATTACGTGTGGTACAAAAAATTCCTTTCTCTTGAACTTTTTTGTGCAAACGGGACATGTATAAATGCCATCTTCCATGTGCATCTTAGAATGATGCAGTATTCTGGCCTCTATACACTCCCTTTTGCAGAGCACACAGAAAAACTTGTATTGAAGCCATCTCTGATATCTTTCTGAAGAACCAATTGGTTTTTTTACTCTTGATTTTTCCTTAGGGTGACTCATTGAATCTTTCCCATCATAGTATTTGAGCTCTTTTGTCTCATCATAGTCACTGAAGAAATTTTCTAACACGTCTGTTTCATTGAGTGACATATGACAACCCACATCATCCTCAGAATCAGAAGCTGCCTTCCCCAACAATTTCAGACAATGCCTCTTTAAAGTCTTCCAGTCCCAAAATTCAGGATCAAATGGCCAATATGCTTTCAAAGCTAACAGCAGTTCACAGCGGAGTGAATTTGGAACCAGTGCATTTTCTTCATCAAATTTTTGGTCTGGCTGCATATAGAGCTCTTCCAGGGCATTAAATCCACTCAAGGTTGGCTCGAGTAGGAATTCTGTGAGTTGACAGGCTCTTCTAACTTCAAGGTCTTCTGGTAAAAGGCATGCAATTGTTTTACACACTGATGTCTTCATTTCATCACTTCCATTGGACCTGATCTGCAGGGCTCTCACACACAACAACACAGACACAGCAAGTCCTGCTTCCTCTGCCTGGTGAAAGAAAACACAAGATTTTTATTAGTATCATATTAGGCACTTAATCAGAAAGTATGAATAATGAAATAAGCTGTATTTTTTCTATTTGTTCAACAGAATTGTTATGAAAATAATAAATTCATGTAAACAGCTCAAGTAAAGAATTCATGTGTCCAAAGACTCAGGACTGCATCTTACTTACTTCAGACTGTATGACTCTTATCAAGAAAAATAGGTGCTGTAGTGTCTTGGCAATGATGCCAAACTGACGACATCTCTCCAAAAAGGAGTCTAAGGAAGGATCTATTCTTCTCTGCAGTTTGCTCCAGAAAAGTGTCAGTTCCCTGTGAAGAGTTGAAAGCAGAATGTGAGAACATTGCAGATAGAGACAATTTGTGCAGTCACAGTGTGTCAGTTCAGAGCTGATGCCAAGAAAAATTCAAGTGTTATTCAAGGACAGCACACGCTTCAGTGAGGTCCTGATCTCCAAGTGACACTGAAGGGAATTGTTCCTGTGCCCCACCCCAGCACCAGATCAAACCCTGCTGCATCTCCTGGTATTTACTGGGGAAAGACACTGGCAGTGGGATTCACCTCACTTAATGCACACATCTACAGCTGCACAGACTTGCTTTCTAGACAAAAAACCCAGTCCCACACTTTCAGTCTTTACCTCTCACACAGAAGTTTAAAATGGGTAAGATGAATCAAAGCTAGGTAAATGTTTTAGTCACCACTCAGTTCTGGTCTATCAAATTACATAATACACCAGCAGTACACTATGAAAGGTGATTAAAGCTTAACTCATTTATTGACTTGAAATGCCATTACACAAGCTTACAATTAAACACAAAAAAGTTACATTTTCTTACAGCAGTCAAAATCCAAAAGGTGTTAATGACATTGCTAGAAAAATTTTAAGCAGAATCCAAATCAGCAGATCAAGCAGAGTAAAATAACTGTTCAACTACAATCCTTTCTGAACCACACAGGACCTTCTCTGAAGCTGTCCTGGGAAACTCTCAAAATAGGTGTATTGTATTCCATACCTGCCCTACACCAATCTGCCCCAAATTGTTGCTCTCTAAGCCCTGGCACCTGGAAATGGCACTGGAGAGGTCAGGGCTGCCAGGTCCTTTTAAAGTTGGGTCACTCATGCAGAAGATCTCTTTCCTTTTTGTTCTGGTGGGGAAGCAGGGACAGCACAAGGCAGAAACCTCCTTTATTTTCTCTCTGGAGGGGGTTGCTCAGGTGGGCTCTGAGCAGCAACAGTAGCACCCCAAGAATTTGCATTTTGCAAACCAAAAGGGTTTCAGAGTGAAGTCTCAGATTCAGCAACTCTGTATCTACTGAGTAATATTACCTTGTTACTTACTGTTATTTATGTTTCACTGTTATTTTGTATTTGTTGATGTTTAATTTTCTTAATAAATGTTATCTTTTCACTTTTATATTCTTGCATTCATCTTTCCTTATTGGTGAAAAAGGAAGTGGTTAAAACTAAAAGGGCAGGTAATTAATGGTGGAGTGTTCACCCCTTAAATTGTCTTAAACCAAGACAGAAGTAAATTAAGAAATATCTGCCCCTTTGAAACCAGCAGCTGGTCACAGAAAGAAGAATGTCTCCCCTCATGTTTTCAATTTAACTCATTATTTTAAGTGTATATTTATGTTGTATAATGGCCTTTGTATAGTGAAAAAATCCTCTAGGACTTCAAGTGTGGTGAACTCTCCCCTCCTGAGTCTTCCAAAAGGGTAATTTCTTTCTACCAGGTATTCTTTGCTCAAAAAGACATTTCTGGTCTATTTGTACACTTGACTGGATAAGACTGAACTGTCAATCATCCTGCAGACACTGAAGTGATGTAAAAACGTTTTTAAATGGCTTTAAAACGTGGAGTAAATGAACAATACCACAGCTAACCAAATCCAAACTCCCAACATCTTCTTGATATCTGGCTGAATCATGATTTTAAAGGGTTAAGACTTTAGCCAAGGGTTAGAAGCAATTTATATTGATAAGTTAGAAAGTTAGAAAAACAAAAGATAAGTTAATAATTATTAGATGCTTAAGTTAGAGCTAAATGATGCATTGCTTGCTATTATGTGCTTGTTTTAGTTTTATTTACAGAAGAACATTAAATAGATGGAGCATCATAATAACAAATTGAATCCAATGAAACCATGACCAGCACCTGGACTCAAACAAATTGATCCCAAAGCAGGGATATTGGATTGTGCCCAAAGGTCATCAGGACCTGCCAGCAGCAGGAAGGTGGAAAGGTCATTGTGATGAAGACTTTCCTGACTTCATCCTTCAAAACCACCCACCCAATTCAAGAGAAGAACTGAACATGAGTGAAGGACTCATGGCCCCACTGTAACACCAAGTGGGAGGTGCTGGGATTATGCTGTGTGTAAGCATTTTGAGAATGTAAGACTTTGGGGAATAAACAGAGGGCAAAGAGCCCTGTAATTCACAGCCACAACTCTAAAACACACCACTTTCTAACTTTAACTAGTTAGAGAGTCTTTATCTTTAATCTTCTTAGTTTTTCACAATTCATGGCCATGTAAAGCTTTCTCCAGATGGGGATTTAAATGGGAGAAAATGACATATTTAGCCATGGATGGAAAGCAAAAACTCCAACCCCATTTTCTGAAGGGCAGAAACAGCCCCTCTGCTTTGACTCCACAAGTTTACCACTGCTGAAATAGATGCAGAAGGTTCTGCATCTCCAGACAGATAAGAGGGCAGAGTTTTACAGCCCCAATCAGGCCAAAATCCAGTACTGCAATTCTTGGAGTTATAGAAATTCCAAAAATATAAAAAGGCTCTTGTGGGGGGAAACTGGAGAGAAGTTGTTACAGGGTGCTGCTTCTGCTCATTCCTAGTACTGACAGCTCTGTGGAATGGGTGAAAAAATGCACCAGACTTTCATGGGGCAGAGTATTCCCAAGGGAAGAACAGACTGACAACACCACTGTGGAACCACAAACTGGGGTTTAACACCAACCCCACCACCCCTGACAGAGCTGATACCCCACAGAAGGATCAGCATTCATCCAATAGTGAGTGCTGCTTCAGTTTTAAATTGTTTGAACATTACTTTTCTCTAACTGCTCTATTAGCACAGCAACTTGGGATAAAATAAGTAACTACCTAGGAAGTGCTTCAGTCTGATGCACTTCTCAAGTAAAGGATAAATCCACCTTCTCCACATATTTTTGTACTATTTTCACTCAATTCTAGCCAGTGAGGAACAGTTAGCAGGAGCAGCTTCTACTTACCAAGAGCAATACACATTTGCTGTTTGAAGCTGATGGGTAAGGTATGTTGTACAAAGAATAAATGCAGTATTTTCTTGTCCCTCAGACTCCAGATTACATATGATGTCTAGTACCTCTTTACAATCCACCTTTGCAATCTTAAAGAAAAAGAAAATTAAAAAGAAAAGGCATTTTATTCTCAGAACGTTTACAAAAGAAATGCACATTTATTGTATCAAAGTCTCACAAACAAAACATTATTCTCCCATTCCCAGAGATAATGCCACACCTTTCATCTACAAAATGGTATGAGAAGTTCATTTGTTAGTTCTGATCCCTTCTAAATATTAGTTTTCTCTGGGACAACCTTTCATTTTGGGCAACTTAGCTAAATATTTCCATGCAGGCAACCATCTGTCTAAAACTTCCCATTCTGCCTCTGCATTTACAGGGATTTTTGTTTTTGAAAATCAGAACCCAGGTCCAAAAAGATCCAGAGTTCTGGAAAACCCAGTCTCTTGTTCTCTTCATCCCCAGGTGCTGATTCTGAACAGCCACATTTCAAAGCATGATGACAGAAACAGAAGTTTTTAGAGCAGTCTGCTGATTTTGGCTGGGGCAGAGTTAATTTTCTTCCTTGTGGCTGTGTTTGGGATTTCTGCTGGGCACAGGGTTGATACAGGGTGTTTTTGTTATTGCTGAGCAGTCCTTACACAGTAAAGGAAGCTGGGAGTGCACAGGAGCCCAGGTGACCAAAGGGATATTCCAGACCTGAGATCATGCTCATCACACAGTGAGGGGGAGGAGGAAAAGGGGGAGGGTGTTGAGAGTTTTCTTCTCAAGTCTCTCTTATTTATGATTATGCCTTGCTCTCCTGGAGGTGCCTGCCCAGGGGCAGCAGGGAATTAATTCCTGGTTTTGCTTTGCTTGTGCATGGCTTTTGCTTCACCTATTACATTATCTTTACCTCCNCTTTGCTTGTGTGCATGGCTTTTGCTTCACCTTTTACACTGTTTTTATCTCTACCTACAAGTTCTCTCACTTTTACCCTTCCACTTCTGTCTCTGGCACTGCTGGTAGAGGAGCTGAGCAGCTACAGGGACCTGGGTCCAGCCAGGGTTAAACCATGACAAGGAGACAAACCCCAAGGAAGTTCTGGAATCTCAATTTATCTGTGTATCAAACCAGGTGTCAGCCTGGTTTATAAGCCACAAACAGTAATTATGAAGAGCATTTACTATTAACACACACTAGGTTTTAATACATTTTCCCACTTGACAGAGCAGACTGTGTTCTAGCAATATGTACTTTAAACAGCTGTTGATACTATAAACATTTCAAACTTCTTGTTTTTCATGAATAACAATGACAGAGAACAAACAACAGGAAGTTAAACTAATTTTTGCAGACATCTCATTCAGCAGGAAGAGCAGAAGCAGGGATATTACCCCAGTTTCCCATTCAGATTTAACACTGGAGCTCACTGAGCAATGCCAACATTTTCTAGGGTCCCCTGACTTTTGGTGCTCAGCTTGAGATCCAGAACTGACCTCTTGCAGCAGAAATTTCCAGAGCAACTCACAGGCTGCAAGGCCTTGCAGATGTGTCAGTTTTGCATTTGATAAAGTAAAACACAGCAGGCTTTTGGGGGAGAGAGGAGGGAGCTGTCACTGGCAAGAGAAATCTCAGAAAATGATTTAGGTGACAGTGCTCTGCTGAGGGAACAGCCATCACTGCTCCTTGCATGTCAAAGATAAACCCATAAAGGATCTGTAAATCAAGTGCCACATGCCAGGACTGTGAAGATGCTGAGGAGAGAAAGGGGCTCCTGTGGTTGACAGGGCACTGCTGCATCCCATCTCCCCCAACACTCCTCAGCAGCACCTTTTTTATATCAGCCTTTACATATATATATATATATATATATACACATATATATATACAATATACAAGTGGCTTTGCAGTTAAGTGAGTTCAGTGTGTCCAGTATCTTCATTTTGCTGCAATAGACTGNCCTTGCAGCTCCCAGTCCCAGTCCCAGTCCCAGTCCCAGTCCCAGTCCCAGTCCCAGTCCCAGTCCCAGTCCCAGTCCCAGTCTGACTGCTGGGCAACTCCAGCCTTCTCACAGCATCCTACCACCTCTCTTCATTCCACTATTCCTATTCTTTATAGATAACTATTTCAATCAGTGTATTTCATAAAGCAAATTAAAAAAGCTAAAATTTAAAGCTAAGTGATACAACCTTTTGTCTTTCATAATTTCTACAATTATTCACTGCCATCTCCTCCATACTACAGCAAATATTCTTAAATAATGCAGAGGCTGCCAGCAGCAGTTTGATAAAAGTCTGATCTTCCAAGTCTTGGGTTTTAGGAACACAAATATTGTCAGTGCATGTAAGCAAGGGACATTTTTCCTTCACAGATCTGAAGGAAACGTGGCAGGCTGTGAGCAACTCAGCCAGACATGACCTGACAGGGAGTGTGCTCATCACCAGCTCCATTAAAAACATTAAACAAATCATGAAAACACCACCAGCACTGTTTGAAAAACTCCAACATTAAAACCTGATTATCAGGGTTTCTGAGCCTACAGACTGTAAATCTCACATTCTAACACCCATCTGTTATTCCTCAATCAGACCCACACTGGAACAGGACCCAGCAGCAGCAGCAGCTCCAGCACAGGCATGGGCTGGCACTCAGTGACCCACAGCACATCAGAGCCCTTCTCCTCCCAGGGAAATCTGATCCTCTTTGGACAAACTCATTTGCATTCAGGACATTAACTACTGGGTTACCAACAAAAAAACTGGTTTCAAGTCCCAAATTTGGTATCTCAGATCTTGGGATTTTTGCTTTTTGTTTGTGAGATTTTTTTTTTAAATATTTAAGACAAAAAGTTGAAATGCACATCTTGAAATCATCCAGCAATATGCAGCCAGTCACTTAAGTGACAAACTTAAGTGTCTTCACTAAACCTGAAATGCTGACCACCATGACTCTGTTATAAATCCAATTAGAACAACTCACTGAAAGTCAGGAGACTACAGAATGAACACTAAGATATTTTAAATTAGCATTGTTAAAAAATTATGCCATCCTCCCCATGTCCTATTAACAAGTATGCCAGTTTGCTCCTCTAAGTTATTCCAAAGAGCACACAAGATTTAACTTGTCTTTGTTTTCCATGTTACTTTAGTCTGAAGGAAAAGTTGTAACATCACAGTAATACTTTATTTTTTACATCATCATAAAAATTTCCTACCATTAACAAAGCCTTGTACCTTTTTTTAGCAAGACACTATGTTGATATTTTTATTTGGAGAAGGCCTTCAAAAGATCACTGCTTGTTTCACAACTGAATTTTTTGTGAATGGGATAAGAGGCATTTGCTTCAACTGACTCCCTGAAGAGATTTACTCACCAGCTTTGGATCAGTCTTTCTCAAAGGAATTCCAAATGAAACAAACCTACTCTAATATGAGATGGCTAATGCAGTTCCCATGTGTCCCACCAAACACTCACACTGATGTTTGGCAGAGATGATCAGTTAGGATTAAAACATCCAATACAGCTTTAATTTTAACTGGTTGTTGCATTTCAAAATCCTTTTTAATTGTTACATGTGGCTGGCACTAGTGTCTCACAGAGAAAACCATCTCACATCACAGAACATTTGGGGCTTCATGTTTTTGCAACAGCTAATTGCTGTGTAGGAGAACTGCTTTAATTAGCAATTTAATTGGTTCAATAAATTGGCAAATTCAAGCCAAACACTGGAAGCTTGACAGGGATCCTCCATTCTCCTTTTACATTCACACAGAGCAGCAGTGAACAAACAACTCTGTAGTTTTATTTCTTGCTCCTTGTGTGCCTCAGAATTAATTCAAGGTACCAGGAGGTGCCAGAACTGCAGAGGACAACTTTATACACAAGTGTATAAACTTTATACACTTTAAACTTTATACACAGTGTTTATGTACACAGAATCATACACAGACAGGATATACATGTGTTTGCATTCCTCTAGAGAAGTATGCACACACAGATACATAAATACACTTGTGTGTGTATATATATATATATATATATATATATGCTACTGCTTATAGATATAGATGGAAGTAGTTTAATTTGGAGGAGCTCAGCAATTTAATTTACACATCTGACTTAGCCAGCCCAATCGCATCAAATTTCTGGAAAAACCCCACATTGTCTAATCCTCCAAAATAAATTCTTTTTCTTCAATCCTCCCCAAGCTATCTCCATTCCTACTCAAGCTTTCTGTAATATTTAATTTCTTAGCCAAGCCCTGTTCCTCTACCTGCCCCACCCTACTCTGAGCTTCAAATTTCACTTAACTCTTGCTCCTTTTATTACAGTTTATTCCTTCTTCCCCCTGCTGGGGTTTTGGTTATTCCCCAACAGCTGCCACTCTTTGAACTCTTAATTTTTCATTTTTCACCTTTTCCCATGCCTTTTCCTCACTTCTCATTAGACCTGACAAATTTCTACCTGAGGAAGACAATAGGTAATGCCATGATACAACACATTTCTTGCCTCTTAAAACAAAGGTGTAAATGGAAATGTTTTAGAAATCTCAGACTTCAGCAATTCTGTAAGAGAGCCTACTGTATAACAACTGTGACAAAGCAGGCAAAGAAACATGCCATGAAATCTCCATCCTGCCAGTTATTAAAGTTAATTTGCTGGCTCTGGAACACCACTGATTTTAGATTTTCACAGTTTTGGCCACAGGTCCAGTTAAGTCAATAAACTGTGCTGCTTTAAGACACTGCTTTGAGGTTTTGTGGTTTTGCTTTCCATAAAAAGTTCAATTAAACAATTAACTTGATTCAATTCATCAATCTGTGCTCCAACTTTTATACTTTAAAGGCAAGAAAAGACTGTTCTGAGCATCAAGGTAAAACAGCTACAGCTACATTTCCCAACGCTCAAATTAAACTGAAAAGGGAACAGAATTCAGGGTGATTTCTCCACCATTCCTCATTAGCAGCAAATCCAATCAGAGAACACTCCAAGCTACCCACCAGCTCCAGAGCCTCAGTGCACAGATTAGTGAGCTGTTAAATTCATTCCCTGCTCCTACAGCACACCAAGGGAATCAGCTCAAAGTGCAGACTCAAGAGACACCTACCCAAATATTTACTTTTCACAAGCAGTATTTTTAAAGGAAGAATTTTTAAAATAGTTGATATGTACAACATGATCACTCTGCCACTCATGCAGGAAGTGCAGACATCAGAGTTATTTTTTCAAGGATCTCAAGCTTGCCTCAGTTTCACTGAGGCTTACTCAAAATGTCCAAATCTCACATTTAAAACTGTACCTGATGCATAAAAGTGAGAGTGATCCAACAGCAGGTATGTGACATCAAGAGGCAACAGAGGCAAGAGTCAGTTGTGTTACAGGAGTTATGTGTGAACACAAATCATTGCTGATTGTTACTGTTAACAGGAAAAGTGCTAAAAACAAGTTTAGAGTTCAAAAAGAACAACTCTAAAGCGTGTTCTGATTGTTTTGTGATTTTTTTTTCTCTTAAAACTTTCTTAGGTCAGAATGACTAGATGAAAAGTAATGGCTCTGGTACCAGTGTTTGAGTCAGAAAAGACAGTTTTCCAGTTATATTTTGCATATTATTGGAACTGAATTTATAATTTTTAAGCTTTCAGACACATCTAATCAAGCATTCATACATACATACTCATCCACAGCAGGAGTTCATACAAATGTTCTTTCCCACTGCAGTCTGCAATAGATTATTCCTCTTATGGAACTCTGCTGCAACAGTTTCACTCTTCAGTTCTTAGTGCTACATAAATAAATTCCAAATTAAAAAAGGGACTGTAGGTTACTAACCTCCTTAATGGAGTCTTCATTAGGCAGCATTGAACACACACATGTGATGTAGGCTTGGCGAAAAGATGAAACATTTGCAATTTCTGGAGAATCCGCACACAGTTTGGACAAGAAAGTGGCTTGGGGGATGCAGTTGGACTTCATCAAATGTTTTATCCGCATCTGCAGAAAGGAAGGCCCTTCTCGTGTAATCAATTTATTAGCTAGGAAAAGAAAAAATCCTTTGAGAATAGAATAACCCAATTTACAGGTGACACTTCAATGAAATTGTCTCACTGCATTCACACTTTACAAATCTGTGTATGGACAGCGTTCTTAGGAAATTCTAGGTATAATTATAAGTGATAGTAATGGAGTTTCTTCTCCCAAACTCTGCAAGAAGAGAATGCTGGGCTGCAGAAAACAAACCCCCCAAAAAACAGCACAGCAATGGCCAAAGGACACTGATCACACACAGACAGCAGCATTTAACTCGAGTTCACAATCTCCACCTTCACACTGAAGGAACTTCAGTGGATAAAGCAAAAAGAGCTGCAGCCTGCAGCAAGATCTGCAGTTGCTAAGGAAACAGCCTCCTCTCTTCCTTAAAAATTGCATCTGTATGTGCTTGGATACTTGAGGAGGAATGCCAGCAGTGCTCCAGGATGGAAATCTGATGGAGGAGACTGTGCCACAACACAATGGCCAGGAGATCAGGGCTGAGGGAAAGCTGCAGAAAAGCTGCATTACCCAGTCTCAGATCAGCCCCTCTCCAGTGGAACTGCTATTCATGGGCCTGGCAGGAATGGGCTTTAGTGCCCACAGGCAATTCAAAGCAATTCTCTAAATCCTTATTTCTACACCTCTTGGCTCACAGAATACTTCTGTTTTTCAGGTCCATGAGAGAAATAAAAGACATGCTAGAAAAATACCCCCTCTTTTTACCTCGTCTAAGAATTATTTAAATTCCTCTTGTTTACACAGCTAGACATGCTTAAATCAAGTTTTACTAATGTGCCAGAACCTGTTAGCCAAGACAAAGGAAGTATTTTAAGACTACCTGCAGTCAGCCAAATAAAACACTTCCAGATTAACAGTTACTCTTTTATCTTCCAACACAAATGAAAGAAACTTTGATGGAGGTGGATGCTCTGCCAGTGTGCACAGGAGGATTTCAGCTCGCTGGGGAGCACAAGGTCCCCAAGGGTGCCAGGTCTGTGCCCTCGGGTCAATTCTTTCACACCTAAGGGAGAGCGCAGTGAACTTTGCAAAGGAGGCAAAAGACAAACTGAGCTCCTCTGTCATGCAGATCTATGCGATGATGGTAGGAGCAAAATTCAGAAATGAGTCACTAGGCAGACATTTCTGTTAGCACTTAGATTTATTCTAAAGTGGAAAGTTTCCTCTTTTCCTGAAAAAGGAACAGACAGTAAAACGAGAAGAGTTGTTTTCCCTCAGAGAACCTAATTTTGTACTCAGTCCTAAATCTGCTACATTTCCATACATGTCCATGAACAGACTTGTTCCTTCTCTTCCCAGATCTCCTGCTGTTATGTGTTCTCTCACAGTGTTCTATCAAACATCTCAAGACTGAAACAGCTTGCAGACACATTAAAAAATACAGAAATCAGTGCAGACACCCTGCAACTCTTCCCTCTCCCAAACCTTTTAGCTAAAAGGGCAGGGCAGTCTCAAACTCTACACAGATCTTAAGAGATCTCTTAAGCCAGGACTAAAAAGTAACAGTGAGAGATTCCTCTCTCACTTGAAACACTTGCAGTGAAAGATGATTTAAGTTACACCAGAATATTGTGAATACAACCTTTACACACAGCTGCCACTGAGGTTTGTGGGGTGTGTTGGGTGTTACCCCAGCTCTCATCACGACAGGCACAGCAAATTGTTGGCATTTATCTGCTGCACTCAGCACCAAGCTCAGCCCAGCCTCCTTGGCTCAGAGTAGGTTTGTTAAGACAAAATTTTGGGGGAATTCTTGGAATCAGAGCATTAAAACTTGCTGTGTCAGGCACATGGGCTGTCACAACTGTTGAACAGCATAATTATGATCCCACCAGGATGCTGGTATTGTTTAGTCACCTAAAAGGTGTAAGTGGAAATGATTTTTTTTTTAAAGCCCTTTCCTCAAGCAGATATTAATGCCCCAATAGCCATCCTCAGCCAGCTGACAGTAAAAATTAGGAACCACCAGCAGTGCAGTGCAGTTTATTAACAAAAATTAATTACTTAAAAATATTAACAAAACTGCACCATGGCAGTGCAGTTTATTAACAGCCACAGAAGTACCCAAGCTGCTATGAAGCTTTTGCTGGAACAAGTTTGGCAAACCATATTTATATTTGATGTCAGTTCCTTTTCCAGGCCAGTGCATTAAAAAAACAAAATTAAAATAAAGAGCTCTAAACAAGAAAGACAGGAACCTGACACACTGTCAGGATTGTTCACTCCATTAAATATTTGATGCTCATTAACATGAATTACCAGTTCACAGAACAGCTTCAGCCGGGCACACTGAGCTGCTCTCACCTCTGCCTTACAGGGGCTCACAGCAGCAAAAACAGGAATTCTTTTCAGGCATGCAAAAACCCAAAAAGCATCAAATACAAACTATTCAAAGAAATTAAGCTTTAGGTGACTGAAAAAATTTCAAGTGTCAAGTAAAGTTTCACTTTATGAAGCTGCTGTTGTACTGAAGGATAAAATGGCAGCTTGATAAGGCAACTGAAAATTCACCAAACTGGAGCAAATTCTGCAGCCCCTACTCCCAGCCTAAAAGCAAAATCATCATCCCCTCTGGGACCTGCAGGAAGAACATTTTGATTTCTCCTATTTCTATCAAATGGAGCCTTCTAGCACAGAACATCACACAGATCAAAGAAGTGACACAAGTGAAAGAAGGAAGACAAAACTCCTACTCATCATGGACTTTTATCTATTACAGAAATTAGTATTTACTTGATATAATTCTGAAGGCAACAAATAATTAATTTAGTAGCCATCTAGAGATGGTTGCTTAATACCAACTCCAACAAGGCCAAGAGACTAATTCAGCTGCTCAGACAGAGTTTCTGCAAGCAAAAAAAAAATCACAACAGCATTTGACTGCCTGGCATAGAGAAAAGACAGGAGTGAACAAAGAAAAGGAAATAAAACAAAAACAAGATTTTACAAATAATAACTATGGTATCATACAGCTTCATGGATGAGTTTTTATGTCAGCAGTAACTTCTGGAGTCACTGAATCACATTTGTCTGATGATATCAGTAAGATAAACCAGTTACATCAGCAGCACAATCTGGGAGTCAAAATATTTTCCATGCCATAATGGCACAGAGAGCAGGATTTCTTTAAGCTTTCATTCTGCCTTGCACCAAGTGTATGGTAACAAGTCTGGCACATAAATCTTGCCTTCTGAGAAAAAAAATCAAACTTGACATAAGGCCTCAATCCACTTAGAATCATACAATATACTGAGGTAGAAGGGACCCATAAGGATTATCACTCCAAGCCCCTGCTTCTCACAGGACTATTTCTGTTCTTTTGCATCACTTTGAAGTTTTATGACTCCTAATATGCATTATTTTGATTTCTTTGAAATGTTATTGGCAGCAGCTACAGGAGACTGGATTTTATGCCCTTTGTTGTCTTTCAAAGCCTTATGGTTTTCCCTACAACTCCCTCCAAATCTTCAATATCTTTTCATTACACTCTTTGTAAAGTCTTCCAAAAGGCTAACACTGGAACTCCTTCCATTCCCTGTAATGGCATTGATTTATTTAATTACTGAATAATTACTTTGCAGTATTTATAGCTATTAAATACCACCATTCCCCATCCCCTATTTATTTCCACTACTAACAATGCTACTGCTATCTACCATTTTCACAGTATTTGCTACAAGTCTAAAAAATAGAGTAGAACAGAGCAGGACAGCCTCTCACACAGTGCTCCCACTGCCTTTCTGCATGTCTGACACCACACTGAGCTCTGTCACTGTTCACTGTTCCCTGAAAACACAACCAATATCCAAACCCTCCTGTTTCAGTGCTAGGAGGACACATTCAGACAGCTCAGAAAGATCACCCAGCTCTGCTGCATGTGCACAGGTCACAGGGGTGGCACTTTTCTCAGTTTATCTGCTCCTGAAAGAGCAAAAAACCCCAAATCAAGGTTTCCAAGATTGCCATAAATGCAAGACACGTGGTAGAACCATTTTAGGCAGATACTCAATTTCTCAGAAGCACCCTTTACTTAAAATGTCTCTTTACTTGAGGAATGTGACTTTGCCAGCTTTGTGTAACACAGGATTCCCAGTCACACTCTGACTGTCCAGCCGTGCCTGTGGGCTGCTCCAGACTACCCAAAAATGCAGAAGCAATCCACTGAATGTCACAGAATCACAGAATTAACTGTGTTGGAGAAGAACTTTGATATCATCAAGTCCAACCTACAACCTAACACCTCCTCACTGACTAAACCATGGCACTGAGTGCCACACACAGCCTGTTTTTAAACACCTCCAGGGATGGTGACTGCAGCACCTCCCTGGGCAGACCCCCCCAGTGCCCAATCACTCTTTCAGTGAAGATTTTTCCCCAATGTCCAGCCTACACTTCCCCTGGTGCAGCTTAAGGTTGTGGCCTCTTGTTGTGTCACTGTTTGTGGGAGAAGGGACTGACCCCACCTGGCTACACCTTCCTTACAGATATAGAGAGTGACAAGGTGCCCCAAAGGCTCCTTTTGTCCAGGTTAAACATTCCCAGCTCCATCAGCCACTCCTCCTTCCCCTGCTGCCCTTCTCTGGATGTGTCTGAACATCACAGGGTCCCCCTGAAGCTGAGGGGCCAGAGCTGGGCACAGAGAATGGGGGCAGAGGCATCTCCCAAGTTAAACATTCCCAGCTCCATCAGCCACTCCTCCTTCCCCAGCCTTGCTGCTCCTTCTCTGCCCATCACAGGGTCCCTCTGAAGCTGAGGGGACAGAGCTGGGCACAGCACTGGGGATGCAGAACAGGCAGAAGCATCTCCCTCTCCTGCTGGCCACACACTCCTGATCCAGGAGCCACTGGCCCCCTTTGGTCACCTGGGCACACTCTGGCTCCTGTTCAGGCTGCTGAACATTAACTCAGCACCCCCAGGTCCCTTTCTGCCCCAGCCTCTCTGTCCCCAGCCTGCAGTGTGCAGGGGATTGCTGTGGCCACAGTGTAGGAGTTTCTCAGAGAGTTTTTGAATGTCATCACCTTCTTCTATAAACTGTTGTTATTTGCATTGTTGCTGTCACTGTTCATTTTCTTATCTCGTTGCTGTTTTGGAGTGAATTGCTCTTATTTCAACCCAGCCTTTGTCTCCCTCTCAGCAGAGGAAAAGGGAGCAGCTGAGTGGGGTTTAATGTTCCAGCTGAGTTTAAACCACAACAGTTCAAATGTTTCTGCCATGCTATTAATACCTGACATGAAGGCCAGTGAAAACTGCAGTCCAACTTGGCTGCTCTTTATTTAGCACAACAACTTATTGTCTCAATAACCAGAACATGTTTCTATTTATTTATTAAAAATATTGGCATACTGCAACACAAAGAGAGGCTACCCAGAATAAAGGATTCTGCTATGGAGGAAAACTTAAATTAAGATACCTTTTTTGTTCTCCTTCAGTAATTAAGACTTTAAATAAAATCTTCTTCCCTTCTGTATTATTTTAACTTTAGACTACCAGAGGTAAACTGCAGTTACTGCACTGTTAATGGAACAGATAAAACATCTACAAGTACATAACAGCACCACTAATGGGAAAAAATTCAGAGTAAAGGAAGAATTTAATACAAGACATTAGAAGGACTGGATTACATAAAGTGGCACTAGCACCTCCTTTTCCTCACCTCTCAGTAGTTTCTGATTCAAGATCTCATTTCCATAAAATAAACACAAAGCACCTCCCCAAGCTAGAGCTAACAAAACTCCACACTGCCCTCCCACATCCATCTTTTATACCTGTGAGAAGTGTGGACATACCCAATTCTTCCCTGTGAAGAGTTCAATAACATTTAAAAGCACAAACTAATGAGGAACAAACCACCTCAGGAAGAAAAATTTCATTATTTTTATGATGGAAAAAGAAATAATTTTAAAAAAAAATGGATTTTTGAAATATTCAAATTGATGGACAGTACAGTCCAAGCAGAGATGCATTGGCTGTATAATTGGACACATTATTCAAAATGCCAGTGAGACAGTTTCATAATAAATATTATTAAATTAATTTAATTAACTAATTAATAATATTATTTAGCAACATATGAATACTACTGCACAATACAATTTAAAATGCAACCATCTTATGTCTTAAAATCACTGCTCACCCACCAAAACTGCCCCAAGTAATTTCTAAAGAACCACACATCATCTCTACAAACACATTCTTACCTTCCTCAGTTTCTACTGGTTGCTGGGATAGAATTTTAAGAAGAACTGGATTTTTCCATACCCCTTCCCTTGTGATATCCACCAATATCTGGAGGTTGTTATTCCCAAATTCCAGTAAAGCATCATGTGAATCCTATAAATGTAAAAAAAAAAGTCATTAAAAGTCTTAGCTAAAAATTAAGCCAATGTAATTTCACATTATCTATCCTAATATTTCACTACATTCTAATATTTTCACACTATTCCTCTCTGTCATTACTGCTTTGACAAGTTTGCATTGAGATTTTAATATTCCAGTGTCCTTTCACTTCTCTAATCCTACCACAAACTTCCCAATTTCAGACTAGTGAGTTGACTGAAATGGCTTAAATCAAAAAGTCTCTTCTGCAGTTGTAACTCCTCTGGAATTTTTATGGTTCTCCACGTACATGTGCATATATAAAAAAATTGTATAAAAGATAGAGGATGATTTTTTATCAAAGCATCCAATGCTATTGAAAAACTCAGAAGACGAAATAGTTTTCAAAATGAGTAATAAAAATGGTAAGAGTCTAAAATTGCACATTTAGAGTTAACAGTAAAGATGAGCAGTCAATTCACTTTGACAAGCATGAAATCATCAGTCATAGCTGAAAAACACCATGGGAGATTTCATCACTGAGATGAAAACATCCTTCTACTGGAAATGAAAATGCAATTTTCTTAGAAACTGATCTATGTCCAGGGCATTTACTCCAAGACACAGGGATTTCTGGTCCCAGCAGGTTTGATGCTGGGAAGCCTGACCCACAGACTCCCCAAAATCAGCAGCTGAAATTCACCCACAAAACCTCTACAGAGCAATCAGGGCCCTACTGCTCTGAATTCTGGAAATCCGAGGAGTCAAGAGGAATTAAAAAAAGACATTACACATGGGAAAGAGCTAGAGTCTAACACAGAAAATAAAGCAACTTGAAACAAATTCCAGGCATTTCGTGTCCCTACTAAAAAAAACAGATGTAGGGTGACTTGAACTGAAGGAATTAAAATATCACCTTTCAGAATTTCCTACTGCTGACAAACAAAGCCAATAACTGTAAGCATTATGTGGCTGCACCTTCAGTAAAAATGTTTCTCACAGCAGACCTTAAATTCAACATGTGGCAATGCCCTCTAGCTCTGCTGAGCTGTGCTTGAAGCTGTTTGTATAAACACAATTTTTAACCCCAGGCTTGATTTTGATAGCCTCTGTTGTATCCTTTAGATTACTTGAATCAATTCTATGTTCTGAATTATCAGAATTAAATGGAGCTAGTGCTATGGCCACTACAAATATGAGAGTAAGCAAAGAATATTTTATCATGGGCTATCAAAACTGCTTTCCACAGTGCAACACACAAGACATTTAAATCCATGGATTATCTCCTACAATCCAGGCAATCTGCTATGAAAATAACCAAGATTTTCCCACTAACACACAGGAAAGGCAGTCTAATCTAATCCTTTAATGATTATAATAATCTAATCATTTAATGATTCAATGTCTTTTAATAAATGAGATATTGATGTTCAATATCCAATATCAGATGTAATTTCAGACAATCTTCAGTATTTGGATACAACAGTATTTCGTTTCTAACAATGCAGCAAACTGTACTGCCCAAATCTCTGCATGAGAGAACTTCAATTTTAGCTTGGGCAAAGCACCTCCTCACTAAGGAGCTCACAATGTTAAAAAAAAAGTTAAAAGTAATTTTGGAGTGTCACAGCTGGACCCTAAAGGTGCAAAGGACTTTACATGCCTTGACCAGAGCTCAAACTGCACTGGGAGATTGACACACAAAGGTGTCAGGCTGTGTTAAAGCATTTGAGAAAATCACTTTAACAATCCTTAGGATCACACAGCTGCTCCTCCTCTGGAACAGTGAACAAAACCCACCACAAAGACCCTCGGGAAAGAATTGGGAGGTTTTTTTATTTTGCTTTTTAAAATTAAAGCATGATGAACTCCCTGCTTTGCACTGAGTTAAACAGCATGCCAATAGAACCAGGCAGGGGAGTGGAACACAATGCTGCTGCCAAAAGATGCTCAAGCTGGAGCCTCAAGACAGCTTTAAAAACATCCCTGGAAAACAACAAACTGGTCTAAATTTGCATCCATGAAATACCTAACCACAAGCTAATTTCTGTAACTGGCAGTTACTTCCTATGGGAAGTCTCTGTAAATTATTTTATCTTCAATCTTGAGGATGAGTAAGGAAAGAGCTACAAAGGTGCAGGTAGAAGAGATGCTGGATCTTATCTAAAAAAATCTTTAACAACCTCTACCTTAGGCCTTTCCCAACTAATATCACACAGCATTAAATCTTTTAACACAACAGGGTGCCAGAGCACCCATTCTCTTCCCTCACACTGATGTGGGAGCATTAATCTCTCTGTCTCAAATGCACATCAGGTCAAAGACTAACTCCAAAAAACCAGCATTTAAGAGCCTGTGTTCAAACTTCACCTGGGAGACTGAACTTGATGAGCTTTACTGAGCTCTGCAGAGGCAGGTTATGCCCTGGAGAGGGGTGGAATCACCAAGGAAATCACTGAGAGCTGGAAGGCACAGCCTCAGAAATGGTCAGAGCAGCCCATCACTACTGGAATGACACGGCTGACAAAAAAAAAATCCCAAAAAAACCCACAAAACAAACAAAAAACCCCAACAAAAAAGCCCAAAAAACCCCACACCAAAACAACAACAAAAAAAAACCCACCAAAAAAAACCTAAACAAAAAAGAAACAAACAAACCACCACCACAAAAAAAGGCAACCCAAAAAAACCCCAACCAACCAA
>VXBR01009788.1:4866-21892 GCA_013400215.1 Cisticola juncidis | reverse complement strand
AAAAAAAAAAAACCAAAAAAACCCACAACCTGGACACGGGTGAGGTACTGAAAATGTCACTGTCCCTCAGATGATGACATTCAGTGATCCACCATAAACAATCTCTTCCCAACAGCAACTGTTCCCTAATCTGAGGGCCTCAGGATGTCCCACAGAGCCAGCAGAGCCCAGTCCAATTATGAGGATCAATCCCACTTCAGCACCTCTGTATTAAGGGCTGAAAGCAGCTGAGAAGGTGAGTGAGAAAGGGGCTTTGATAGAAGCAAACAGATCTGCTGAGTCAGTGCTGTGTTTGAGATTCAGGGTATCAATACCAGAACAGCAAATATAAAATCCACCTACATATGTAGCATAACTAACTAACTTCTGTCAGTGCACTCCCACTACAGAGCTCAGCTGAACAATACTGGATCTGCTGAAGAATATAAAGCTGATATTAATGGAAATATATGCAAAAATCTATTTTGAATACATCAAAGAAGAAACTTAATGCAACATTTATGCACACAGTTAGGACAACATCACAAACAGGTTCTAAAGAGAGGGACATAAAACATTTCATTCTAGATGAAGTCAGGAAAGAATAATACAGTAAGAGCCTAAGGACAAAAATCAAAAGAAGAGCCAGGCCTTGAAACAGTTTCCTGAAGACATCAGCATTTTCCAGTCCTGGCAGTTTAGTGATCAGCATTGACTACAGATTCACAGAAGTTTTTGGCTTATGCTCACCCCCAGCTCACTGTTTTTCTAAATAAAGCACTGATACTCTTTGTAAGGCTTGAAGGAACCCTGGTCCACAATCCACATTCAATCCCAGAACAACACATCTCTATTCCCACTAAGGAGATTTTTGAATGCATGGTTTTACCTTCTGCACCTGAATAATGATATAAATCCACATAGTCCTTCTCCAGTCAGTCCCTCCCCCAGGTTAATAGAGTTTATTTTATCAAGAGCCCTGTTGTAATTCTGCCCCAATCCTTTCACTCATATTTTACAGCATTTCCCCACTTGTGTCTGCATCTTTTTGCTTGCTGCCACTCAATAAATCCATGCTGAGACTGCTGCCACGTAATCTCACATCTTCTTGTCATTTTGCCCAAGGTGCCTCTGAGCCTGCTTAGGGATGAGGAAAACTGGATTCCTGGGTGACTGCAGGACATAACTGCTGTTATTTAGGATAGCAGAACAAACAGGTTCAGACAGCAAACAAAGATTTTGATTATTCTGTTTATAAACTGGACATCAGTGACATTCCACTTTCAGGTGTAGGACAGTCCCTACACCTTTTGAAATGCAAGCCCTCACTCTCCTTTCACATTCCTGGGAATAAAGATTATTTGAAGTTTCACTGACTCCCATCACCCACCTAGATTGTCACAGAGCAACAATTAAATGACTGCAGGCAGATCTGAAAAATACCTCCCATATTAGGAGTTACAGCCCTCTGAAGCCAGACCTGTCTGTTTTTTAGGAAAGCAATAACCACATTTACATCCACCAGTCTTGGGCATGAGCTAATCCAATATTCTGCAGTGCTTTCCTGCTGGATTTCCCTGGAGATCTGCACATCTACACAGCCACACACAGGCTTTAAACCCACAGGACAGCCTGCAAGTGATTCCTTCTGAAGGTCAATGCCCTTCATAGGACTCACACACTCCTCCTGTGGTGACAAGGGGTTCATACTGCACTCCACGGCAGGGCACAAGCATCCTCCTCATACTTCTGCCAGGGAGCTACTTCAATAATCTTATTAGAAACACCTTTTTGTAGAAGTCCACAAACCTCTTCAGCAAGTTTTCAGAACACCACCAGGTTTAACCAGTTCAGTATCTGAACTATGGGAGCATCAGGTGAGTGCTAGGCTTGGAAGCTGTAGCTTCAAAAAGTCATTTAAAAAGCCAAGTATAAATTACTACTCCTGCCAGCAGCACATCTTGAAATTTCCCTTAGTTCTAGGAGTTGGCATGAGAGCTCTGAGGTTGTGCCACCCTTTGTAGAACAGAAAATAAGGGCTCATGTGTCTGTCTCAAACACCAATAGTGAGATGCTGAGAACCCTGCCAAGGATTGTTGGTAATAAATAACACACAAGGATTGTTGGTAATAATAACCAAGGACTGTTGGTAATAATAACCAAGGACTGTTGGTAATAACAACCAAGGACTGTGAGAAAAAATAAAATGTGGCTGGAGAAGGGGCCATGTGGATGTAGGGCAGCACTTTTCTGTGAAAAACATCCTTTATGTTGCTCCTGGAGATAAGCACAACACAATCCAGCACAAGGAATGAGACTGAGAAGTGGGGATGGATGGTAGCAGGGGGATCAAGACCACCCTGAAGGTCTCTGACCCATTTTCAGAGGGGTCTGAAAAACTGGGCTGCTCATTAATGTGTAGCTAATTTGCATACAAAGTGAGAAATCTGTCTTCAGGGCAACAAAACCCATCCCTAAAATGGTACCCCCATAAGCCAAGGTGGTGGCTTCAGGCTCCTGCACATCCCATCAGCTGGAACCAGGACTGGTGATCTCATTTTTCTCTCTTGTTTTCTTCCTTCTTATCTTACCCCTTTTATCCAACCCCCCTGTGTGCCTACACAGTAGGTCAAGCACTAACATCCCAATTTTCATGCCAAGCATGTAAATTATTAATAAAACTCTGAGTTTTTGCACATCCTCTGACTTCTGTAGATTCTTAAGGACACAAGCATTTACAAATCTTGGATGCTCTGTCCTTCTTTAGAGTGGGACATCACACCCTTCTACCACTGGATTTAACAGCTCCCTTCCAACATATTCAGCATAAACAGAGCCATCTCACTGGACTAAAAACCTGTTCTCTATTGACAGAAGCATCAAAGTTCGATCACTTGTTCCAAAATTCTAGAAATGCACAGATTTGTTACAGCATAGAAATTACTGAACTTGGTAACAAGAATTCTCCTTGCAGATCCCTCCAGTTAAAGCTTTTAGAGCTGCACTGTAACTCTGCTATAATGAAAAAAAGAATGTATATGCCCTCACATGTTCTGAATATGAGAGAAGATCTTGTTTCATGTCTAGGCCATCTCAGTTACACATTTGCCTTTCAGTGTAAGATAAGATCACAAGGCTTAGGGGAGGCCTTATCACCACTTCCCAGTATTTAATGGGTAGCTACAAAAATCAATGGATATTCCCTTTTTACAAGAACTCACATGGAAAGGACAGGGGTAATGGGTACAAGTTACTCCTGGGGAAATTCTGATTGGACAACCAAGGAAACTTTCTCATAATGAGAAGATTCAGCCACTGGAACAATCTCCCCAGGAAGTGAGGTATTCTCCAATATTGAATAATTTAAAGATTTAGCTGGGCAGGTTGATGGGCTATCTTGTCTAGACCCCACTTTTGACCAAAGAAGTTGGACCACATGATCCTTGAGGTCCTTTCAACCTTGTACACTGTGATTCTGATTCACTCCTCTTTACCCTAAATGACTGCATCAGTAAATTAAAGAGCTACTTTGGAAACACTGAATTCCAACATCTTGCATCAGCCTTAACACAAAAGATGAAGCTGTGGCTGCCCACCCTTACCTGTGGCTGCCCACCCTTACCTGTGGCTGCCCACCCTTACCTGTGGCTGCCCACCCTTACCTGTGGCATCCCCAAAAATGCAGGAATTGGGAGCACAGACCCAGCCTTTGGCCAACAGCCAAACAGGCAGCATAGCTGGGCATTGTCACAATGAACTGGACACCTTCAAACCTGGCTCTGGAGTGCTGCCATGTCCATTGTGCTCTGTTATTGTCACTAAAGGAGTCACAGGACCTGGGCACTCAAAATAGAGGACAGATCCTTGTCACCACTAAGGCCATGGGAATTAAACTTTACCTCCTGCATTTCTATTACCAAGTACCAAATGTACCTACTACATTTCTATTACCACATGCCACACCCAGCTGTTTCTAGGGTTCCCATGATAATGAATATTCCATTATATTTCAGGAAAAGGAGGTTTCTCTACACCTGGAATCACTCAAGCACAGACTATCTTAATTCCTTTCCTCTACTAGCAGGACTACAAAGCTCTGCTAGACTGCTTCTCTCAGTTTTAAGTGACAGGTTTATTCATCTTCAGTGTATTGAGAAGTTTTCACACCTCCTGTTTCCTTGACTGCATGGAAAACAAAAGTAGAAGCTCAGTACCAGCATCAGAGCTTAAGCAGCAGTAGCCACAGAGTGAGAAAATCCCCATGAGAGGGGTGTAAGGCCTTGCAATGAAGCTGCAAGGTCTAAGTTCACTTCCAACCATTTCCTGCCCAGGGCTTCACTTCAGTCACTTGGAACTGAGAGCAGCTCCCACCTCCACTGGTCACAGTGAGGGGCAGAACAGGCAAAGGCAGGAACAGAGCAGCCCCTGGTGCTGGAAGGGCCCATCAATACAAACACAGCAACACCACTCCTGTTTCCAGCTCCATTAGGAACACCAGTTCCTGCAGGCAGCTGGGTACTACCTCCCCTAAAATCCAGCAAACATCTCTTCTCCCTACACAGTCTGCATTATCCACCTTGATCTGGGTGTAGGAATGTTGTAGAATGAGCTGATTTCAGCACCACCCATAAAGAAACATTTCTGAGCCCCACCTGGACTAAAGACCTGTCCTGCCACTTCCATCCCTCTCAAACCAGGTTAGACACTAACCTGCCACTCAGATCTCCACAAAAGCCCTTTTATCATCAAAGCAAAGCTTCAGAGCTGTTAAATCACTTCATTTAACTCAGCCTGTCTCTCATACAAATCATTTGATCAAGACTTAGGAAGTTTCTCCTGCTTAAGTTGCCATCAACCATGTAGTTATTATAAATATGCTGTTGTGCCTAAAGACTCCCAATATGATTGCTGCAGTTAAACTTTTGCTGCTCAGAAATTGCTCAGAAATTCTTGCTGCCTAGGTAACAGCAATGCAGGACAAATGGAACTCAGGGGAAGGGTAAAAGAGAAGGAATACAACTACAGCCTTTTTTTTCTTTTTTTTTTTTTTAAATATGTGAATTGCAAAAAAAAAATTCAGAACACTTACCTGAATGGACTGATGGAATCCTAACCATACCTCATGTGGCAATTCACTTTCAGGAATTGAAAGCAGTAGCTCAAAACAACTCCTGGAAAAGCAAAAGGCAAGTAAACAAGCTACCTAAACACATTCTCTTGTTACATTAAATAACATTTCTGGCACATACTACTGAGTATTCAGATAAGCAATGACTGTAACGCTGAAAAACATTGTGCAAATCAATTAAAGGCCTGAAACAGCCTGTACATCAGGTATGATTCATCATATGGAAACAGTGCTCCTCTTTACTACACACAAACTCCCTAATTCAAGATTGCAGCTACTCTTATCAAACATGACAGTCCATTCAGTGTGGCTCAGGAACATTGCACCACAGAATTCTGTTCTTTCTTCTCAAAGGAAACCTAATAATCATTCTAAATAAAGCTCACTGGAGTCCAGCATGGTCTGTCTGTGCCTAGAGAGAGAATGAAAGCCATCTTCACCTAACTCAACATTTCAGCACTGAAATGAGATAAGAAAAGGTAAGATTTATTCTGAAATAAGATTTATTCTGAAATAAGCAAAAAAAAAAACCTAAAAGGTTTCTTGACAGAAGACACATTCATCAGCACAAAAATGGATCTGGACAAGATAGGTCAAGAGGAGCATCAGGACCTAGAAACACCCTCTGAGCCTTTGATACCAACTGGGGGAGCATTCCAGTACCTACAGCACAAACTGCAGCCTGCCACGGCAGGACTGCTGTGCTCAAACAGGAGTTATCCAACCCTGTACAGAACATGGATTGCCTAAAACCCTATGAACAATCAGATTTCATCAAATTAAAAATGTTAACCATGTCAGCTCTGCCTGGAGATTCACAACACTTACACACAGCAAAAGCATTGTCATAAATTGTGCCAATATAAGGAAAAAACCTAATCTAGGACAATACCTATAAAAAACCTTGAATCATTGATACAATCTACATCTACACTCTTACATAGTTTCAACTCTTGCTACTTTTTCTTCCAAACACCCTCTCTCAAATATTAAACAGAAGAATAACAGTGTAACACATTCAGTCTTATGACATAGACAGACAGAAGAACTGTCTGAGCTTGGGGAAGAGGAAGAGATGTCCATAAAGCAAACACAAATTTCAGATTTGCTTAGTACTAAAAAGAATGTGCATCTTCCTCCTGACTTCTGACAAATGCATTGAACCTACCAAATGCTATGCTTATTCAGTTTTTTAGCCAGATTCAGCAGTCATATACATCAAGACCAAATGGCCATCCTTTTCACATTTCATATATTTGAGATCACTCCCAATCCTGGTTCCTTGAAACAGATATTGCTGCAAAAAGCCCTGAGCACTTTTATTGGACTGGCAGAAAACACCACAGCCTTCACCACTGTCATTCTATCATTATCACACCATTAGGCACAAGACTTTGCTGCTGAAGAAAAAGTTGGAACAGGACCACCAGATATTCCAACTGTCATAGGTCTCAATTTAATAAAATAATCAGGATTCTGTTTTGTTTGTACTCCAGCTTGGCAGTACAAGTTAATTCACCAGCACAAATGTTCAGACTCAGGTGGCTGCTAATAGACTACCAAAACACCTGAACTCTATTTTAACATAAAAAGCCCTAAAACTTAAAAACTCCAACTACACAAGAACAAGAAAACTAACAAAAACCCCCAAACAAAAAACCAACAACAAACCAGCCAACCAAAAAAATCTCTAGGTGTGCTCTGCTTTCCTCCATGCCACAAAGATTCTACATCCAGTAATACCTTTGCAAACTTCATGGTAAATGCATTTTTATAATCTTTTAATGCACATCTGACTTTCAGACTAAATCAATCACTCCTACCTATGTCCACTCTCAGCTCCTAGAATTATTTTGTCTAGAACCTTTCTGTTTCACATATATGATATTGGTTATGTAATGTAATAGACTTGAACAAAATCACAAAGCAAGCTTTTAAACAGCATTTTTCTAAATTTAACCATTAAGTTGCTACTTGGACAGTGAAAAAATCTGCAATTATATTTTCAAAGCATTGTGTATACAGAGTGAGACAGCCTAGGGAGACAAGAGGATTTAATTGATGCCTCCAGAGTTATTGTAGTAAC
This sequence comes from Cisticola juncidis, assembly GCA_013400215.1. NCBI lineage: Eukaryota > Metazoa > Chordata > Aves > Passeriformes > Cisticolidae > Cisticola > Cisticola juncidis. The sequence goes on along the minus strand of VXBR01009788.1, from coordinate 14,699 downwards.
ACAGGACTGATCTGAAGTGTCTGAAGTCTGTTATAATAACAGAACTGATCTGAACCAAAAGGCAAAAGTTCTTTTACTGAAAGTTTTTAAGTCTTCCTCAGGATCCCAACACAGAACACTCTGGTCTGGAAGTCACTCCATAAGAAATCTGGAGCTCCAGATATACAAGCCACCAAATAAAAAACTTAGAGCACAATTGTAAAAGTAATATCCAGGATGTTCCAATCACAATTTCCTCAGCAGAAAAATAATTAGAATTTTAAGGTAATTATCTAAGTCTTTTTTGTGAGAATTGATTCAAACACACAGATGCATAAAAACTTCCCTGCTGCCTAGGGGTACAACACACTGTTTAGCTTAATTCTTTCTTTTGGTCCTTATTACACAACACTTTAAAATACATCTCAGTCCCTGAAATCCCATCTCCCTCTTTATTGTGATGCAACTAAATGGAGTAGACATGTCATGGCTAAGCCATAAATCAAAATACCACAGTCATGCCATGAAGCCAAGCCCTTCTAACCCTACACTACCAATACATCACAGAGCCTACCTAAACAAAACTCAGGTCCAAACTTCAATCACAATTTTTGCAAAGAAACTGTAATGGTTGCTTGAATGTTTACATTATTAGAAAAAAATATTATTCATCTGGAACACACAGTTTCAAAATATCTTTTAAGAAAAGGTGTCCTAGATATAAATTTCCTCATTTTGGAACAAATAACTCTCTGCAAAATTCAACAGATAATTTGCATACAATTTTTCTGTAATCACTTTATACCTCATTCACAGAAATTTTTAAATTAAATTTTAAAACCTTTCAGAACAGTGTTCATCTTTAGATTGAATTAAACACTTTTCCTATCCTAACCTTCTTAGAGGCACAAAGATGACTCATTATACATTGAATTGTCAGCATGAATCGCTCACTTGTTGCCAGGAATTATCCTGTGCTTATTAAGAGTTGATTTATCTCTTAATGAGAAGACAGCAGAGTGGTAAATGCAAGCTAGTGAATCCAACTGCAGCAGTGAGTTAGGCTGAGAAGTGCTTTATTTATTATCAAATAAATAAAGTTCAGTGTCAGCAGTGCCTGCTCACAGTGCTGTGGGGAGCAGCACTCTCTTTTTGGGAGTTAAATCTGTGAGATCCCACAGGTACAACCCAGAGGTGACACAGGACTCCAGGCTTGAGCCAGACTGGCCTGATTGGTGCAATAAGTTTTGTTTCTTAAGCCAGATGGCATTCAAAACTCCTTTCACTTTTAATGGTTAAAAAAAACCCCATACAAACACCTTCTCAAAGCTGTACAAATGGTAAATTCCCTTTCAGTTCAGCACTATCACAGCACAAAGGAGAAAGTGGAAAGCAGTCAAATCTCAGTTACTGGCAAACATGTGACTTATGACCAAATATTTCTTCTTTTTTAATCTATAATCCTAGAATCATATAAACCATTTTCAAATGGAAGTAAAATTTTCATACTGATGGTAACATGGCACCTTTTTCCTATCAGCAGCCTCAGAAATAAAGCACTAAAAGAAGCTTGAGTGAATAACCAGCTTCAAGGATCTCAGATTCACAAGTACAGCCAGCTAAATGTCAGTGAAAAACACCTCTGATCTGGCTAATTCTTAATTAATTCCTCTACAGAGGCCATGCCTTTGAAATAGTAACACTGGGGGTGAGGGGTGTCAGAGTCCAGGACATCCCTGTGGCCACCCTGGAGGGTTTGCAGACCGGACAGGGGGTCTGGGGTCTGTACAGGGGGGTCAGAGCCTCACACAGAGCCCAGGAGGACACTGCCTCTGATCCCTGCCATGGCACTGAATGCCCACAGTGGATGAAGAATCACAAGCTGAGAGAATTCAAAATAAGCAGTATTTAGTTGATCATAGAATGTAAATGTAGAATCCAGGATTTTTAGTATCTGGGGCTGAAGGGACAAGCTGGAGGAATTGGGGAGTGGCCCCTGTGCTCCTTGTTCTTGCTCTCGTCCCCCATCTTTGGCTGAGTTGGATTTTAGAGATTGGTTTAGAGTAGAAATGCCATGTTAGCATAGGCAGTGGGCATTGGTACAATTCTGTCAATCAAAAGTGCATTTTGGACGGTGGTTGGGTCAGGGGTGCTGTACATGAGGTGTGGGGCTCTCTGAGCCGCCCAGTCCCCGCGTGTCCTGCTCTGCTGGGGACGCCCTGCAGAGCTGGGACAGAACTGAGAGAATGAAGAATAAACAACCTTGGAAACACGGACTGGGGACTCAGCCTGTCTGCTCTGGCTCTGCTGTGAAACACTCAGGGCAAGGAGAAGACAGAAAACCTGATTACCTCGGGGAACAGCAACCCCGAGGAGAATCTCAGGGAGCTGTAACTCTGAGAAGGCGAATGCACTCTGCAGCTTTGGGGCTGTGAGGATAACCTGAGCTCTACTCCAGCAGAGCAGGTAAATCACTTCATGGCCAAAAAGAACATTCCTGTCCCCACCCACACATGCCTCCAATCGTCTGTCACATCTAAAATCTGCAACCACTCCAAGCTTTCCTTTTATTTAAGGTTGGATAATGGACCAGGAAGATCTCACACTGCATGAGCATCGTGTTTCTTGGGGGAGGCACAGTCCCTGCACCATCTCAGCTGCACTGTGAACACACAGAGGACCTCAGCAGGGACACCACAGTACACTGAATTTTGCTGCTACTGGCTCACTCTCCTCAGAAGGAAGTCAGGAGGAGGAGTTCTTTTCCTCTTCTCCAGGAGGAGGAGTTCTTTTCCTCTTCTCCAGGAGGAGGAGTTCTTTTCCTCTTCTCCAGGAGGAGGAGTTCTTTTCCTCTTCTCCAGGAGGAGGAGTTCTTTTCCTCTTCTCCAGGAGGAGGAGTTCTTTTCCTCTTCTCCAGGAGGAATGTGGGAAGGGAAGGAGAATTTCAATAAGGACTAGAGCACTTTTGTTTTGAAACAGCCAAGTTTGCTCACTTCACTTGTAATCAAGGTTTGAGTCTGCAAACTCAATATGTGTGACAGCTGTGGGTAACCAAACTGCCCCCCAAAAATCACAATTACATGGGGACTGGATGTTTTCATCTCCCTAACTATGTAAGAGTCTCCCTCCCTCATGGAACCTCAATTTTATCTCTATTTCCCTACTCTAACTCCTCTCTCACTCCCTTGAAAACTCATGAAAAAGAAGAAACGTGGGAGTTAATTCGGCTATGCCATTTACCTCACCCTATCTTCCACCTCACCGTGTTCTTCTCATTCTTTAGATTCCTTTCAAATGGGATCATTATAAGAAAGAGGAGATTCCAGCAAGTCAGCTTTTCTATTGTCCTCTAACATGAGGTTTTCTGAATATACAGAAGGTTTTCTGAATATACAAGCTACAACAAACTCCTCACACTGAATGCTGGAAAAAAACATATTAGCCAAAGCAGAATATTCTGCTATTTCTCAACAAGAGAAAAGCAATTTTGATAAAGAATTGGGATTTACACCCCAACATATCTAACAGTGGTAAAATATATAGAAAATACTCCAAGAAGAGATGCCTTGCAAACAGACACTAAAAGACAAACTTTTAAACTTACATAAGCAGGAAACAACAAAACACACAAGCTATTTAACAATAGCATGATGAAGACAATAATACTCTATCCTTAAAGGGAGAGTCTGCAAAAGCAATGAAGATATTTTGCCAAAAATGTGCAACCTGTACCAGGTAAATAATTTAGCAGTTAAAGTCTTAGGTTTCCATAGTAAGAACCTAAGACATGCTCCTCCTGATTTCACATTTTTTCAAAAACCTAAAATCACTCCTAGTTTACATATTTCCCACAATTAAAAAGAAAATAATTCAAGGCATCATTTGGAGATAACCTGGTTCTGAGCTGTTCATTTCTATTGCAATCAGTCCATTACAAAATAAAGCATTTGACCAAGGAGTTCACTGCTAAAGTCCATTTTAGAGAGAGTAACTGAGTTCAGACCACAAAACAAGAGACTGATAACAAAAAAACCCCTCCAAAACTGTCACAGAATCACTTTTATTTTATAATGATCTTCATATTCAAGGTTCTAGACCTTCACTGTTCCTCCTCAGATGAAACCTCACTAGCAGGGAATGACCAGCACATCACCTTATCCAGGTTATACTGATTACACCAAAGTGCACAAAAGCCCTCAGGTTTCACTCTTTAATTACAAAACCTCTTTACATTTAGGACACACTTTGAGGAACTACAGGTTATCCCAATTCAGCTGATGGACTGTGAAAGGGTTCTCTATTCTGTTCCAGGATTTGCTGTGCTCAAGTCATGTCCAGTCTGCTTTGTGATTTTACAACACAACTCAAGAGTGCCACCAACACAGTCCAGCTTGTCCTTTTCAACAGGGGACACATTCAGAATGTCCCTGCCCTAAAGGGGACAGAACACACAAAGCTGCAATGCAGAGCAACACATGCAGGTTTATTAACCCATGTGTGAAAGCCTAATATTGAAGCTTTTACTATACTAAGCTTCTACTACAGAAAATAATAATTGCAGAATGTTTTAAGAACAAACAGAACCTTCCTAATACCCACACGATTATCCAAATACAGAAGAACAAAGCCTTAGAACTTGTCCACATTAAATAATTAAATGCTCAAATACATTTCTGTGGTATGATTAAAAATGTACTAAAGACATTTAGTAGATAAACTGCAAATATAGTTGTCAAATTAAGCAATCAACTATTTCAACAGCTTGTCCTTTAATTTATGAAAGTGCAGCTCTTTTTAAAACAACAACAAAAAATAAAATACCAACGTAAAACTTACAGCACTAGCCTGCCAAGTACCAAAAGAACATCTTCACATTCTGTAGTCAAGTAAGGTCTTGCATTAGCAAAGCTTTGGATGGAGATTCGATACACTTCCAAAAAAGGCAAAATATGTTCTGATGCACCCCGACTGCCAGCATACTGGAGCAGTGTCTGAAACAAAGTGAGTTAGCATTAGAAGCTTTAACAACACATTTTTGCTTAAAAACAAATAGCAAACACAAATATCAAACACATACAGTGGAATAATTCTGGAAGTGAGACATTTTTTACTCTGGAGAATTTAAAGTGGCGACTTTTCACCTCAAGAGAAATCCTCCCTTTTATTGAAACATATTTTTATTTACTTTATTATTTTGGTACAGTTATCAGAATTTCTACTGAGGAGAAAGCTAGATGCAATTGGTAGAAATGTGAGCTATTAAGTAGAAAATTCAGGCAGAATTTACACTTAGCTCCTTTTGTACAACTGCCATGGAGACAGAACTATGTATGTAACCATGGAATCGTTATTAGTACCGAGAATGCATAAAAACTCAGAAGAAACTCAAGATTAAAACCATCACTACAGGTGCAGTGTTTTAAAGATACACACATTACCCACACAGAAACATGAAGCCAGCAGAAAGGGATACAAAACCCAGAACAGATCATTACATAGATATTTTTAAATGCAAAATTACCCCAGATTTTCCTCCTTGACCACAACAATCCCACATTACCTGGGCACCGTATTAAAGCAGCAATATCAATTTAGCCAGATTTAATAAAAATCACGTCCAACCAAAGACAACACCAGTATTCCCCAAACTTTTAAAACATACTTACACTACCTTGCTGTGCTGTGTCAGGCTGTGAGCACAATCTGAGAGCAGGCAGGGCACTGAGCTGTGCTGAGCCCTGCTGAACACCCTCCTACACCCCAGCAGTGATGTTTGAATACTCACAGCTCCCTCTCCCATGTAGCACTGCCCCTACACTAAACAAGGTAACAATCTTGGCTGGCTGCAAGGAAAACCAATGAAAGAGGCTGTGCTTTTTGGAATTTTTAGGGCCAACACTGCATGGGGAAAAAAACAGTTCAGAGTGCTTCACACTACCATTTGTAACAACTCAAATTGTCCTACAAGGCTGGGGAGGCCATATCTGTTTTCAAATCACTGAAAGTTGGGACTCTGACATAACAAACTTATTTTAAAACTGTAAAAAAACCCACATGATCTCATCAGATGGTGAATGGAAAGGACACTATGGAACAAACCCTACTACAAGCTTGCTAAAACCAATGAAGTCATAATAATGGCAAAAAACTTCTAAGACAAAACCCTCCCTCCAGCACAGCACGAAATAAGTGGCCAGTACCCAATGTTCTGTCAGTGATATAACTATGCTATACTAGTCCTAGCCTAAAAACAATGCAGACTAGCAGAATCATGTGATACATTTAAGAAATCTGTAAAAAATATCATTTAAGAATCAGTAATCTGCTGTTTTGTGGATTGTTCTCCAACAATTCATTAATAGAACTTCTGGGTGAATGGAAGTTACAAACTTTCCCAAAACATCACATAATATTAAATTATAAAGACATAAGTGAGGGGCAGGAAATTGGAAGTTTGCAGAAACATCCACAAAGATCATTAGTTGCAGCAGTGAATGGTGAGCAATACCAGTTTTCAAGCTTATTTAATAGATTAATGAAGGATTTGATAATAAAATTCAAATCATATATTGCTTTGTAGCATTAAATCACATTCAAAGACTGTCAAGCTGCAATCCCCAGGGAGTCAGCTGGTGACTACCACCAGCAGTTTAGTAAAGCCAGCAGTAACACAGCATACAGTGACTACAGAAACAGATCAAACACACAAATCCCTGCACCTTTCTAAAAATATATCCATTAAAACAAATCTATTTTAAAAGCCAAATTTAGTACTCAATAATTTTGACAGATACTTTGATCATAAACTACGTGGTCTATGTAAACCATAAAACACAGCAGAATACTTTCTAAGATTAAATAAATTTTCTGTTAAACACTGCACCCTTGCTCAAGTGCAATCTGAGCACTGGGATCAAAGTCTTAAATCTAACATGAGGAATTCACTGAGTAACCATTTATGAGAAACTTCTTGTCAAATCCATAAACAATGGTTTCAGTGTGAAAAACAGATTCAAGGCAACAGAGTTATTAATAGCTTAGACTTCAAGGATCTGGAGTTTTGAACACTAGGACATTATTGGTATTAACATACTGACAAATAAGCCAAATGTGGTAACTGTATTAAAGAAGCTCTTCAAAGCCCTTGTGCTATTTCACAAGTAATAGATGTTGAGTTGTCCAGCACTGATTTCTCCTGGCAGTCTATATAAAAGCTATTATGGAAGATTTATTAACTTCACAGAATTAGATCATCTACATGTTCAAGGCATTGAACAATTTAGAAGCAATTACTACCTTAATTACCTGATGAGAATATTCATGCATTAAAGTCTTGTTAACACACACCCACTCACACTTCATCCCACCCTCCTCTTTAATTCCAGTAACATCTGATGAGTGCAGAGGCCACATCCACCCAGGCTGTAACACACAGAGCAGCCAGGCCCTCACACTGCACACATTTCCACATTCTGCAAGGACAGAACATCATCTTAGCTGCACTTCCTCCAAAGCACAATTTTTTTGATCAGACCCAACTTAAAGATGAAGATCTCAAAGCTTTCCTGACCTGTTGTTACAGCTTTGAGACTCTTAAAGAAAAATACTTCCTCATCTTTTTAACTGTATCTGATTGCACTCAACACATCATCTTTAAAAATTTCAGAGTCAACAGCTGCTGGGCACTGGCAGATGGGAAGTTTTGACATCCTACAACCTCCCCTTCACAGATAACTCCTCTTCCTACTTGTGACAGCCCAGCATTAAAATTAAACACTCCCCTCAGTCATTCTCTCTGGCTGTTTGTTCATACTGCTCTCCACAAAAAATATGTGAATTTGCAAAGCATTCATGTCTCTACAATATAAAATTGCAGAGTCAACCCATTATTTAGGCTTCAACATTTTCTTTGTTATGTTATCCTGGACAACAGCACTATTTCCCTGCTTGAAAATAGGGATTTTCAAGGAAATTGTGACATCTAGCACCATTCCACATAAGAGCTAATGGAAAGCTGCACACAGCAGCACAAGTTTTAAAACAGCATTCAGACAGCTTAAAGCATCCAAAATTCACTGATTTGGTTCAAAGTTTGCCTGACAGCCATGGCAATTTCCACATCAACACAGAGCAACTTCCAGACCCCTGCCTCTACTCACAGGATGGCAAATGTAAAACATTTCAGCTCTCCTCATGTCAGCTACTTCCCAAAATCAAACTTAAGCCCAGATAAATTCAGCTTCTTTCTAGCCACATTCTGCTGTAGGTTAATAACTTTATGACAAGGTATCAGTGGTACCTTCCAAGCAGACTTTAAGTTATTTAAGTTATCACAAAAATCCTCTGTCAGGAGAAATCCAGACATAAAATTACACCCCACCCACACTGGTCTGCCTGCACAATCACATCAAAAATTCATCTTTAATTGAAGCTGCTGCAGTTCCATGTTCCCCACTGCTTCTTCTGGAGTGCAGGCACGACAATCCAAAAAGTCCCAGACTGATGGCAACTCAATCCAAATCTTTTCCATTTTTATCTGTGCTATCACAGTATTTAAAACCACACTGCAATAAGAGCACAAGGACCTAGAGGGCTACATTATTTGTGGGACATGGTTTGGTGATTTTTTTATGGTTTTGGGGGTTTTTTGGTTGTTTGCCCTTTTTTAGGCAGCAGAATTGTCTTTCACCACACTCCACTGATCAAGAATCTCTAAAGCTCCCTCTGTACCAACCTAATCTGGGAAACTGGATGTGTACACACACAGAACATCTTGACAACCACTTGACTAAGTGTTAGCTGAATATTTGTGCCAATGTTCTGACACAGTGGACACCACTGGGAACAATTTTAACAAAAATTAAACGTGGACAGAGTCACACTTTGTAGCATGCTCCATATCAGTGCAAGGTCACAGATCATACACTGAACTCAGGACAAACACTGCAGAATGCAGCTGCACCTTGCAGTTTGAGAGGAAAGAGTTTTGAAATGCAGTAAACATATTTATTCTCTTGTTTCAGTAAGTGATGAGCTAAATATTCCACCAGAATGCTATGGCAAAGCACACAACCTGTGGATACAAAATGGAAGACTGTGGAGGGCAACACCACTTATACATCATTTGTGACACACCAGCAAGCTTTTTTCTCTGATTTTGCCATTCACCAGTCAAATACTATCACTTTATCAGCTGAGGTGTTGTAAACTAGCTTAGGAAACTGATTTTTTATTTCTTACTTTAAAACCTACAATCTCTTCAGACTCAACAGCGACAACTCTCCAGCCTAGCACTGTAACAACAATTTTCCAACCCTGGAATTCACAGTAAATGATGCTGTGAGGGCACCAAAAACTAATTAACCATTGGAAGAGTTTACTTAAGAATGAGTTATCTCCATCACTGTGGCTTTAATAAAAAGCAGCTCTTCTTCTGGAGCTCAGGGCCTCCATTCAGAAATTGGTGATCTTGCTCTGGGTTGCACTAGGCAAATATCCCAAACACGATATCCAAAGCACAGCTCGTTCAGTGATTTAAGGGCACTGAAGGCACTTACAGGCCAGCAAGCACTCCCTGCACGCCACGGCGAATCTCCATCAAGGCAGAATGCGCACATTTAATCCCGAGACAAGTCAAACAGACAGCGGGAGACAGCGGGAGGTCTCGGAACCGAGCCAAGACCGCACACAGAAAATGCGGTGCCTGCCCCAGAGACCCGCAGGATGTCCCGTGCGAAGCGATGCCAAAGCCCAAAGGCGAGCGGTGCCCTCGGCTCCGGGCTGGAGGCGCGGAGCCCACGGTGCCCCGCCGGGCAGGCGGGCACGGCCCCGCCGGGCAGGCGGGCACGGCCCCG
>VXBR01009784.1:54974-111812 GCA_013400215.1 Cisticola juncidis | reverse complement strand
GGCTCCGGTCCGGTGGGCACACCTGCAGTTCTGTGGTTGGTACACACATTCCGCGGGTTAGGCTCGAGCCCCCTTGCACACAGCCCCTTCCTTGACAAAGGACCTTGACGAAGGTCGTGAGGCAAAACCAGGACCCTCGGGCCCTGACTCTCACACATTGCAGCAAGGCTTAGTGCATCCCAGAACTAAGAATCACAGCCAAAAATCTCAAGGGAGGATTTTTTTTTTCCTCCATAAAATTCCAGCTTTTAATAGAATCTCACACCAGTTTCTGATTGACTTTGTATGGTGCCACCTGATGGGGCTTTTTAGGGATGGTTTGGTTCAGGTTTTTCCCCCCTCCTCATCATTGACCGGTGACCAACCATGTCGCTTAGCACAGTGTCAGAGCACTACAGAAACAAGGTGCAAAGCAATGCTGAGGATCCAGGATGCCCACATCCTCCATTTTAGCATCTTTCCAGCAACAGCAGGAAATCCAAACGACAACATCCTTTCAAATGCACTTAATCAGTCACAGGAAGCTGGGAATGACCTTCCCTGAAATTTTGAGCATGGCACATTTATGCATGCAAGTTACTCCTGGGGAGGTTCCAGTTGGACACACAAGAAAATTTTCTATAATGGGAACAATCAGCCACTGGAATAATTGCCCCAGGGCAAAAGTAGTGGATTTCTCAACTTTTGAACACTTTTGAGATTCAGCTGGACTGGGTGCTGGGCCAGTCTTGTCTAGACTGTGCTTTTGCCAGAAAAGGTTGTTCCTGGATCCTTGATGTCCCTTCCAAATTGGGATTCCATGAGTTTATGAAATCAAACAATGTGCTTCCTATGCTCTACTGAACCTTTTCTAAACACAATACCCAAAGGCAGCTTCTAGAGAAAAACTGAGACCTGTCTTCCTAGAGTCACTGTTGTTTTTCTGTCCCTCAGAGCTGATGGAGCAAGGACTCATAGGACCAGCTCTGCCCCTAGGAGAGCAAGTGGCACTGGCCAATGGCAGAATGTATGTCAAATGCTGCAGGACAAAGCTTATGAAGCAGATATTGTCCAAGCTGTGGAGCTCCCCTCACCCCAACACTGGCTGGTTGCTGCCAGGCTGCGCAAAGCCTCTGCAGGGAAACGGGACGCTTTGTGGTCGAGTTACTCCCTCACTAAGGCCTGCAAAGAAATCAGATGACAATGGACAAGAAAAGCTTCTTGTGGCTGAAGAAAGGCTTTTCACAAAGTACTGTTCTGGGCCCAGAAGACCCAGCTCTCACCTATAACCCAAGCACACTGTAGAGGCAGCCTTAGCGCTGCCATTCTCCTTCTCTCCTCCAAACACAACTCTGGAAAAGGACTGCTTCCTTTGGCTCATGTGCATGAAGCTGCTTTTCTCTAACTCTGGCCAAGTTTCTTTCCACCCAGACCTTTGCATCTGATCACTAGTCTGATTAGGCACCATGCGTCTCTACAGGGATTCACCTGGTGAGGAATGTTCAGAGGAAAGACAGAAAAAGGCAAGTGACTAGCACAGAAGGCAACCCCACTCATTGCGCCTTCCTCCACCATGTCTTGTCTTTCGGGGAATTTGGGACTGTCTTGGGGGGATTTTATGATGATGCTTTATTCCTTAATCGAATTTATGCCCAGAAAATGAGTGCTGTAGCTTTAAGACAGACCCAGGGGTAGGGTGGGGAGCCTTGGGCTCTTGCATGGATTCTGTTCAAGCTCTCTCTCCAGATGCTCCAGACAGCCTGGACTGGGACACTAGATTGTTCCTTTTGTTGGATTGTTGGGGGTTTTTGCTAGTGTGAGGCAGAGTCTTTTCCCCTTTTCTTCCCCTAGCATAGAAACTATACTGGCAATCCTCTTGGCCATTTGTTTTTTTTTACTTGAACTGTTTTGGCGCTTTTTTTTTTGTTGTTGTTGTTTTGTTTTGTTTTCCTTTCTTTGGCTGTCCAAAGAAAGCCAAGAAAGGTTTGGGGACCGCCCCAAACCAAGACCTCAGAGGAGCGTTTTTACAGATGAGTAATGCAATGGTTGGCTCTCACAGTTAAGGGATAAATATTATGTATATGTTAGAAGAAGTTTTGTGGATGTATAGCGATATTACAGTGGTATGTCCTCCCAGAGTCCTCTTTCCCCTCCCCCTTGTATTGTTGTCATGGGATGGCCTTGGTATTTGGGGCATTTGGGGATGGCTGGCTTGTTACTGAGAGGTGCAGCATAATGACACCTGACCTCCGATCAAGATGTAAGAAAGTTATCTCCACCAATGGATGGCAAAGAAGGAATTGACTGACAAAACTTTGTGCTGGGCTGATGGTATAAAAGGAAAAGCATCTATTTTGTAGACAAGCACATGGGTTCTGGTCACAGAGACTCTCTACATTCCTCTTTCTCCTTATTCAGTCTTTTGTTGTATTTTGTTATGGTTTAATAAACCTTTGAAATGTAAAGCTGAATGTCACTTCTCACAAGCTGAACTAACATGAGAAAGGATATTTAAATCCACCAACTTCAATTGCTGCAAGGAGAAGATCAATTCCAGAAATCCAACAGGTTCCCTNTTTTTCCTTCTTTTTTCTTTTTTCCTGTGTATTGCAGACACCCCTATTATGTTTTTTCTTTTGTTAATAAAAAGTTTCTCTTTTTTTCACTTTCATCCCCATGTATCCATTTCTCTCCTTCGTAGAGGAAAGGCAGTTATTGAAGTTCTCTATCTCTCTTTGGAGAAAAACACAATTTTTAGAGTATCTTTCTCCTAGAATTTGTATTCAAACTGAGACAGGTACTTACAGGAACTGCTCTCTGTGATGGCAATTGCTTGCATCTTTAATGGCGAGTGTTTGAGTTCAGTATTTTTTCTTTTTGTTTCTTTCTCTCATAGAATTTTGTCCTATCTGTGGCTAAGAAAATGTAACAATTGGTACTCNCACCAATGGATGGCAAAGAAGGAATTGACTGACAAAACTTTGTGCTGGGCTGATGGTATAAAAGGAAAAGCATCTATTTTGTAGACAAGCACATGGGTTCTGGTCACAGAGACTCTCTACATTCCTCTTTCTCCTTATTCAGTCTTTTGTTGTATTTTGTTATGGTTTAATAAACCTTTGAAATGTAAAGCTGAATGTCACTTCTCACAAGCTGAACTAACATGAGAAAGGATATTTAAATCCACCAACTTCAATTGCTGCAAGGAGAAGATCAATTCCAGAAATCCAACAGGTTCCCTGCTGCTGTGAACTCTTTTCTCCTCCTGTCCCCACAGACAAAGAAGGACAGTTGCCTTCTTTGCCTTTTAGCCTCGTGGTGAGGTAGGGGTGTGGTGTAAGGTTCAAAATTTTCTCTTTCTCNTAGAGTATCTTTCTCCTAGAATTTGTATTCAAACTGAGACAGGTACTTACAGGAACTGCTCTCTGTGATGGCAATTGCTTGCATCTTTAATGGCGAGTGTTTGAGTTCAGTATTTTTTCTTTTTGTTTCTTTCTCTCATAGAATTTTGTCCTATCTGTGGCTAAGAAAATGTAACAATTGGTACTCAAGAGAGACAAAAGAAGTTGCCAAGCTCAGGAGAGGAGGGCACCTGGCTGCAGTTCTCTTACCTGTGGGTCTCTCTCGGAGGGGCAGAGATACCAAGAGAATTGGACTGGGAAAAATGTGGCTGGGCTCCTACCTCTCTTGCTTTCTTGGGTTTTGGAGGTGAAAGGTACTGTGGTTGCTGTGCGAAGAATCCACTGCGGGGCTCTGTTTCCTGCTGCCTTCTACTATGAATGGAACTTCGCTCGTAAGAGTGGCCATTGCAGTGGGGCCTTATTAGCATCCTTCCTCACCAAAGGACCCTTCACTGTCTGCTTGGGTGCCTGAGGGGAAATCCCTGAGCTCCTTCCCCTTCCTGGAGAGCCTCCCCCAGTCCTATTTGAGAGCGGTGGAGCTGCTGTCCAGCCCCCACTGCGCCTCCACTACTGTTCCTGGTTTTTTCTGCAAGACTGTAATCCCACATCCCCTGCCTGCCAGGACACCTCCTGGCTCCTGCTACAGCTGATGAGTTTCTGCTGCCTCATGCTTGCTATCCTGGGTGAGTACATTCCTGTCCTTTTAGCTTGCTGCTTCTGAGGTTCCTGCTGGGGCACCAGCCTCAGGTGCCCCTGGAGGTCTGTGAAGAAGCTCTTTTCCCATCCCTTCCACCAGCATGTCCACCGTTACATGAGAGACGACCGAATTCAGCCACAGCCCCCCTGCAGCGGCGGGGGAATCACTGCATCCTCCCTGCCCGGCCGGGAGCCAGCAGCGCCCCTGCTGGCCGTGCCTGGAACTGCACCAGAGGGGAAGGTGCCTGCAGCCAGAAGTCTGGGACTGGGTCTGTAATTCTCTTTGTTGTTAATGCCATAGCTGTTGTTTGTTTGTCTCGTTATACTCGCTAGTAAAGAACTGCTATTCCTTTTCCCTTATGTTTGCTGAAAGGCCCCTAATTTCAAAGTTATAATAATTCAGAGGGAAGTGGGTGATAGTCCATTCCATGGGATGTTCCTGCCTTCCTTGGCAGACACCTGTCTTTCAAACCAAGACAAGGTGAAAGCTCTGTTTGACAAAAAGAGTATCAAGAAGTGTTTCAAAAGGACAGGAACCACACAGTCCTCCTCATTTCCTTGCTAAGAAGTAACTCTAGACACTGAGGAATTTTCAGGGACAATGAACACCTCCAGAACTGCATGGACACACCCCTCAGCATTCTCCATCCAAACCAGATCAGTGTTACTTTACACCTCTGCAGAGCTGTGCATGCAAGACATCCTCTCCATTTCCACAGCATTTTAGTCCACAGCAATTATCAAGAATTGGCAATTTTCTCAGACCCACTTGGTTTCTCCCAGTGACCCTCGCTGCCACACTGTCTTTACTTTCCTGCAGGCAAGAATGTCAGTCATCTGCTGTTCCTGCTGCCTTCAGCAGATGCAACGGGTAGAGCTTGAAGGAAAAATCAGAAGTGAGCTGGCATGAAGTACCCAGCTGACATCTCTGGGAGGAATTCCTAATATGGAATGCATACAGAAGGGATTAAGCTGGCCATAGAGAGGGAGAGGGGAATGTTGTGTAAAATGAAATTGTGTCTTTAGTACTTCTGCTCTGAGAAACAGTTGAAAGTAAAGAGGAAGACTTAAGGGAACAGCTGAGCCATCAAGAGGCTTAACTGCAGGACAGAGGTGTCATGACAGGGTTACAGGCAGGGGACAGGTTCTTGATGGCACCTGGAATGACCTGTGTGATACCAGGGAGGAACACTCATGGGAGAGGTGTGTGGTGCAGAGCTGTGGGGCAATGTCCACCCCTGATTTTAAGAGCTCAACAGGAAAATGCCCTGCTCCCGCTGATATAGCTTTGGAGTATACCCCACTTGGAGCTAGCAGTTTGGATTCCCTCTGGAGGCATTCTAAGCCTATGGGTTTTAAAGGTGTTACTAAAACCTGATGTGACACATAGACTTGCTTAACGAATTTAGAGAAACAAAATCAAGAAAAAGAAAAAAGCAGCTGCAGAGAATTGCCCGAAAGGGTTTGAGAATGAGAAACATGTTTTATTGGCACTTAAAAGTTCTTGGCTTGCTCTTCCTGGCAAAAAAAACAAAAAAAAAAACCCAAAAAAACCCCAACAAACTTGGTAGACAATCAAAAAAATTAAATGCATTAAAAAACCAGAGTTAAACTTGGAAATGAGAAGTTCCACAGAACAGAGGAAAAAAACCCCAAACCTCAAAACAACTGCACTTTCCTAATATGAGAGAACTAGGGAATCAAACTGTGTCAGGAAGTTCAAGAACTATGTAAGAGTTGTTAGCCCCACAGTGGTGCCCTCTGGGTGTCAGAAATTAAAGCCTGTGTGCAGCAGCAGCTGCAATATAACAAAATTATATTATTATATTGCTGAATTGCAACATAACAAAATCTTCTCTAGAATGTCTGCTGGCTCCTAGGAAGGACAGACTTCTTTCACTTTAATAAAAAATGCATCTTCTCCAGATTATTTTCATCAGAAACTGCAGTGTAAATCACCACAAACCTCCAGTATGTGTGAGGAAATGCAGACGGGTAGAGCCTGTTCCTTTGTTTAACGAATGCTGCCCCTCTGTGCAGGAAAGTGTATGAGGATAGAGGAATACTTCTTACCTTCATTTATTGTGGGATGTCTGTGGATGCCAACAGCCAGGTCAGAAGGAGATATTTTCAAGTATCAGACAGCAGCAGTCTGTGGGAAGGCAAGTCACATAACTTTCCCACACTGGCCTGAAAAACTGTGAGAAGGAATCAAAACAGTCCTTGCACGTGCTGTTTTTCCAACTTGCTGTTTACTTGCAAGGTGTTTACAAAGGCTATTGTTCCTGCGTGGCCAGTGATGGTGAAGTGTTGGTTTGAGGACCAATTATGTCTTATTCTCTCGGAACTGTCTATAAAAAGGATGATGTACAATATAGATTTGCTCTTGCCTTCTGGAGAAGACCCGAGTTATGTCGTTATTAGCCGCCCTTAATACAATAGCGACAGGATGTCAAGCCCAGATTCTGGATGGAAGCAGTCAGTCTCACCGTGTGCTATGACAAGCACCTGGAATTCAGGTAATAAGCAAAAGCCTTCCCCCTCTTCTGCAGTGAGTAGAAACTTGGGAGTTCTTCAGGACTATAAACATTAGTGCCAAAGATTTTCTGTGCAACAGATATTTAATTTGGAAGGGTTTTCTGCAAAATATCTATTACACATCCAGGTGTCAACCCCAAGGGTCCATTCCACCTGACCTCCCTGATAGAGGGTTACCTCTTGCTCACACATTTCTCCAACCATTTGGCTTGCAGGGGATGCCAGTTTCCAAGCATTAGTCCACAGACACTTTGTCCTGGCAGGCCTGAGAAGCTGCTGGCCAGCTGACAAACTCTAACCAAGTCCCCTTGGCCACAAGTGGCCTACCAGGAGCTGGTGGCAGCTGAAGGATAAGGGACAGGTATTTTCCTTGCTGCAGGCACAGGGCCAGATGCCAATCAGCAGTGTAGCTCTGAAGACTCCAAATAGTCTTTCTCTAATAATTAGAAATCTTTAATAATAAAATTACTTTGTAAAGCAAATTGATCAAAGCAACACAAACCTGAGGGGGGGACAATAGAACAGGGGTCACTTTATTGTCAGGTGGTCAAGGAGTTCTTCTGATGCTGTATTATGCCTCAAAGAAACAGCAGCAGAAGTGAGTGATAAAGTGACTGCAAGCAGAGAACCCAAACTCCAGCATTCTTCCTCTGAGGCTCACAGCCCACTGTGAGCAGTTGAGGAGCTGATCCTCTTCTAGAAGGACCTTCAGCCTCTTAGCTATTCCCATGGTGGCAGTTCCACCTACTTGCAGCAACCTCCTGTTCAGGAAGCTCACTGCAGGTGCCAGTGCCAAATTTCTGAGATCCACTGAGGTTCCTTCCCCTCTGCTCAAAAATACACGGAGATCTTTCTATAGCTCCAATTCATGGCTTGGCCTTCTCTAGCCCAAGTTCAATATCTTCCACAAAAAAATACTTAACCCCTCTTCCACAACTCAAGGCTTATTTTTTAGTTGCTGCCAGGTTATTACTGGAGAACTCATAGGCTAAGCAGGTTGCTCCAAGCTCCCAGGTTTAGCATATCAATATACTCAAGTTGCAAAAGGGGTACTCACACTTCTACATCACTAAAAACACCTCTCGTATCAGGCACAGTTCTCATTTCTTTTAAAAATAAATATTTATAAACAAAAGGGAGAGATTCAGAGAACTACAAAGTTAAAAATTTTCCTGCCAACAGCATAAGTGTTTCTCATTTACAGTCATGGGAACAAGTTGTACACCAACATGAGCACTGTCTAAAAAACTCTCTCCTCATCAGCTGCCCCAGTCCACCCACATAGAGATCCACATCTCCCTTTGCAGCAGCCAGCTCTTCTGCACTTCTCCAGGACTTGTACTGGAGCTACTCAGTCTCCTTTCATGATCAAGTCCTCAATATATGCATCCAGTTCATCATCTGTATTAATATCAATGTCCTGAAACCAAAGAAACAAGGAATACCAGTGAGAAATGAATCCTGAAGAACAGTGCAAGTAAAGAGGAGCAGCTTAGCATCCTCTGTTAGACCTGGCCTGCTCAGTTTCTGTGCCCCAATCTATAGCACCCTCCAACTGCTAACAGCTGCAGTGACTGCATCCCTAGCTTTCCCTGTCAGCATCTGAAAGACAACACTGGAAACCCATCAGCACCTGATGCTCAAACACTCAAATCCATCACTCAAGTGATGGATTTACTGTACTGATTTTGGTCGAGGCAGGTTTGGTTGGGTTTCTTTTAGATTTAACATTTTCCTAATAGGGAGCAACTGCTTCCAGATGCTTTCAGTAGCCTTTCCAGGTGATCTTGATTTTATTAAAGTATTATTTTAATTCAAAGTTAGTTTATTTATTTAAATGTTTTAATTATATATTTTCTACTTTAATTTAATAGTATAACTAATATATCAACTTCACCACAAGACTGTTTTATATTGTTTGTTTAAAGGTTTGCATTTCTATATGTGGAGTTCAGAATCTCCCCAAGAACCGGGCAAAAATTCCCTGCTGAGCACTACCTATGCCTGGGGAAATTCTCAAGCAGCCTTACAGCAGAGAACAAATAGAACCTGTGCATTATGTACACACCGTGAAAAATCATTCTGTGAGAATGAACACACATCAGGACTCCCAGATCTCAAGAGTGGGTAGTGACAGCCCAAGCTCTTCCCAACTGAGAAAGCTGGAGTCCAGTAAAGTGCTGGACTGAAACACTTGTATTGCCTGAAGAGGATGAGCAGGTGGCTACTCTGAGGCAACTCAAGGTTTGCTACTCCTCCTCACCCACCTCCTGCACTTTCTGTAGAAGGGCCATGATATTAGTCCTCAACTTCTGCAGTTTCTCCTCTGTTTCCCTCAGCTTTCTCTCTGAGTTCCGGAGGTTTTCCTCGCAGGCTTTGGCCCGGGCATCGGCACGTGTCTGATATGAATTGCACAGGTTCTGCAGACCCACCTCATACTGCTTAAAATATTCTTTCTGTAGTAGACAAAACACAACAGGTGTCACTTTAGGAGAAAGCATCAAGCATCATAAAAACATGAGCACTCACAAGCTGTAGAAGATTCAAACTCCTGGCTCCATGATCAAATCCTCCCCACAGCATGCCCCTGCACACCCTGCCTATGCTCATATTCACATCTGATTTGCCTACACCAGCCAGCATGGAATTCACACAGCTTTTCATGTTCTTCCAATACCAGAACTGCCCCCAAAGCTGCTTGAATTTAGATTAAGGGTGCAGTGTACTTTCAAAAGCCAGAACCCACAGGTATGCTGCAGGACTGACATCCCCTGTACACTGTGAGTATCCTGGGTACAGATCACCCAGACAACACAGCCTCTCACTGCAAGGTAGCGACAGCTACACTCATCAAAAACCCCTGACACAAGGTGTCCTGTGAAAGAAGCAGGAGTGGTAACTCCAGCAAATGTCAACAGATGCCTGAGTTAACAGAAGGGGAGGAGACAACAGACAGACTGCTAATACACACACTGCGAGTGTGAGAGTACAAAACGGTTTTGGTCATGTGATCATCTGCAGGCAGCTTTTTACATGTGCCTCCTTACAAAGGTCTCTCTTGGTGGTATGTTGGAGAAGGAAGAAGTCAGAGATGCCAGTTCCCTTGCCCTGCATTCCAGCCAGCACTGGCTCTCTCAGTACCAGCCTTCTGGTACCAGCTTACCTGTGCTGTGCTCAAATAAAGAGAGGTCAAAAGTCTTAAGGTGTGCAGGTAACTCACTGGCAGTCAAGTGGACAAGTGGGAAGGAGTTAGCTTTCATGTTCTCTCACACTAAAGTTAATAGCCTATAAAGGGATTGAATCCACACTAATGTTGTGGATTCAATCCTTGTATGGACCATTTACCTAAGACTTGGACTTGATGATCCTTGTGTTTTCCTTCCAACTCAGAATATTCTGTTAATCTGGGGATAATTATTTTTTATTATTTATAATTTTTAAGACAGTCTCCAGATAAGTTATAAGGCTGGGAGCAAAACAAGCAGCTATATCCACCTCCTGCTTCTACAAACCTCTAACCTGGTCTCTCTTTTTTAGAAGTCTAACAGCAATGCTTAAAAATTTAAGATAGTAGCAGCCAACAGCATTCCCACATAGATACACGGTAATTAGAAAAATCCTCAGACAACTGTCACAAGACTCTCAGAGATGTCTCATTCTTTTCCTCAGCTATGTTAGTCTGCCAAGGATCCAAATTATCTTTTCAAGCGTGCACTCTTACATCAGCAAGATGCACATTTGCCGTAAGAATGGAATATGTGTGGGGAAAACATACAAACTTACTTTTATAGAAGTACTGAACTCACCAAGGGAAATGCCAACAACCCTTCTGAGCTCATGGAACTCAGCTCATTCTTGGAAATTGGAAAACTTGGGGGCAAGAAGTATCGCAAACAATTCCTGTGCAGGAAAACAAAACACAAAACCAGAGTTGGGAGTTTAACAGACTGAAGCAATCAGACTGCAGAACTCACAAGGTCTGTGGTGAACCCACCGAAGGATCTGGACCAGCAAGTCAACTGTTTCTTGGCTGCTGCTGGGACCAGTGGTGTCAGGCTCGATTCTGATGCAATCCGAGGTAGAAGGTTCAGCCATGACCACCTCCTCTTCCTGCTGTGTGTCTGGAGCCTGGTACTCAGGAGAAGGAGGCTTCATAAGCCTTACATCCTCACTGCCCTTCTCTACCCTGTGAAGAAGTATTAAGAGAATGTCAGGAGTCTTCTTCTACACTGGACATACCTAAAACATGGTTAACAGTTTTGTCAGAACTGTACCCGAGCATCACAGACTTCTAGACACACAACAGCTGCCTCCAGGGCAGGTATCAGAGTGACAGACTGATGGAGTCTGTCGTGCCCATTCCTTACGAAGCCCTGGACAGTCCTGACCTCACACATTTCTTGACATGACAACAGCATATTTGTCTTCAGCATCTATGGCAAGAAAACAGGCCCATCCTCCCAAAAACAAAACAAGCCTCCAAAATCCAGTAGCTGGAGACAGTTACCAGCGATCCCTCGGTGTGGTGTCTGTTGGGACATAATCAAACTTCACCTTCCACCGGACTGCGTGCCTGACCCGTTCCACAGCCGTGACACGGCCTGTGAACCATTCCTTGTTCACACGCACCTCCACGTGCAGCCCTTTATCTGTGAGGAGAAAATAAAGGTGTTTGCAAACATTCAGCTGCTGGAAAGCACATTCTACAGGAGCTCTAGAGATTCAGGCACTTCAGCAGGAAGCACACCCGAACCTGTGACAATGCCCTCAATCGGTATGGACACCATGAAAACACAATAGACACACAAGTCAGCTCCTGCTGAGAAACATGAAGATGCATGGAAATGAGCTGGCAATTCCAGATGGAAGGTTTCTGCTGTACTCAAAGCTGTTCAATATGGGCTATACAGTCTCATGATGGGCTCTAGGACAATTTGCCATATGTCCCTAGTAGGTCACTTTCCAGACAGCTCCTTGGAGGCATGCTGAAAAGATGCCCTGCTCTGGCAAATGGTGCAGTAACACCCTGGCTATCACCTTTCCTGGGATCTCCCAGCCCCTCTTCTCTCACAGCAGTGCAGCAGATCTGGATACAGTCCTGAGCACTTTCCAGCTGGCATGGCTGCATAATCCACTCAGGAAGGCTGAACATGTCATCAGCTACACTCTGCAGCCCAGCCCCACCCTCACAAACGTGACACAGCCATCAATCACAGACCTTTCCACACCACAACTGCCTGTGCTCTAATCAACGGGTTCCCAGCCAAAATGTTTCATGCAAGTTAGAGTAATCTTGGGGGTTGGAATTTAAACTTAACGCTTTTCTTATTTAAAAATCTCATTATTGAAATCACATGTTTAACTGGTGCAACAGTCCTTTTCTACATCTGATACAGGTGTCAGCCCAAGGGCTCATTTCTCACCTTTCTGTGCTTTCTTCAGTTCCAACAACTCCTCCTCTCCAGCACTGTCTGTGAGCTGGGAGCAGAGAGAGTTCACATTAGTTGCCTCCCATCAAGATTATAAACACCTGACAAATACCTTCTGATGCGGAAACTAGCACACTCACCTCCACCACCACCTCACTGGAATTCTTCTCTTCTTTCACTGCCAAAAATTTTCCTCGTTTTGTCCTCTCCTTTTTGGGCTCCCCCTCCTCCTCAGACCCATCTTCTCGGATATTCAAGGCCCTCTTGCGAGGGCTGGAGGCCTGAAGGAAGGAAACAAACTCTAGCTATAAATTCTAGCCTGCGTCCAAGCAAAACCTTCTTGCAGCTAAATCTAAAACCAACAAACAAACAAACAAACAAACAAACAAAAACCCAAAAAACCCCCACCCAGTATCCAGTATTTAACTTGGTAGTTAATTAGCTTTTCTGGAAGGTTTAGAGGTGCACATCACCATGCAAATGCTCACCCCACCACTCCATACACTTTTTTTTTTTTCCTGTGGAACCAGTCTGGTCTAACAGGAAAGAGATGAGGCCAGTCTTCTCAAGGGGTGTAAACGGCACCCTAAGCCCAAAGTAAAGTAAAAGTTCTCTTGTCCTGTGCAGTGCCCACAGTGCACATACCACAAGACAGAGCAGATGGGCTTAGCGGGACAGTGGGTGAGGAGCTGAGGAGTTTCATCCCATTGATTCTTACCTGTACACATCTGCCAGAGGCAGATTTCCTCACTGCTGGAACCCTGGCAGCTTTTGGAGTGGGCGTCTCACGTGGGCTTTTGGGGCTCTGCAGACCAGAGAGAGACTTTATGCTTGTACCTGCTTTGGCAAGAGTTTTTAAAGTGCTGTTAGACTTCCCAGCTGTCACAGTGTGATGGTGTGTCCTGGAAGTGCTAGCATCCTCCTTGAAGAGCATGCTGGCTAGCTTGGGAGAGCTGGTATTTGGATGATCTGAAGAGCTCTTCTTCAGCTGACTGCAGGACTTGGGAGGAGGTGAAGATCCTGGTGGTCTGCTGGGAGCATTCTTGATTACATCAGGCAAAGGAGGAGATCGCGGGCGCTGAGTTCGGGTGTGCTAAAACAAAGGAGGGTGGAGAGAGAGGATGGGTATGAGAGTGGGGAACTGCTGTTCAGAACAGCTAAGGAAGTACAGAAGAGTAAAAGCCTACAGCAGGATCCCATTTACCTCCCTTGAAGGCCGTGTGGTCACTTCCAGAGGCAGTTTCTTTAAGTCAGCCTGAGAGCGAATTGGAGTGGTTTTCTACCAAAAAAAAAAAAAAAAAAAAAACAAAANTTCTACCAAAAAAAAAAAAAAAAAAATCAGAAAGGTCATGTTTACAAGCTGCCAAGGGCTGCCTGAACCCATCCCAGCAGTTTTCCAGGCTAAAATCAACAATTATATGGTGTGTTTTGTGTCCTTCAAGAGACATCCCTTTAGCTGTCATTCCCATTTTCCCAACAGAAAATTAAATGCAAGCTGAGATGGTCAATGTCTGTTATTACAACAGCCCCATGAAGGAGCATAGGTGGTTCCAGACTCAGCAGCAGCCCTTTGCACAAGGAGCTCCATCACACCTGCTCTGCTTAGCTGGAGACCTCCAGACTCACCTGCAGAGCTTCCAGCTTTTTCTGCTGCTGGCGGATTTTCTCTGTCAGTTGTTTCTGCTTTTCCTCATTTGATTTCAAGTCTTTTTTTAGAGTTCCCAGTGGTACTCTCTGCTTCTGCTCTGCAGCCTCACATCTAACATGGAGGGAATGCAAGACAGCCTCAGCGAGGACAGCAGAACCCGTATCATCTCACGCAAGATTATCCCAGCATCCCATTCCAAATGCAGCAGGAATGCCACTGGCCTTTATAGCCACAATCTCAAACACAATGGTTTTCATCTAAGAAAACAGAATTAAGGATCAAAAGCATAGTTGTTAATAAAAATGCATTTTTGCTGGGAATCACCAGTTCAGAGCCCAGGAATTATGACAGCTGTGATAGCTTCTGTACTGCATCTATACTCCAGACTTTTTCAGAAATTTTCCTTCCTATCAGCTGATTTCTTCATATCAGCTCTTCTTTCTACAGACTTCTTTCCCTTCAGAAAGGAAAGCACAGTGCCAGAAACCCATGACTAAGACATCACCATGACACAAGGCTTCCAGCCTCAGATGCCTTCTGCCTTGCCACTCAAGGCAAGGCAGTGTCCTTTACAATATCCTATAGCTATTTGCTTTTTCCGTCTTGTTCAGCCTATAGCCTACAACAGTGGTGAGTACCCTACTCTCTGCACCTACTCTCAGGTGCAAAATCCTGGAAGAGTCCTTGAGAGAGAAGGAAAACAGAGGTAGGAAATACTGTCTCAAATGGACTGGCATCACCTTCGAAGTGCTGGCTGAGCAGCTGGCCCTCAGGAGCACTGCCAGAGGAGGAAGAGGGGACTGAGCTCTTCTCCTATCACCAAATGGAGTCATGGAAAGACAGATCAGGATCAACTCTGCTAAGGTAAAGTAATGGAAGAATGGTTTGAGCCAGCAAAGCAGCAACACAAGAGATCCAGCAGATCTCACTCTGCACAGGAGTCAAGCTGGTAACCTGCAGTTGTGAGCCTTACTAGTAAAAGGAGAACCCATCTCTCTTTGTAGAACACTCAAAGCTCCAATAATCTGGGAGAGATGATTTTATCAAGATCTTATCCACTAGATACACACTGATCAGCTTTCTGAGTGAGAAGGAAAACAAGCACCAGTTCCTCCATCAGCCTCTTTCCAGCTGAAGCACTGCTGAGGTGTTGTTGGGGGTTAGATTTGCTTTTTTTTTTCACTTACAGATTTTTTTCCCTTAAGTTTCCAAGAAGCCTTATTGTCTACTTAATCAGAACAAAAGGGAGTACTTGAAGGACATGGCAACACAAGGCTACACCTATTTTTTTAAGTCTCTGGGAGTGTCCCTCAGAGGGGAGAGATGACGAGTTTGGGAAAGGTAAAAGACAGAGCTGGGGAAGGGGAACTCACTCTTGCTCTCAGCGCTGAAGAGGACAGTCAAGGGGCCCCTGGCTGCAGGAAGAGTTCACGGCCATCACTCTGCCTCTGTCTCATCCTGGGAAATCTACTGTCATCTGCTTGTGTACCCAGGAATCCTGAGCTCATTTTCTCCAGCCTCCCCCCCACCACCGCTGCTTCTTCAGAGCTTTGAGGTTCCCCTGCTGCTCCAGCCCCAGCGCAGAGCTCCTCATCTCACCCACCAACCTGAGACTTTCCTCCCTTCCAGCTCAGCCTCTCGGAGTCCTGCAGGGGCACTGAGATCAAACTGCCCTGGGCTTCTGTGAAAAAAATGTTCTTGATTCTGTTTATTATTAATGCTGTAGTTGTTTGTTTGTTGTTTTGTCATATATACTAAAGAACTGTTATTCCTATCCCCACACCTCTGTCTGAAAGCTCCTTTAATTTTTTTTAAATTGGAATAATTTGGAGAGAAGGGATTTGAATTCTCCATCTCTAGGGAGGTCCTGCCCCCTTCCTAGCAGATACCTGTCTTTCAAACCAAGACAGATTTTTGGCGTCCAGCGTGTGGCTTGAGGGCATTGAGAGGAAAAGGAATAACAGTTCTTAAGTGACCTTGTGCACTGGGTATAGAAACCTCCCTAAATAGCATTGTGTGGTCTAGCTTACCTTGGTTTGGGTGGCATGTGGTTGTTGCTGGGTTTCTCCCATTTGCAGGCCCTTATTTAAACGTGGGCCCTATAACTAAGGCTACTGTGGCTGTTATCCAGTTTGCACTATGGGTTAATAAGGTGAGGAATTCATGGATTTTTAACTTGTTTTTTGTTTTGTCATATATACTAGTAAAGAACTGTTATTCCTATCCCCATACCTCTGTCTGAAAGCTCCTTTAATTTTTTTAAATTGGAATAATTTGGAGGGAGGGGATTTGAATTCTCCATCTCTAGGGAGGTCCTGCCCCCTTCATAACAGATATCTGTCTTTCAAACCAAGACAGGTGTTTTCCATAGACTGGTTACTTCTTTGGTTAAGGGAGTATGTGTCATCACTGGAAAATGACTGCCTGACATGATACCTGCAGCTCCCAAAGATAAAGTTGAACAAGTGGCACCATAAACAGGTTTTTCAGCACAGAAATGTGTCTTCCAGCTCATGGCAAGGCTGGAAGCATTGTCAAGCTGTCTTACAGCACAGTAAAGAACGAATGCACCTTGAGTTCTGTGACAAGAAAAATTCAGACTACTCATGACATCCAAACTCAGAGATTGTATCACTGATGGCAGCAAAAGAGAACAAAGGAATTATCTCACTAGTCAGAACAGACTAAAACCAAGACTCTGTGGTGCTCAAGGAGCTTTGAGACACACAGTCATCTTCAGCTGGTGCTTCAGCCACCCATTCAGATGATATTTAGGATCCAACTGGATATCAGATAGGAGAATAGAGACAAGTAAGCCTGACACTATTTCACAGTGTGAACCAGGGACACTGCCTTCTCTGTAACAAAGGGAGTGATGGTGGCACCTGGTGCTGACCTCACCACAGACAGTGGCACTGGAGGGAGTGACTGCTTCCCACAACAGAGACTGAGAAGGGCATTCAGCTCCCACAGTCTGAAACACCATGCCACGAGAAGCCATTGAAGTGTAGGTGGACAAACCAGAAGGGTGGGGAACAGCTCAGTTCAGCCAACAGTGGAGACTACGCTGAGGCAGCCAAAACTACCATATGATCTCTGATGCCAGGAGAGTCTCAACACCTGACATTGCTCTGACGTTGCTTCATTTCCAGTTTGGCTAGATGAGACCCTGCACAGACTCTCACAGTACAAAAGCTTGAGGACCCCACCCATGTACTTCTCAAATCCTGTCATCCTTCAGACACTACAAATATCTGGAATGGTCAGGACACAGATGTGAAGATTCCAAACTCTGCACAAGGACCCAAAAGTGCAGCACTTGGAACTGGCCCCAGCCAAAAGCCAGCGGAGTGCTGGAGCATCTTCGGCTTCATGTAAAGGACAGAACCACACTCACTGCTGGAAAGCACATGTAAGCCTATTTAATCAAAAAATGTCCCGGAGTTATTTATTCTTCCAGAGAAAGACTCTTGAGATCCCTTTTGAAGCTAAAATGACCAGAAGTTTGGCTCACCAGTGCCAAGTGCCCCATCTGCCCTTTCCCAGCTTCCTGCATGGGGAATATAGTATGGCACAGCATGCACTGCAGAGGCACTTGGACTCACTCCAAACAACACCTCAACATGTTCTCACACGAAATGCAGCCACCCACCCCCATTTTTCAAGGTATTGCAAATAAAAATCTAAATTATTTCACCAGTAAATCAAGTTCCTTGTAGGTGATATAATAAATACCCTATCTGCAGACAGAAGTGCACAAATATAATGGCAGGTGAGGGGACCTGAATAATACCTTTCCATGGCTACCCTCAGACCATCCCAGGAGATGCCATCCCAGAAGCTATCAGCCCATCATCTAGGGTCCATTTCCACATGCCCAGAGGCCCAAAGACAGCTCAAGGGACGTGAATTGGGCTTTCTGGGAATTGGGGAATGCAAATCTGTTGAGAGGAACAAAAACCCCATTTGGAGTCCTGCCAGGAATGTCCTATGGCCACCTCAGCTCCGGTGTCTGGTCAATGGGGGCAGCTCTCTGAAACATCTTTTGGACTAACAGGAGGAACCAAAAGCAGGTAAAGGAAAAGACTGAGATTGTTTGGGAAGAACAAACATGGGAAAAACAGACTATAACAAGGGTCAGTTGTACATAAACCTTTGGCTGGTCAGTACACCTCTGTGTACTAAGCTCCACGTCTACCCATTTCCTAAGCAAGGGCTTCTGTTCTGCGTGTGCACCTGTTTACTGGGGTGCAAGTGCCAGCAGCTGGAGTGGGACCACTGGTCATAGTGACCCATGTGCCTGAGTGCCACCAGCTGCTGTGACTACAGGCAAGTGAATGAACATGAGCCACAGGAATGTCAGGCCAGAGGAGCCAACCAGGAGGCTACTGGGGATTAGGGGAGGGGATGTCCAAGGGTGATGCGCAGGAGCTGATTACTGGAGACACAGGTGAGTCCTGCTCAGCTGATGGAGATGGGTATAGGCGTGTAGGCAGAGCTGTGGGTATCTCTAGGCAGAAAACACCTAGGAAGAGCAGGGATCCTGATTCAATCAAGACAGAGAGACACCCAGTGTGAGACACTGGGAGGTCTGTAGTGTGTGTGTGCTATGTGTAACCATAGAAGAAGGTCTGTACACTTCAACCCCTGGGAATGCAGGCCTCAGTGCCCATCTATCCCAATGCAAGTAACCAGAGGCACAAGATCTGGAGGCCAGGTATGGACAATGAGTATCTCCCCTTCATCCTGATGAGCCAAGAGGGAAAAGGATGAAACTGCTAGTGCAGTCTGTGGGAGTGCTGCACATGCTCACTTGTGCTATCTGTGGGGCTGGATGTGTGTACGTACACTGTCTGTACCTGTTTGCATGTGTCTAAAAGCAACATCTTCTGAGCCTCGCTACTGCTTCCACCTGAAGGGCTGGGGATGTGGCAGCCCCTTCTTATGTTCTAGGCTCAGCCCTGCTTCAGCATTTTGTCCATGAAAATCTTCAGCACATTCCTCAGAGCTCTACAGCAGGAGCTCTACGTACACATGGAGCAAACAGGGAAATCAGCACAGCTATTCTGCCACTGGGAGGTACCGAAAGGAAGAAGCCAGAAAAATCAATACTTTGAAATAGCATCAATATTCTGTACATTTTTCAGCCATAGATGTTAAATTTTTTATTCCAACCAGAAGTTACTGCCTGCATTCATCCCCCTTTGTCTTTAAGCCCGGAGCCAAGGGATCTCAGTTACAGTGAAGCAGCTTCCCTTCCTCACACAATACAGACAAGAACTGGCTTCCAACAGTGTTGCTCTCCACAGAGAAGCAACTTAGAGCAATCATTTTCCTCACTCAAATAAGTGACTAGATTGTACCTACATTTTGTAACTGTAACACACATCACTGAAAAGTGAACCACTGTGCTGCACCCTCAAGCATCCAAAATGTATCTTCTGGGCTCATCCCAACCAAGTGGAATTGCTGCAGCTTGGTATCTGATGGGTGGGAGCAGTAGGAGCAATAAAAGCAACTGCAAAGCTCCCCTGAACTCACCTAACTCCCAGCCTGCACCATGACAGTTCTCCAACTGCCATCTATTCTGTCCATGGCAAAAATAATATAATCTAAACCTACAAGAGTATTTCCAGTGCCATTGTAGAAAGACCACCAAGGATTCAAATTTCACCATATCACTGGTTGATAGGCTAGAGGCAACTGGGGTGTATCTGGTTCCATCCTGCTCAGGCAGGGCCACCCAGCACCAGGAACCCAGGACCACATCCTGGAATATCTCCACGGATGGAGACTGCACTAACTCCCTGAGAAACCTGGGCCAGGATTTGGTCACCTTTGCAGGGAAAAAATGTTTAAATGTTTCTGATGTGCAGAGGGACCTTCCAGCATTCCAGTTTGCACCCATGGTGTCTGGGCCTACCACTGGGCACCACTCAGAGGCAGGCTCTGTCCTCTTTGCAGCCTGCCTTTAGATGTTTGTATATATTGACAAGAATGCCCTGAGCCTGCTGAGCTCCAGGATGGACAGCATACACCAAGTGCTGGGGTTGTCCTCCCCAAGGACAGGACTTTGCATTCCCTGGTTGAATGTCAGGATAGGTTTCTGCTGATCCATTTTTCCAACCTGCAGCTCTCTCTGGATGGATCTGTGGCTGCCTGATTTGTCAAGCTGCTCCTCCCAATTTGGTGTCACCTGTCAGTTGCAGAGGATGTCCTCTGCAATTTGCGTATCGCAAATGCCCACCCAGAACTCAGCTCCTTATACAATTGCTGCTTTTTCAGAGACTGTGAGCACAACTTAAAGGTACAGGATCCCTCCAACTGTTTTCAAAAAACAGAGGACCAGGAAAAAAGTTCCAAATGTGCAGACAAGGCATCCTACAGAAAAGTCTTAATATGAACTGATTCTTACCTGTCTTGTTCAGGATCAGGGTTCATGGAGCATACCCAGCTGTCAGGGTAGTTCTTTTCTACTGAGTTCAGCTGGAACGGAAGAGTCCGCCACTTCAGACAGACATCTGTCAGACAGATGCTTTGCAAGTCAGAAATACAAAGCCTGAGACACATGATTATTTCTCATAGCCCACTTAACACCCAAGGACCACACCAAAGTGTATCCAACAACAGTAAGACTAGTGGCCAAAAAAAGTGAGATAGTCACAGAATACACTGAGTCAATTCTTCCTTCATGCTCACAAAATGCTTGAATGAAACCTTCAAAGACAATCCTAACAAGAATGCAATGAAGCCTGGCATCAACCAACACCAGAGGACCTCACACTCTTGTGCAACAATGACACATACAAACTGAATTGAACAGCCAATCCTGACATCACAGCTCAGCCCAGCAGTCAGACTGTCTCTTAATGGTATTAAAGTAACACAAATCAAAGACTTATGCATTAAAAAAAAAAAAACTATTAAATTTTTGATGAACCAGGAATACAACTCTGTCTTCCAGAGTACTGCTGGCCTACCAGAAAACCAACAGCTTCACAAAACCAAGTTCTGCCAAGAAAATCTAAGCATCCTTAAATCAGGCTCTGGAAGGATATCAACAAGGGAAGACAAGAAGGAGAGTAAAGCCCCTCCTCCTTCAGAAGAACCTTCAAGAACCATCAAGGCAGAAGAGTCTAACAAATAATCCCACAAGAATGGCCTTACATTCCTTTCTACAACCACATCCTCAAGTCCCAGAGACAAAATAAGGGAGTTTGGTGTCCCTCTACCAGGTGACAAAGTGATGGTGTTGAGCTTCTCATTACCCTAACACAAGAGCTTAGCCAGAGCTGTTTAGAGGTGCAAAGAAGAGAACTTGCGTTAAATTCCAAGGTAACTGTAAAAGGTTCTCTCTGTGCTGACACAATGCAGGCCAGTACATCAGGGTACAAATTACTTGGACACTTCCCACTGCCTGTGAGGATGTTTCAGATCTTATTCTTGTGCTGGGATGAGAGTCTTTGGTGAGTTACAGCTCATATGACATTTCTAAGCCTGCTCTCAACACTGCTAATGGCCATACCTGCCCCTCTTCTGTCAGGGCACCTGAAGATCAGTTAGTGAACTGTGCAGGAAAGAAACCTTAAGCCAGGATGTCACAGAATACCACTGAGTGCTGACAAAGGCAAACTGCAGAGACAGGCCCTAGGAAGGGACAGTAATAGTCCATCCCAAATCTCCTATGCAAGTAACTGTCCCCATCTGCAGCCAGGAGTGGCCCCCCCGCCTTCCCCAGGGAAAAGCAGCTGGATCAGACGCACCGCACTGAATCGTGGTGGGGATCTCCATGGCTCTCCTGCGCTTGTAGCGCAGTTCATTAGATGGAGGCTGGTTCCAGTTTGCTGATAAATAACCAAATTCATCCCAGAACTTGATGATACCTCTCTGGGCTGGAAAACAAACCATATCCTGCTCAATAGGGTGCCATTACCACAAAATCACCGTCTGCACTCTTGGCTGCCCTCCAGCCACCCAAATTTCTCCTTCCAGACCCTGGTAATCGTGAAGCTTCATTACCTATTGCAACATCCTTCCAATACTGAGCCAAATGCTCTCCCATGGCCTTCAGCAAGTGTCGATACTCCTTGGCATCAGCAAAGTCTTGTTTATTATGGGTTGGCTCCAGAACCAAATAGGGTACATCTACCACACCTACCACTCCTCCACACGCCCTGGAAGAGGGACACAGAGTTGCAAACATTAAACTGACAGGCTGGCAACCTCAACTATCCTACAAAATGTAAGATGAGCTCAAATATTTGTATTTGATGTTAAGACCTATTTTGTCTGTCTTTGGAATGAGGCACTATTACTACCAGCACTCACCAGCACCAAATGCCAAACACCTCATATTGCTGCAGGGATGACTAAAATTTGTGTAGAGAACTCTCTATCAAGAAACCAGGGAAATATTAGGCAGTATTAAATATAATTTATTTGTCAGAATGTAAACGTAAGGCTGATAAAATGAGCAAGCCTCAGGCTCATGAAGAATGATTTATGTAGAACATGGTTACTGAACAGCCTAAGTCAGATGTAGAAATGTGTCAGGCTTAAGCAAAAAGATTGCAGAAAAATCTACAGGACTCACATGCCACCCTCCAGCTGTGGGCCCACCTTCTCATACATCTTGATCAGCCGACTGCAGTTATAAATGAACATGCCGTCCAGCTCGCGTTGCTCAATGTTCACTCCAAAGATAAAATTCAGCTCCTTGGGTTCCTTCAGTGCCCTGTAGGGGACGAAACAGAGACTGAAGAGATGCTGAAAATAAAGTGTATTATTGGCTGGTGTTAGAGAGAGGGTATGGAAATCCAGCACTCTTGAGCATTAAATTAATCATGTAAACTGCTACTCCTGAAAAATACAAAACTTTTGTTGAAAGAGCACTACAACTGAATATGCACAAAATACAAAAACTTTGCAATACAGATATTAATTTGGGCTGGACAGATTATTTAATTATTCATTTGAATATGTTTTCTCCTTCAGAATGGATCTAGTTTTTACTTCAGATGTTTATATTCAGTGAACTAGTTTGATGAGAGCACTGCTGCATTCCGACTGGTCCTTTCCAATCCTATTTTGGTTTGTATTTTCCAGCTATATATCCCTTTCTAGATAAAGCATAGAAATTCAGATTTCAATATAAAACTACAGTCTTGATATTCTGATTCTCTAAGGTTCTTCTAATTCCAAATTTCACAAGACTGCTCCTTAAGTTGGAATGCTGGAGGATACAACACACAGTCCAAGAAGAGGTTTTTTTTTTTTCCTGGAATGTCAGGATATCAATTTGCATGATTTCTCCCTTATCTGTGCAGCAGAGGACTCCAAGAAAAGTTGGCCTCAAGTTCATTTGTGAACCCATAGGGATTTCTCAATCTCAGTCTTTGGTTGCCAGGAATTCTATCTCCATTAAGGCAAAAAGCCTTGAGATTTTGATCTCTTTGTGCTATAAATAAAACAAAATCCCTGTGTCTCACAAATAGAAGTTCTGTGCTTCAACATACTAAATTAATCAGGTTCCATAGCTTCCCTGATATCCATGCTAAGGATTTTTCATAAGAAGGATTCTCAGCTTCAGGATGAAGCTATCCTCAAATGTGAGGTCCAAACCAGCAACTACTGCAAGGAAGAGTCTATACAATGGTCCTGCCCACCCCTCTCAATTTTGACCTCCTTTATAACCCCCACCTGCCCCCATCAAGTCCTTTGCAGTTATGTACTTTGTCTTACTGAGGAACTTGACCTCTGCTTAAAAGGCTAGCTGAAAATAGCGGAACTCTTTAGAATGCTGTTGACTGTGTACTAATATCAAATATTAGGAAGACCTGAACCATGCACGCATGAACCTTACACAATGATCCCTTGCAGATATGAAGTCTGTCTTAATGGTGAAACTTTGCCATATAAATCCCATAAATAAATAAAATTCATATTCATTTTTTGTTTAAGGTCATGCTCCCTCACATAGATGCAATGGTACCCTGTGACACACCTTCATTTGAAAGTGGTGACTGTAGTACATTCCTAGGAAAACACCTGAAATAGCAGCTTTCAGTAATTTTAAATCTAAACCTTTGCCAAGAGGGGGTTTGAACACTGCCAACTGCTGGGCTGGAATGCGACCCTTTGGTCTCAGCTCACTGAGGTAGACAACCACGATTCGAGACCATGAGCAAATGTGGCAAAACACCCATATCAAGGATTCATTTCCGTTTTCTAACTTCTGGAGAAGAATTTAGAGCTTTACACTTCAAGTAATAGCATGTACTCACCTACAAAACAAGAAGAACATCTCCTCACTTTTATCAGAGAGGACAGGAAGTAAAATTATCATCCAAATCAAAAAACAAAGTGGTGGTTCAAAAGCCAGGGATTTCATTACTAGAAATTTAGTACCTGTCCTATTGTCTGGATTCAGATCTAACCTGATCTTACACAGCCTTTGGAACCAGAAAGCACTTTCTTCATTGATGCACCCAGCATCAGGGAAACAGCAGAAAACTGTCCTAGGAAATCCTCTGTAAATCAAGAATTTTCCAAAAGTCAACAGGTATTGGTTAGCACAGAAGCTATCCTATTACATACATCTTTCAAGATTTTTTTTTTTTTTGGTTTTCTGAATGAAGAATAATACTGTGGAAAAGCACGATCCTCTGAACTGCTTCTGATCACCAGTGATGAATGCAGGGACACAGGGAAAGGCATGTACCTGCCCAGAGCATTTTTTTTTGCTGGTCAGTTTAGTAACAGGAAGAAGTATTTTGCCCATGGGCAGGAAGAGCAGAAGACTACCCACAAATTTTTTCTTTGCCCACTGCTGTCACCAAACCCAAGAATTAAAGAACAAGGTGTAGATGGAAAAGTACGTGGAAGCTGAAGGAAACAGCTTCTCTCACAAGCTTGTGTATCATTCAGATCCTAGCTCTAGCACTTTTAAATTAAAGCTGTAGTTATTTATTTCTTTTTAGTATCTTAAGATGCATTAGATCTATCTTGGGCAACAAGTCTGGGATAGTTCTGACCTAGGCAGCAATGTAAATGAGCAAGCACACAGATAGGGGGGAATGGAGACGTGCTGTATCCAAATCCCCAACTTCCTCAGGTTCAGCATTTCTTTTAAGAGCATTTGTTTCTGGTTCTAACTTCATTTGAGAAATGCAAAATAAACGTATATGAAATACTCCTGTGAGTACATAAAAAAAAAAAAAGTTAATTGCCACCAGAGCTAAGTTAGAAGAATGCCTTGGGATTTCACAGCACTGACAACACCAAACAACACTCAGCCTATTTTTAGAAAACATCCCTAAAATTCCTAAAGCTGTTTCACTGTAACTTGCGAACATTTGTTCATCAGTCTGAATCTTATCTGCAGGTGAAAAAGCAAAAGAGTGAAAAAAACTGAGTGAAAACCAGGTAAACACCTACAGCAAACAATCCAATCCAGACGCACGTGTCTTTCAGCAGGTAAGAGGGGAATAGCAGAGGTAACCAGAATAATGACCCAGCTCCTCAGTTTAACAGCCCAGCCATACAAGATGCCCATGAATATTTAAGCTTTGAGCTGAACCAAACACACATGCAAAGCAGGAGAGATATATGAGCACCTGGAGCAAACAGCCAAGGTATTCCAGAGTTTGGAAGCCCCTGCACTCACCGCTTCTTTGCATCCTTAATCCTTTTCTTGATGTCAGCCTCCCGCCGCATGGTAATGGCCGAGTTCTGGACCTGACGCAGTGTCACCTGCAAACAGGCATTGTCAAAGTCAAGCTGGGAAATTCATAAAATTCATTCAATTTATGATTTTCTGCTATTTCAGGAAGAGCTGAGAAATGTTTTAAATGTAAAGAAGTCACAACCGATAGACAGTGGCAACCAGTGTGACTCCACCTGTAGGGCACACTTATGCCAGATTGTTTAAGCAGCTACACAGTTGCTTGGAGGAAAAGTCTACATGTAAAAAAAGGATTAAAGAAATTGAAACCAGTGGCAATGGAACACAAGGAAACATCCAGGGCACCTGGATACTGGAGTTTCCATGACCTACCAATAGGTGATTTTCAACTGGTGCTATTGACCTTCCTGGTGTCCCTGTCAGCCCTCCTCCTCCTACCAGCTCCTGGCACCAGGGCTCAGCCTTGTCCCTCTCAAAGCCACAGTCCCACTGGAGGGAAGCAAAGAGGCCATCTCCAAAAGTCTCTGCCCAAATGCCTCAGAGACAGCTGCACAGGCAACAGGGAACAGTCAAAAAGCCCATCGCTCTAGTTCTGTTCCCCAGGCCGCTTCCCCAGAGGCTATCAGCAAACAGCACCTGGAGTTGGGAGGTCACCTTCCCATGCAGGACAGATCAGGTGTGTAAGAAGGGGAATGCCAGCATACTTCTCACTTGGGCTCGACACCATGTGAAGATGGTGAAGCACATCCAGTGGTGATGAGGCCATGGAGATGCCTAAATGCTGCTGGAAGTTCACTGTTGACTGGAGCCATCACCTGCTTAACCAGCACTCAGCATGCTGCCACGGGATGCTGCCCAGTCAGTATCACTCCATTGCCAGTGCTCTGAACCATCCCTTGGTGCCAAAACATGACATGCTCCCAAAAGCACAAGGCTCACCCTTGACTCCCGCGTGAGATCCCCTCCAAGGCGTAGCTCGAGGGCACGGGCTTTGCTTTCTGCCTCACGAGCCTTCTCTTCCGCTGAAATATACAGGGAAAAGGATGATGTCAGCCAGTTGGTACAGACAGACCTCGTCAGGCATTCACTCAAGAAGCGAAATTCCAGAGAGCCTTTGCTGCATTGATGTGTACAAGGGTACAAAGGGAACACAAGAATGTACAAAAATCAAACCTTATGTGAGAGGGTCCCACTGACAGGGCATCTTAAATATGCTCAGAGGTCACAGTCAACATTGGCACAATAGCAGGGATAAACTGTGCAAAAGCACCTTTGAAGGAAGGATTCGTGAGGAAGTCAAGGAACTGGAAAGTATAAGGATGGCTCTGCTTGCTCTGCCTGGTAACGTGATTCAGAGAAATGCTCTCACAAAACCAGGGCTAAGTTCAGGCTTGAAAAGGAGTTCCAAAGAGGTAATTTTCTTGCAGATATTAAGGGAAATGACTACTCTCAGAAATACTTCCATCTCCGATAAATTGTTATTTTTTGCCTGGAAAAAAAGACAAATCTGTGCTACACATTAAATGGGACCCAGCATTTGGAAAACCTACCCTGCATGTGATCCTTGCATGCAAGAAACCTAACACATAAAAGGAACTCCCCTCTTTGCCTTTCTCCTAGACAAACAGGAATGCTGAGGATAGGCACATAGCATCCCTGTATTACTTAAGATTCATTCAATAAACCTCATTTTCCACAAGGAGAATGGACTGAGAGCAGTCCTGAGTAGGACTTGGAGGAGCTTGTGGGTGAGAGCTGGCAGTGCCCCAGCTGTTTGCACTGGCTCGCAGAAACTGCCCATGCCCAGGGCATGGGGATCCTACAGCAAGGGCAGCAGGGGAGGGGGTTGTGCCCCGCCCATGTGCAACCCCACTTGCAGAGCTGCCTCTAAGCCCTGGGGCCCAGCACAGAAGGAACTGGAGCTGCTGGAGTGAGTCCAGAGAAGACCACAGAGATGCTCCAAGGGCTGGAGCCCTTCTGCTCTGCACACAGGCTGAGTGAGCTGGGGGTGTTCAGCCTGGAGAAGGCTTCAGGGAGACTTTAGACAAAAAGTGCTTTAAAATCGCTTCTAATCCAAGGCATTCTGTAATTTGGCAATACAATGGGTGCATGCTGAGGGATTGCGTAGCTCACACCAAGGCAAACAACGCCTGCACCACCACACCTGGGGCACAGCAGCCTGGCTACAGCATACCCAGAAGACATCTCCCTCCCTGCTCTCCTCACAGGGAGATAAACTGTGGCTATGAGATACCCTGAACAAGGAAACATACCAGTGGAGGAGCAACCTTGCCTAAGATTTACATATGACAAGATAAGGAAGAAGATTATAGGCTAGCAATTGGCACCTAGGGATTACCAATATATCTCCAAAAAGCAGCACTTGCTTGCCACCCAGAAGGAAACCAGAGTCTGTAGCCAGTCAGTTCCCTTACATCATTACGAAATCCCTTTTCCTTTTTACACAGTGACCAATTGGAGTTTTGTTCACCTCATTCCCACAGCAGCATGCTCTGGGGTTCCCAGCTGCTTTCAAAGGACTGTGCTGTGCAACTAGCCATCATCAAGAGACAGCCTGACTAAATCAAGCCAACAGGAGGCTGAAGGCTGCTTAAAGCACTTGGTCCACTTCAACCAGAGCTTATAGAGAAGCTGCTGGTGGGCTAAACATATTTGTGGCTAGTGGAAAGAACACAGTGGTAACCCAGAAGTGCATAGATCAAACCTACTCCAGTGACAACTGAGACAACTGACAGGGACCAATACAGTTACAGGGCTGAGGCCACAAGGCACAAAGATGTGTATCCTATGCTGGACAGTGAGGATGCAGCAGCTGGAACTCATATACACAGCCTCCCAGAGGAAAAAATGCATGGTGTACCCATGGCACTACTAGGCAGGTCACTGGACACACCAAAATAACCTGAAATAATACAGTAGCACAGAGCTGTTAGCTTGCAGTACTCGACACCCGCGTGACTCCTCACCTCTTCCATTTGTTTGCTTTCCAAACTTTGGAAGGGGATTTCCAGAAGCAAGGCAATGGCAATGCCAAGGTGCCTCAGTGCAGTACTCAGCTTTAGTTCAGAAGAACACAGAAGCAGGTGATGATCTTTCACAGCCACCTTGCCCAGGAATGGTACTTTTTTCCCAGGTCCACCCATTCACTTAAGGGATCTGCATACTACAGCTTATTGCATGAGGGAGGAAGTTAGCTCCTGCAGAATGAAAAGTGGTTTTTCCTCATCTAAAATATATGTATGTCTTCATTCCTGAGCCATGGCTTTTTAGATATGCTAAAGCTGTGTCACCAATAGTCACCACTGCTCATACATCAACCCCCTCCAGCTATTTTTTGGTTATGCTGTTTTGATTCCACAAGCTCATATGTTGCATTGTGCTTTTTAGGTCATATTTATCATATTTTCATTTTATGGTTCAACCCTGCACACCCCTGTGTTTTTCCCCAGTTTTTGGTCCAACCCAGGTGTTGCAATCCTTCCTTTGCTCAAATCATTAGCATATACCCACGTGTTTTCCCTAATTCCCCTTTCATGTTCTGCCACCATTGGGCAATCACCCTGACCCCAACCTCTTCCGCTTTCTGTGTGCATAAAAGCCCTCCATACACGGGCAATTGGTCTTAGATTCCAGCATGCATTGAATAAATCACCTCTGCTCAACCCCCAAGACCCGTGCTGCTGTTCCATCTGTCCCTGCGCTGAAAGCGTCGATAACCGGGACTGCAGAGTCATAAGGGGCTGTGTCACACCCCGTTCAGTGCCACAACACCTGGAGCACCCCTGGGGTACAGAGGTACCCCGGGGGCAGGCTTTACTCATACACTGCTTCCAGAGACTCAGCAATCTCTCAGTCTGACTGCTTCCAACACATTCCCTGCAGGCAGGTATCTCTGGCATTCTGGAACTGCTGTTTACTCAGCTGAGACCCACCATTTCTCACAATGTACTCCAGGGTTTGAAAGAGCAAACTGCAAATCATTCCTGGATCCCTTTAGAGTACTGGAGACCATGAGAAATTAATCATTTCTACCAGCAGGAGAACAAGAATGTTTGGGGCTACAGATTAAATCTATTTTCCTACAAGCAAAGCAATGAGATGTATGTCCCTGCGGATAATGCCCCGAGCATGTTTTAGTCCTGGAGGCTCCATGTGACCCCATCCTGCAGTAATAGTCTGGGGTCAGCTGGGAGTTTTCACCACAGAGTCCTAAGCTTTTTGCTCAGCAACCTCTTTTCCCCAGAGCCACCAGGCCCATTCTGTGATCCCTGCACTCCCTGAAGTACTGGATTGGTTTGGTGATCTCTGCACACCAGAAGCACCGGGCCAGTTCACAGAATCACAGAATCAATTAGGTTGGAAAAAGACCTCCGATATCATGGAGTCCTACCTGTGACCAACGCCACCACATCAACTGGACCATGGCACTAAGTGCCACATCCTGTCCTTCCTTAAACATCTCCAGGGACGATGACTCCACCACCTTCCTAGGCAGTCCATTCTAGTATCTAATGACCCCTTGAGGAAATTATTCCCAGTGTCCAACTTAGACCTCTCCCGGTGCATCTTCTGATTATGTCTTCTCATCCTGTGACTACTTGCCTGGGAGCAGAGGCCTACCCTACAGCCTCCTTTCAGGTAGTTTTACCTGAGCCTCCTTCTCCCTAAGCTAAACCACCCCATTCTCCACACAGGACATGCACTCCAGACCCTTCACCAGCTCCACTGCCCTTCTCTGGACTCACTCTTAACACCTCAATGTCCTTCTTTAAATGAGGGGCCCAGAACTGGACAAAGTACTTGAGTTGTGGCCTCAACAGTGCTAAGTACCAGGCTGGGGCGGGGGGGAAGAACTGGTCCTACTGGCCACACTATTTCTAGCACAGGCCAGGATGACATTGGCCTTCTTGGCCACTTGGGCACTCTGCAGTTTCAGTGATCCCTGCAACCCAAAGGCATCAGGCTGGTTTAGTGATGGAAACGTGTGACATTTTAGTGCCAATGGGACCTGTTCTCAGCACTGGGTTCTCAGCAATGGTGCCAAAAATGGGCACCATTTTTCAGTGCCAGATACTAAACTCCACTTTTAAGTGTCATGAAAGCATCATTGACTCCTGAGGGAAGAAGCCTGTCTAAATCTTGCTCTTTGCATCTTCTTGAAAAGCAACGGGGAATGTGTGCTCAAAACCTGCTCTGGCTATAGGACTCAATCTAAAAATAAATTCAGCTATGAGGATTGAGGCACACAATTAAAATCTGCTTAAGCTTCATCTTATCAAGTCTATCTTGCCAGGCTGTACTTCCTAAAGGAGGAACAGGGAACATAGCAATTCACACCATTTCACTCTGCTGCTTTTCTCTGGGACACAGTCACAGTCACACTGCCCTCTGTGATGCTGTACAGGCTGCATGTGCCATCATCCCTTGTGTATCTGACCTGCAGCCACGCACAGGCACTCCTAAAGCAGCTCTGACACAGGGACAGAGGACATATGCCTCCAAGTGATTTATGTAGTTGATTTATGTAGCTGATTTACGAAACGTACCAGAAGATACAGGTCACCTATAAATCACGTACAACTTCCAAGATTCTTCCTTCACTAGAGCATTTTTCCATCAAGGGTTAGGGAGGGATGCTGATTTGTGTGTTAAATTTCTGGAGATTTAATGCAGTCATAATACAGTTTAATGCTGTATTTATATATTTGTGTGATTTCTATATGCCGAATATCCATTAATGACAAACTGAGTTTTCCCTGAGGATTACAGGACTTAACAGGAAAGGAAGATGATATGGGCAAAAGGTAGCATGGAAGGGTTAAAACTAAACACACCAGGGCTCCCTTGTACACCTAGACCAATCCTTTTACTTTTAAGTGACAGAATAAAAATCTACTTTTTAAATTGTCTTAACAGGAAAGGCGCAGAATGAAAACACAACCAAAAGCTCATAATATGTTAATGGTGATAGAAGAACTGCAAGGTGACAGGGCTCAGCCAGGCTTCTGCTGGAGTGGAGGCAAACTGCTGGGACTCCAAGGGTGATTCTGTACATCTGCTACTCAGATGAAATGGTCTCTGGGAACAATACACATTCCTTCCATCGCATGAATGTAGTTCATCTGTAGTTGCTGCAATAATTCAGTTCCTGGGCAATCCCAATGATCCCAGACGCCAGCAATCCCAGATCACACCAATCAAGGGTTTGGTCCTTCCCTTAGCAACAGGTGAATAAGGGCACATGCATACCCTTGACAACTCACCTATCCTCGCCATGTGCTCTGCTTTCTTCACTTCTTGCTCTGCACGTGTCTTGAAACGGTTTGAAGTGTATTTGTACATCCTGTGATGATCAAAATTTATTAATCAGCAAGCTCAGAAGTACAGACGGTCAAACCAAAATTTCATCACTGCACGAGAGAACAAGATCCCCACATGCTACTCCCCAACAGATTCAATAAATGGAGGAGGTTTACATATCATGAACTGGACATTTTTAGATGAAGCTAGCCAAAATCCTTTTAAATCAGAGATGTTTTGGTAGTAGCTACAACCACAATATCCTCTCTTTTTCTGCATTAACCTGCGGGTGTGAAATATATCCATATTCTTGTAGCAAATCTCAAGACCTAGAGAGAGAATTTCTTCAGAAGTAGAAAGGAGGAGTGAATATATATGGAAAATGCTGCTCAAAACCCTCCCACTACAGTAAATAAGCTTTCCTGTGAACAGCTGTCCACAGGTGCAGTCTGACAGGTCCATCTCACATAGGGCTAGCTCAAAGCAGAGAGACAATTTGACCAGAACTTCTAGTTTCAGGACACTTCTGTGTGCTTCACATCTGACTCACAACCTTTTAAACTGTGCTGGAGATGGAGCAGCTTGTTTCACCTTCCCTGCATAACATGCCAAATACAGATCCAAATTGACTGACTGCTGCAGAGTGAGAGATGGGTGTTTGTGAGGCAGAAGCTCATGAATGTGTATCCCTTTCAAGCATATCATGAGCAAAGATGATACCTAGGACAAGCAGAGCCTGCGGGAACTCAGATCACCTCAAAACATGAGGTTTTGGATATACCAAGAGGAAAATCCCATCCCAAATTGATGGGATAGACTTTTTCAGTATTTAGCTAAACCAAAAGCCTCTAGACATGCTGTTTTTACAGAGAGGCAAAAATACATGGGGATGTAACACTTGACTGACCAACTGATCGGAATCACACTTAGATCCTAATGAGAAACAAAATTCCCCCCAAATGGCAGATAAACTGTCAGGATTCATGAGAAACAACCTTGTACTGATGAGAAGTTTTGTTTAGGTTTGTTTCTGTGGGTGAGCACACATGAATGTCAGTACTGACATCAGACATAGTCTCACCAACAGGAATCCCTTGCTCCAAAATCTAGAAAATTAATACAAGGACAGTTCCCAGAAATACATTTTGTTAAACTCATTTTCTGCTAGTTATAAGGATTTCCTTCCTGGGGAAAAAGCAGGCAGGTACTAAGACTTCCAGAAATCACAGCTGGTGATTTCATCATGTCAGGAGCTACAGAGTCAGGATTTTGGTGGTGCCATCTCTAACCCATGCAAAGATGAAAGCTATTGGGGCCAAGAGACAGCACACTCTGAAAGCCAGGCTGCTTTCAACATGTTGGCATAGCTACATTACTTCCCCCACATCTGCCTGACTTCGAAGCAGAAAATTAAAAGACAGAGAAGTAGAGTGCAGCTGAATTATCCTCCTACGCCCAGCTCAGAGCGCAGGGCAGCACTTGAGGGGACTGTAGGATCAGTACTCCTTTGCCATAGGGAGCACTGCAAGCAGCTGTGGGGTGTCCTATATGATGGCACTGTGAGCCATCACCAGTTTCAAGACACTTATTCCACCTGCCTTGAGTGTCCTCATGGAGGCACATGACTTGCATGTGGCCTGTCTACTTCTACCTGCACAATCCATATTGCTAAACAAGCTCCAATAGGTACTGGGGAAGACATGGAAGCAATCCTTCAGGAGATACAGGCCATTCCCAGGGAAGCTGGGAATGTGGTAACACAACCTCAAATGCTGGTGAAAGATATGCACAAAACTAGCCCACCCCTGCCACCAGGATGTTATCAGCTCCAGAAAGGTGAGGAGAAGCCTCTCCCACAGAAACACGGGTGCTGAGGAACAGAAAAGAAGTGTCCTGCTCAGAAGATGCACTGTTATTCCTGCAAAACAGTGCAAGGGCTGCAAAGTCTTTTTGTCAGTACAGGCACTTACGTACCCTAAATCCACAGTGGATTTCCATTCATTGTCCACTACCACTGCTAACACATGAACTGCCGGAGTTCAAACTCCCTCTGGCCGCCCTGGAGGATTTGGAGACCAGACAGGGGGGTCTGGGATCTGTCCAAGGGGCTCAGCCAGCCTCACACAAAGCCCAGGAGGACACTGCCTCTGATCCCTGTCCACAGGAGTGAATGCCCACAGTGTATGAAGAATCACAAGCTGAGAGAATTCAAAATAAGTAGGAGTTAGTTTACCACAGAGTGTAAATGTAGAATCTAGGATTTTTAGTATATGGGTTTGAAGAGGCAAGATGGAGGAATTGGGGAGTGGTCCTGTCCTCCTTGTTCTTGTTCTCGTCCCCTATTTTCTGCTGAGTTGTATCATACATATAGGTTTAGAGTAGAAATGACATGTTAGCAGAGGTAGTAAGTATTGGTAGGATTTTGTAAATAAAAAGTTCATTGTGGACGGTGGTTGGGTCAGGGTAAAGTCCGGGACCCTCTGATCTGCCCCAGTCCTTGCGTGTCCTGCTCTGCTGGGGACGCCCTGCAGAACTGGGACAGAACTGAGAGATAATGAAAGAATACACAACCTTGGAAACACAGACTGGCAGACTCTGTCTTCTCTGGCTCTGGCGCGGGACCTTTAGGGCAAGAAAAGGTTGAAAACCCCACACACCTTGGGGAACAGCAACCCCAAGGAGAATCCGAGATGGAACCTGCAGACAAGTCACTGTACAGGCTTTTCCTTCAGAGGTAAAAGCAACCTGACTGACAGCAGGAGGGAGCCCCCTCTAAAAGAAAAGATCCCTTCAGATGTCCCACAGAAGCACACCAGTTACTCAGGCTGTAAGGCAGCAGCACCTCCACTGTCTGTTCCCCATCCCTTTGCTTGACCAGGAAAGTTCAACACTTACCTGGCCCAGGCTACTGGGCCATGTAGCTACTGCCATGCTAAAGAGCTGAGCATCACTGATACATCAGCTGACCCCAAAGGAGCACCATAATGGAGATCCCTGCCCCTGTGCATTCACACACAAAACAGTGCCTGTACACGTGCAAGGGATTAACCCAGTACTAACCTGCAGAGCACTCACAGCCTAGTATATAAATGGGGATGGTGAGCTCTGGCTCCACCTCTAAAGGGAAAGTGAGGGCATAAGCATCCCTTTTCAGCAGGTTCAGGGAGAAAAATGTAAAAACAAACCCCACATCTATGGCAGTAAAAGCAGAGTAAGTCCACTTTCAGAATGGACTGGTTTACTGGTTATCCCTTT
Source organism: Cisticola juncidis (assembly GCA_013400215.1). Lineage (NCBI taxonomy): Eukaryota > Metazoa > Chordata > Aves > Passeriformes > Cisticolidae > Cisticola > Cisticola juncidis. The sequence continues at coordinate 76,862 of VXBR01009784.1, read as the reverse complement.
GGAAAGGGACAGCCAGGGCAAATTTGAGCTCTCCGCAGGAAAGAGACTGAGTTTCCTCAGCCTGCCCTGGACACAGTGTGGCATGTACCCCCAAGAGCTGTGCTGCCTTTCAGAACCCACAGCGAAGGCTTTGATGGCTTGTCCTGATGACCACACAGCATCTGGAGACCAAAGGTGGCATCAGGAAGTCCAGTCACAAGGATATAGTCTGGACACTCCAGAGAGGCCCAGTAAAGCCACAATAATTGCCACAGGTCTGACAAGATTTACAGTGTGCTCTACAGGAAGGCCTTGCAGAGTCTTTACTGCTCTGTTGCAGGAATGGGGATTTTAAATGTAAATGTCTTTACAGTGTTCAGGAATTTGTACTGATCTATCACCATAAGCAGATTTACAGGAGTCTGCTCAGATGTGGCACAAGCAGATCTGTGAGATCCAGCTGCCATTTGCACTAATCCATCAGCTTGGGGCTCCTTAGAATAGACTACTGACCACTTGAAAAAGAAGACACTGAGGTAAATGAACATCTGGGGTGACCTGGGACATTTATACTGCCATGACACTGGCAGCATCACCCACAACAATGGCATCCTGTCTGTGAGTCTTACAAGAACATTGTCTCTGATGAGATTAAAAACCTGCCTCCTCCTCTGGTTTCTCTTCCTAGTACTTTGGACGGCAGCACAAACAAAAGCAACACAAGGCCCTCATATGTAGGGAAAACATGGTCAAAAATCTGGAAATTGAGAGATTCTCTACCCAGTAAATCAGATTTACAATGGCAAGTTCCCTGCCTTCCACAGGGAAACAACTGGCCTGGCCAGCATGAGGAGCAATGGGTGTAATATTCTTTTATTTTGGTGAGGTTTCTGATACCATTTCACACAGTCTCATGTAAGGAGCTGAGGAAGCCTAAGTTTAAAACCAGTCAGGCTCTTCAGGCACTGTCAGTGGCATGACACTGGCCTGTGGCTGCTACCACTGCCTAGTAGGCTGAGAGCAAGCCCAAAATTCTATACTAAAAAATCCACAAATACTCTACAAAATTACTACTGTTTTATTCAAATAAATTATGCCAGGATATCTAGAATGCAGACTGTGTGCTCCCGAAGAATCCACCTCAAGCAGACTTAAATACAGGTTTCCCTTTCCCCTCCCATCCCTGTAACCTTTTCCAGTCTCTGTTCAATTCAGCCAACTGACCGCACACCCCAGCTCACTGTCACATTTTTTGTTTAAGGAAATCTAAAAGGAACATAAGGAAAGCTTTTTCCCAATCTCTATTCAAACCTAGATTAGCTGCATATAAAAGCAACTGTTTCACAGTGCTCAGCCTAGTCTCTTTTTGGAAATAATCCTAACACCCACCATATGTATTTCCTTCTGCTCAAAAAAACAAGTTACCCAACAGTTTTGTGTATGGCACTTCATACAACCAGGATCTTAATTTGTCTGCTCTGAAAGGGAGCCAAATTGCACCAATGACTCATGTAATTTTCAAAGGCATTAGATTTTCCACTATGTATGTCTCTTCCCATGATGTCAACAGCACATGCCATTCTCTTATGGTCTGATTCTGTGGCTTTAGGGTTAGGAATGGAATTATGCAGGATACATGTGGAGAGCAAAACACTATGTCTTTAACTCCAAATGGTCCCACACATCCACAGATTTTGGATCCAACACTTACCTTGGCTTGTAGAGGCAGCATGAGAGTCGTTTGGTTTGCACTTTGTGTCCGTTGATGAAGATCCTCATCCTGGGATCAATATAAAGCACAGCAGCATAGGCACGGAAGGAGCGGCGCTCTGGCTTGCTGCAAAGAGAGCCATCTACTTCAGAAATCTACCCAAGAGATACCATCAGCAAAACAGGCAGGTGGAAGAAAAGGACTTTCTGTTTTAATTACCATGGAGCTACATTAAGGAAAGCTTTTTTCAATTTTTTTTTCTACCTGTGTCTTCTCTAGACTCTTTGTTGAGCTGTACATCCTAACTACTGCTACAAGACACTGATACATGTTACTGCAGCCTGAAGAGGGAGTTTGAATACATCTAGATAATAATGGCCAAAGCTATAAACTGGACTATTTAACACTAATAGTGTGCCCATCTACCAGAGCTTTTCTTCCTTTCATTAAGTCAGCAGTACACTGCCACAGAATCTGCACTACTCACTGATACACACAGTAGGTACCACAACATCAGAAGGATAAGGCAGTGATCAGTAGCAATCACGCCTGCCTTACAAACAAGCAGTAAAGATGCTGAGATCCCTTAGAGGGCCCCAAAGAATTTGCTCAGTATCATCACTCTAATACATATACAAAGCTGCTTTACAGGGTTTGAAACTTCCTATGGAAAATTCAAACACTTCAGGGAAGACGCATGTTATCTCATCAAAAAGGTAAAGCTTGCTATATGTGCCCATGGAGCTCTGGGATTTAATAAAGCATTTGGTTCATTTCAGCTCAGTTTTTCATTTTCAGGCTACAGGTGATCAATCAGCTCTCTCTAAAGAGGCCTCTGTGCTCCTCCAGATGCCCTCCTGAGCACATCCTTCTTGCCCCTCTGCAGGGAGGAGTGCTCCCTGCTCCCTGACACATGTGATGATACACCTCACCTGGCCTCCCATACCATCCACCCACAGAGGCTGACCTGCACAGCAGCTCAGGTTTGCCACAAAAATCACAAAACATACACGTGAAATCTGGGAGCAGCAGTGACACACAACTGACTCTCATTCTGTTTGATAGGCGTAGAAAATGAAACATATAGGTTAGGGCTCCTTTTTTTATGGTGCCTAAAGGACACTGAGTCTGCTGCTTTGGCTAAGCTGAGATCAGCCCACACAGGCATTCACCCCAAACACAGCCACAAGACCCATGGGCTGAAACACACATGAACCCCAAACTGCTAAAGGACAAACTACAGATCTTCTAAATTCTCTAATTCACTACACAAGAGAAGCCTAAAAAAACCCTATGCACAGTATATAGCCAAACCCTACACCAAATCTGATCAGAGTCTGTTACACCAGTCACACTTACGTTCCCTCTGGGGGTGTTTCTGCCATCTGAATATCTTGAGGGTCAGAAGTCACATCCAGCTCTGGTTCTCCATTATCCATTACTTTCAGGTTAAAGATGATCACCAGGGTGCCTGAGTAAGTAACAAGTCGACCAGGTGAATCCCAGCCAAACCCCAAATACCTCACTTGTGACCTGCACCATCCACATTGTACCTTTCTCACCACGTATCTTATTGAACTGGTCCATCACTTCCCGTTCTGATTTGAAAGGGGAATACTTGTAAATGAGCTCCGTCTCAATAGCAAATTTCTCCATGTTGTCCGTCATGGGTTCACAGCTCCGCATGTTCCAAGTGGGTAGGGGAACGATGACCTGCAAATCCCATTATATTGAGAGTGACTCAGGATCTCCCACTCCAGTCAGCCCCTCCTGCAGGTCATGGTCCAGTACCTTACCCTCCTGACAGCCCACTAAGTCACCATAAGAATACTTTCCAGCTTTTCAGATGTTTGCATGTCTGTCAAATGCCTCTTTGCCAGCCTCTGAGTTGCCTCAACACCAATCTCAGAGTGAACCATTCCCAAGTCACATGTATGGTACTGCCTACTCACACACTCAATGACTTTTTTCCCCTTCCCATGTAACAACTTTTAATACTAAAAAACCCACTCTGGTTTAATTTCTATCTTGAACTCAGATATCCTTCACTCATATTTATCCTGATCTCAGTATTTGATTTTTTAAAGGATGCTAGCAAGGTGGTTCCTGCCATTTACAGCAAAAATACAGACAGAATTATAAACTGCAGCTGCACATCAAGGACACAAATACCATTCCAGAACTGCAGTCAAGCCAAGAAAGTAGCCAGAGCTGCTGTGGGAATTAGAATTACTTTACTGTTCCCAACCTGCTTCAGTCATGGGCTGGCTACCAGCATGCACTGCCCCTCTCCAGCTTCTCTGCACAAGTCCCTTCAATCCCTCCCTCAAAATGGAAGATGCTTTCTGAGATACCCCTCCAGTGCAAATTTAAAACTTTTCAAATATACAAACTTTTCATAGGTAGAACTACACTGACTTTTTATTAAAAATCAAAAATATCTGTAAGAAAAGACACAACTGCAGTTAATGACCTATGGGTAGCAACTTCAAATACCTTTAATTCTCTACACAAAATCGAATCAGAGCAGTAAAATGAAATACATCTCAAACTCAAATTCTGTGGGAAAAGGAAAATGCAAGAGGTGTGGGCATGTCCTGAACTTAGCATAAGCACACCTTTAAGTGACTCAAACAAGCCCTTCAAACATGCTTTACTCTAGAGAGACTTCTCAGTTAGAATTAAAACCAAAAGAAAAAAAACTCTGTTGACTTTGCAGAAGCCCTACAAGCATAATGCCAAAAGAAAACCATACACTGATCTCACCACAGTCACAACCAGCCCTGATATAGACGTGAGAGCTGGGCAAGTTCAGATGAGACAGCATTCACTATATTAGTTCATTACAAGTAGCATATGCAAACCTCGTCGATGCCTTCTTCTTCATGGAATGTCCGTGACAAGAGGAGGCAAGTCATGGTGTTATCTTTCTTTGTGAACAAGATAAAATCCTTCCCAATCCGCATGGAACCCCTGTAGACAGAGGTCAGACTGTGTGTTACACCTGATGTACCACACTATTCAGAACGCAGGCCACATTACTGAGCTTTCTTCCCATTATGTTCAGTAATGAAATGCCAAGAATAGGTTAGGCAGAAGGGCTGAAACAGCAACTACCATTTCTTTCTAAGTATCTGATTCATTTCAGAAGGCATATCAATCTGAGCACTTTCACAGTGTTTCAAAACATTTAACACCAGTCACAATTAAAAGGTGCACAGCACTGTAGACTTGTATTATATAGAAAGTTTAAACAAAAATTAAAAAAAATTAAAAAGACAACTGAGGTGAGATGTGACAATAACCTGCAAATCTCTGAGCAGAAATATCAGTGAGAAAGCAAGCATATTCCTCATTTCACTGTACCTATAATCAAGTGCAGCAGTCTGGAGACTGAAAGTTCATTTCCTAACCTAACTAAACTCTGACACTTCAGCTAAGCATCTTATTGTCAAAAGGGACAATACCCTCTTCCTCCCCACTCCCCTATCCCAAACAGTGTCTCTATCTTCTCTACCAAGTTATCCTGTTATCAAACTCATCCAAAACACCCTAACAGATAACAATTAACATTGCATTGAAAGAAGTGTTACGTCAGCGCTTTTCTCTTCAAATTGGCTGAAGTCCATACCCCAGCGATACCACAACCCACCTTTCACATGCTGGGGCTTCAGGCAGCATTTCTCAGATATAATACAGTACACCTCTTGCTCAAGGTTAAGAAGAGACAGAGAACTGTCCTGGAAGCATACAGTCAGGATCTGGGATCTGTCCTGCACTGCAGCTGAACCGACAGTGTCTCAAGATCTAATCCTGGATTTTTTCCCCCACATTATAGGGTCCCACAAATTTCCCAGTAGGATGCATACAATCAAGCCACATGGGTGAGCACAAAGCAGAACAGTCAAAGTAAGTCACAAAGCCCTATAACTTTTCCAAAGACACAGCAAACTTCTTCTTTCCTAGCAAATCCACTCCAACCAGTAGGATTCCATTCCCACATGTGCTCCTCTGCACTTAATCCCACCCCTCCTCTCATTGCTTCCATCATTCCTCTTCTCCCTGAATTTGTCTGGTTTAAGAATAAAAAGAAAAGGTTTAAGACCATCTGCCTTGCACCAGACAAGTTTCCTGTTGGGAGGCTGCAGCACTATCTTGCTCAGATTGTACTACGTGACTGTAACGGACATTACCATTTTGTTTCCAGCTCTTCCATTATTTTCCCTGAGCTCTGACCTGTACCCCCTGCCTCATGCAAACATAGTGCCAAACCACTGCCATCAGCCTTCTTGGCCACTGGAAAACTACAGCAGATGTTGACAGAGCTCCTGTGTACCAAACCAAGGGATCTTAGAGTTCATCTGCTTCTTTGTTGTTTTTTTTTTTCCCTGGGGAAAAAGCTATCCACCTCTGAGCAAGAAGTACATCGATCACCTGGACTGTGACCTCCCCAGCCTCAGGAGGCTGGCTCTTGTACCTACGATTTCAAGCCGTTCCCATACTGCCCGATTTGAGTGGACTCAGGTGATCGCTTGGCTGATTTACCAAACTGGATAACACTGGCAGCTTCATCTGCAACAAGAGACAGGGAAGAAAAAAGGCTTATTTCAGTCTAGAGACATACACACACTTGTTTTAGATAAAGAAGGAAGACAACTCCTTCACCACTGGAAATAAGCCAGAGAAGAGGCCAGAAGCGCAAGCTGAAGTTCTATCCTGAAGCTGTACCACAGAGCCCTATGAGACACACGCTGCTTAAGGGTACCAATGTTGCCAGATGCTTTGTATGGGTGCCATGAATCTGACAAAAAGAATTTTAAGTTTCAGTCAAGTTCACTTTCCCATCTGAATGGTATGAAGATGTTTCTTTTTGAAAAAAAAAATTCCACAAAAATGGTCTATTGTGGCCACCACAGCTGTCAATTCTCATAAATTAAGACCCTAGGATGCAGTGGGTGTGTTGCACCCGATATCCCACTGACACCAAACACTTGAGAGCACAGGCACTTGAGCATAAGTCAGGACTATTAAAAAGGTCAAGAATCCAAAATAAACACAGCTATTCCTTCACAGTGCTGAACTGAACACTCTGGTTAATTGAAGCACTAGTAGGGCACAAGCTAACTTTGGCAGAAGATTGCTGGAGCCCTGGCAGCAGGACAGCTGGGGAGAAAGTCAACACAAGCAGGTCCTACAGCAATTAGCAGAGGATTTCATTAGCACAGGACAAAATTAAAGGACACAATGGCTTTACAGCTCAGAGGGCTTGTTGTTTTTAGTTCCAGCCTTTCTATTGTTTAAGGGATAAATCCTTTTAACGTCATCCCCGGGACAGAATGATTCCTCTCCCTTCCCCCAGGAGATAGTAATCATTTCACAAGGGTTTACTAGGAGAAATAGAGTTTAATTCCAGAGACAAGGAACACAAAGTACCTTACCATGAAGGCTAAAATCAAATGCATACACAAGCTGTAAGGGAGCACAAGACATCACCCAACCCACCAGGCAACTATGGGGAGGTTGAGCCCACAGACAAGCTGGATTTCAGTACACAGGAGACTCACACAGGCCTATCAGCATTGACCAGTTTTACAGTAAAATATTCAGTACTAACACCATTGGCGTGACATGACATACTGAGCTGGTATCAGAATGCCATTTTCAGTTTAAATTATACTCAGATTTAAAGACATAAATACAGGAGAACAAGTGTGCAAACACCTCGCTGCCTCAGCTGCAGTTGTTCTCAATGTAACTCCACAGCTATTCCAGAAACAGCTTTGGACTGGATAAGAGTACCTCTGCCTTCCCTTCAGCCTACTTTAGTATTTTCTATCCAAAGAAAGAAAACTTTGGAATGTCTTGTATTTGAGATCTGGGTAAAGATGTTGGTGATGATGATATTATTACTCTAACTACTATTACTGTGTTATTTTTAAAGCCTGGTAAGGAAAGCAGCTAGGAGATATTCTAAAAAGAAAAGGACTATTGAAATCTTTTTGCTCTACAAACATTTTTCAGTAACTATTTTTAAGAAAGTTTTAGAAAGTCTAAAAACGGTAAAGAGTAATTATTCAAAGCACTTCCGCCCTCAGGAAAGGCGACCAGATGGTTTATGACTCAATGCTAAATGTCTGAAACCACCCTATTATGACTCTTCTTTCAGGGCAGAGGGATGAATATGATTCTGAGCAGAGGAGACAGTGAGGTAGCACCTCTCTCCAGGCTGTCTTTAGTAGAGATTTAATAGCTATATTCTCCCAAGAATCAAGATAGTAATTAATTTTTTTCCAGCTCTGGAGGGTGTTTCCCTTAAGGCTATTTTAGTCACGCTATTTTTGTTTTGTTGTGTCTCAAAGTTACTGGATTTAAAAAAGCCAAACTCCACAGAAAACAAAAATGGGGGTGGGAGATCTACACAAAACAAAGAGAAAAAACAAGGTGAAGAAATTCACTCAAGATGGTCAAGGTAACAGGTTGATCTTCAAAGCCCAAGAAATCAAAGGCACATATATATGGATTCGTCATAAGGAACAATGGATGCCTGGATGAAGGAACTGGTGGATGGAGCTGTTCAGTCTCTGCATGTTCCTGAAGTCAGATGCTGCTTTGCTCGTTGAGCAGAGTCCTCTTGGATCACCAAGTTCTTCTGAGAGTGCACTAAAGAAAGTCCCAGTCTGAGCAGAGAAAATTATACTTTCTGCCTTCTCCACAAATTCATCTGCTCTAGTCACATTAGGTGGAGTATTTGCAGTGGACTCAACAGCATCCTCAAAAGATATCCCAGAGCTAAAGGATTTAATTCACTACCTGGCAGAAATTAGTCTAAGGCCAAGCTGAACTTCCCGGAGGATAGGGGAACAAGGGAGAAGCTGGTGACGTCCTTTGTCACTGTAACAAACACAGGACACCAACCCCACCTGGGGCAATGACTGGAAACAGTGACTGACAAATCACTTTGATATATGTTCCTGTAATTTATTTTTAAAATCTGTTAACTTTAGAGGAAATATCAATGTTTAGGTTAAAGATTTAACCTTAAACAAGGTAAAAGACACATTTTCTCCCGAGAATTGTGTAGACTGTTCCCCTGAAAGTGGCCCCCAAGACTCACTGTCCACACACACAAGTGTGTACACACTCTAAAGTAGGAGTTAGAGTTCCAGCTAAACAGTGTTCCTCACCATTGTGAGCCTTGGATAAACAGTATTTTTATAATACAAGACCTAGTAAAGCAACCAAGTCACTACTACTTAAATAACTGCTTCCATTAAAACAAAAACTGGTTTGAGCTTCCAAACTTCAAAAATACAGTTGAAAAAAGCAAGACCTGATATATTTGCTTCAATATCTCAAAAAGCAATGGAATAAGACCTCTTAAAAAGTATAACCTGGACAAGACAGGTGACTGGGCTAAGTGTGCAGAGATTTACACAGGCAAGTCACACCTGACTGATTTGATCACCTTCTACAAGACAGCATTTCTGTCCATATGGAGAGAGCAGTGGGTATTATTTGGCTGGACTTCAACAAAGCGTTGGACAGTTTACCATAGCCTGTTCCTGGACAAACTGGGGAGACACAGACCAGGCAAGTGGTACACAAAACAAGTAGGGAACTGGCTTATGGGTCATGCTCAAAAGTGATCATCAATAGTTTTCACTCTGACTGGCAGCCTGTCACAAGCAGAGACCCCAGGGATGGATGCTCTTGTTGGCTGGGGAATCAGCCAGAGTCAAGACAGCACTCAATGTGAGTTAAAAATCTTGCTTGTTTATTCAGCTATTTGACGTACATTTATACTGTGCTAAGCATATCATGCACCTAACTCTGAACATCATTGGTTAAACCACAGTGTTCATGCGTCCTTGCAGTGTACATAATTGGTTCAGAAGCTCTGTCCATGAGGCTAAATGCTGCAAATCTTTCCCAACTTATGGTCAATGCATCCTGTCTAGCACCCTAAAGCTATTGCTCCAAGCTTTACTTCCTCCTTATCCCATCTAAGGAATGGTTCAAGGACGTTTCAGCTTTTACTCATCCCTTAAGCTAAGAGCAGGATTGTGCACATGTCCCTGCTTTTCCAGCCATGCATCCACATGCTCTGTCCTACATTGCTCAACATCTCTATACAGGATATGGATACTGGGGTGTTCTTGCACCCTCACCAGCTTTGTTGATAGTAGTAAATTGGGCACATAAGGAATGCTTTCTTAGACACCTGGACAGGCTGGAATAGTGGGCAAGGAAGATTGTGTCAGAAGTTCAAGGGAAGTGTAAAGTCCTGCAGCTAGGGTTAAATAACCCAAGAGCCCAACACAGACTGGGATCAGCAGATTGGGAGTGTTCCACAGCAGCAACTGAGGCAAACAGTATCCTGGACTGTATCCAGAGGGACATTGCCAACCTCATGTTTGTCAGCACTACCCCACCTGCAGTACTGTATTCAGTTCTGTCTCCTCAATTCAGGAAAGGCGCAGACAGACTGAACAGGGTGCAAAGGAGATAATCAGAGGCCTGCAGAATCTGCTCTATGAGGAGAATTAGATCTCTTCATTGAGAAGAAAGGACTGAGGGGGAATCTCATCATAGCATTACAGCACTTGAAGGGTAGCTACAAAGAGGATGGAGGCTCTCCCTTCCCTAGGAGCCACATAAAAAGAGGCAATAGATAGAAGTTGCACTGTGAGAGATTTCTTCCTAAAATAAGTGAGAAATTTTTTAGAGTTCAATCAGTCATTTAATCAATCACTGGAACAACCTCCCCAAGTATGTGGTGGAGTCCCCATCACTGGAGAGAGAGGGTGCTAAATCATCTCTTCCCTTTCCCATAAAAGGCTGGAACAAATGACCTTTGAGGTACTTTCAACCTGAAGACTTCTATGATGAAAATGCCAGGTAGAAACTTATTTTCTTCAACTGCTTAAGAATAAAACTACAGTCACTTCCTAAACTAGCCGTTATATTTTCTCAACCTGCAAGTTGATCCATTAAATCATTCAACCTGTATTTTGATTCATTAAATTCACACAGCACTTTCAGAGCCAGGCAACAGGTAAAATTTCAAGCCTGAGTAGTGATATCACTGATAGTATGAGAAATCTGATGTGCTCCATGAGACCTATTGTTCGGTTTTCTATGGACTCCTATCTAGCTCCTTAAAAAAAAGCCGAACTTTTGGGCCAGTACTACCATTCTCTATGTTAGGGGCAGAGGGTATTTACTGGATAATAACATGTTTTCTCAAATTGGAAATTAGGAAAAGGTTCTCCACCAAAAGGGTGGTCAGGCCCTGGAACAGGGTCCCCAGGGCAGTGGTCATGGTCTCAAGCCTGACAGCTCCAGGAGCATTTGGACAACTGTCTCAGGCACAGGGTGAGATCTGGGGGTGCCCTGTGCAGGGCAAGGAGCCAGACTTTGTGGGTCCCTTCCAACTCAGAAGATTCTACAATTCTGATTCCTCTCTGCAGGACATGACAGTTCTTTTGAAAAGAGCTGTCCTGTGATATCACTGAAAACTCAGACCTTACGATAACTCATGACTATAATGGGAGATCTTTGCAGCTTGAGTACAAATGTATTTTGATCTTGAGACCACATATCCCAGAGTGATCCTTAAGAGAGCCAATGCAGTGAGTACTGACTACAACTGCAGCAGGCATCACTGGACAAACTTTTTTAGAAATGAGGAGCTGTCATTTGGCTTGTTAATCAGAAGCCATCAAATCTGACAGAGCACTCAAATCTGACTAATCCTTCTGTTTCCAGAGTCTGCCAGACAAATCTAAAATTGTCCGACACAAAACAAGACCACAGAGAACAGCAACAAGACAGAGTAACATAGAGAATGTATTATTGGAACAGTTAGCTTGAGCCCTTCAGCTCTTCTCTCCATTTAGAAGTGCCCAGACACAGCTGGGTTTATTCACTCATCATTCCCAGATCCAGCCTTCCAAGCCATCCTTTCAGTTGACTTGGGAAGATCCCATGCTACCATGGGCTCCAAGAGCACTATAGCAAGTCACGGAGATATACTTTATAACATGTCATAGCTTTATGTACAATAAAAACATTTTTAACTAAAGTTATCATGCCCCAAAATAAAACACTCCCAAGATTCATGATTTCTGTTGAAGTACGGTCTGTATAAAGGGAGAAAAGTCCAATAAAAGATTTTCTGCTGATAGGAGATCTTCAGGATATCTTCAAAACTGGTAGACCCTGCATTATGAGAAATTAAAGCTCATATCCCTACAGCCAGGGATGGAACCAGAGAGCCCCATGCAGGGAGTTTGAATGAAAAACTCTCCTTATCTGCTTCTGTCCATGCTGACGGGCAAATGGTGCAGCACACAGAGCTTCCACCTGGCTGCCCTTGGTCAAGCATCAAGATAGTCAAAGGACATTAATTACATGGTATTTGCTGTATACAATGCATAGGGGTGTGAAATACCCCTGCAATGCACAGTATCTGCCAATCTTTTTTACTGAGCATTTCAGGCTATCAGGATAAAATTCTTCAACATTTAGCTGAAAGATTAGTCAAAAGAAGCATTTAATAGCTGTCCTGGGTAACCCAAATATTATTATATTCCACATCCATCTGTGCCCAAAATTGATAGTCTCTTTATGAGCCAGTGGTGCGGCCAGAATCAGAACCACAGGGTTGGGAGTGGGGCAGGTAAGTGTCAAGCTCTTTAAAGTTGAGGCACTCAAGTAGAGCTTTCTGTCTCCCCTCATAGCTTTTTTTTTTCTCCTCTCAAAGCTCTGCTTTGTGGGTTTTTTTCCCTCTGTTTCTCTGTGACCTCCAGAGGGGGTTGTTTCAGGCAGGTTTCCTGTGCTCACAACAGTAGCAACTGTTGCTACAAAATGAGAAGCAGCATTTCACAATTGAAAACTGTTTCAGAGTGAATTTTGCAACATCTGTCTGCAGCTGTAGCATGGTGCTGGGAGGAGTGAAGAGGCCCTGCTCCCTGCAATTGCTGCTGCTGCCAGCAGCACCTGGCCAACATAAGAAGGCACAGAGTCTGAGACACTGTAGTTGGCTGTCTTGCCATCCTCCTCCAAGAGGAAGGTGAAGTCCTTCCACAGGTTCCAGTCCTTGACTAAGTACCAGCCACCAGAGAGCATCAATCGCATACACCGATGGAGCTGCTGCCACTAGAGGGATAAAAGGGAGGGCTGCTGCCATTTTCCCTTTGTCTCCCCACAAGTGGTTGCCCATGGCAAGCATCATCTTGGGGAAAGGGGTCATTCTGCCAGTTTAAGTTTCTCTTTGTTCCCAGGCAGTCCATGAGATTTAGCAATTTTGTATCTAGTGATAATTTACTGTTATTTTGTGCCTGTTGCTGTTTTACTTTTTAGTAAACTGGTTTTTTTTTCTCTTATATTTATACATATCCATTTCCTGTGGAAAAGGATTGGTTAAAACTAAGGGGATGTATCTCATTTCAGAGCATTTCCCTCTAAATTGTCTTGGAGAGACAGGAACATGTATACAAGCATGGAACATGCCCTTTTCAATGGAACTAAGCTGTTAATTCAACTTAAACTATAAATGAAACCTCAGCTTGCAAATGCAAGTGTAACTTTCTGTCACTTACTTGAATCCATTCCTGTTCCATCATCCAAAAAACATAGCATGAATCCACCTTGTAGCTCCTCTCGTCGCTCTGCAAGAGAAGAGTTTTTCACTGCTCCCATAAGCAGAAATTAAAAGTTCCATAAAATGGATTGGTGTTAACAACAAAAGTAACACAACAAATGGGACCTCTACACCTGCAATATGGCTAAGCTGTAAGAAAGAGCACCAGATTTTTGTTATAGAATGACTAAGAAATTCTTCACTTCTGTGCTACAAAACTGTATTGTGTCAGTGGAGGTTTTTAGCATCCTCTACAAACAGTGACTCACTTCACCTGACCCCAGGTGAAGGCTGACTTAATTGCTTTCCCAAGGTATTTGTAAAGGTACTCTTTTTTGAAAGACAACAGGCACTATGGCACAGAAGAAACGGTAGAACAATAGAATAATTCAGATTGGAAACAATCCTTGAGATCATCAAGTCAAACCACAAATGTAACACAGCTGAATTCACTAAACCATGACCCTAAACACCAGATATACACATTTTTTAAATATGGGTAGATAGTGACTCCCCCCAATGCCCTGGACAGTCTGTTCCAGTGTCTGACTACACTTTCAGAGAAGAAATTTTCCCTAATATCCAATCTAAACTTCTCCTGGCATAACTTTTTTTCTCTTTTTCCTCTCACTTGTTACCTGGGAGAAGAGCTCAACCCCCACCTGGCTGCACCCTCCTGTCAGGGAGCTGTAGGAGCAAGAAGGCCCTCCCAAGCTTCCTTTTCTCCAGGCAGAGCCCTCCCAGCTTCCTTAGCCACTTCTCATAAGACTTGTGCTTCAGACCCTTCTTCAGCTCCCTGGCCCTTCCCTGCTCATGCTCCAGCCTCTCAATGTCTTTCTTGTCTGGAGAGGCCCACTACTGACCCCAGGATCAGGGGTAATCTTATTCTATTAAGGACAACACACATCTGCAGCCTAAATCCAAGTTAACTACTGACTTAATTGCTGGCATGCCAAAGAAGCAGCAGGAGCGACTTACCAGTATAAATGTCTATTCTCGTGGCATCTGCATCTCTACAAAGAAATAAAACCATAATTGTTACTCAAATGTTAAACAAAAATGAAGCAAAAAATCCAGGTATATACAATCATTTCCAACAGAGATGGCTGCACAGATCAAAGTCCACAGAGGCCCCACAGTCATCACTGACAGAAAACATTGTCCTACTTTTTGTCTATTTGAACCTAAACTCCAGCAAAGGACATTACGGGTACATTAACAGTTCTGGTGACAGGAAGTACCACTGGCATTTTAACAAAAGTCATTCTGTGGCTGGGAATCAAATGAGTACACACTTGTGAGCTCCTTCCTGTACAAAACAAACAACTACAGTTTTTCTGTCAAGCTGCATACAAAAGGTTTAGTAACTCCACATGAGGCTTCATCCCAATACATTCAAGATTGTTACAGGAAACTGTCATTACAAGATCACTGAAGTGAGGCCCTTCACACACTGCATCCTTCTCTGTATTTCAAAGTATAGCATGTACAGCACTACTGCCCTCTTCTCAAACCAACCTTGGTTTGCTGACTAGAGACATGCAGCTGTAGTGCTGTAACAAAACCCCACCTGACAAATGCCACAGCCACTTTGTTTCAATTCTGCATCTCCAGCCCAGCCCAGCTACCTTCTCCTCAGAAGACAACCTCTCTATAGCCAAATCACCTCCAATCACCCTACTTTTTATTATCTTGTATCAACCCTGAACACAGCACCAGCTATACATATACACACACACACACAGAGCTGAATCCCCAAACAGAAGCTTTCCAGCTCAAAAATTCCCCAATTTCAGCTCCTTACATCACAAAATGTGCATTGTGACAAACCCCATTTGAGAGGAAACACTCCCGAAGTATTTCCATAGTGCTTCATGACAATACTTCCTGCAGCTCAACAGAAAAGCATGCAAGACTCGGGAGGCTGCTATAGCAGGGATTCCTCACACAAACGTGAGACAGGTGGCCCAACACTTGCAATTTCCAAAGACTGTATCTCCTCGAGTGTCAAAATTCTTTCAGCTATTCTTGCTCTATTTTTCAGCATCACACTTCTGATTTGATTTTCACTGTCATGTTTAATACTATGATTATTTAGATATCAGAAGAGTCACAGCTCCTGTAATATTTATTTTAGCAATTTCTTTACAAAGGCAGAGTAGTTTTTTTCTTTAAATCTATCTTGTGTCTGCTATTAATTTCCTTTCCAACATAAGTTGTTCCAGGATTCATTTAAACCTGTATTTCCAGGAATGATTTTTTAGGGGTTTGATGTGGCAGTGTAAGAAGATCAAGTGTAATATTCATACTAAATTACAGCAATGTCTTCTATTTTCTTGTAAAATCTACTAGAAGTGAAAATTGTTTAGTTGATCTTTCAACTGATTAGTTCATCTTTCAACTAATACATAGGTCAATTAAGTGTTAACCAAGTTACCTTGGGAATTAGGTGGTCTCAGGTACATACCTGGCATTATCTACAAGTTCAGCAAGGGCACCAAACAAGAACTCATGGGTAGTTCTGCAACGAAACACACAAATCA
Source organism: Cisticola juncidis (assembly GCA_013400215.1). Taxonomy (NCBI): domain Eukaryota; kingdom Metazoa; phylum Chordata; class Aves; order Passeriformes; family Cisticolidae; genus Cisticola; species Cisticola juncidis. The sequence continues at coordinate 60,985 of VXBR01009784.1, read as the reverse complement.
GCAGTTACACCAAAACTTAAAAAAAGAGAGACCTTTAAAAAAATGAGAATCTCAACTACATTTTAAACAAATCCAGTCAAATGGGTAAAACACTACAGCCTGGCTGACAGCAGACTAGGAACGAGTGATTTACTGTCTGCCAGAAGCAGCCACGCAGCAGCCAGTCTGCCCCAAACTGCAGCTAGCTATGGTCTAAAACATATTGCAGGTACACAAATACAACAGAGAACATGGTGATCCAAAGAACCAGCCTACTATCCAGTGAACAGTTCATAGAAGTCCTTATTCACCACATTGACAGGTCTTTTCACAGCAGCTAAATACTGCCTAGAAGTATATATGGCCAGATGAGGATTATCATAGAATCACAGAACAGTTTGAGTTGGAAAGGACCTTAAAGCTCATTTCATTCCAATCCTCTTGCCACAGGAAGGGACACCTTGCTACAAGCCCTGTCCAGCCTGGCCTTGAACACTTCCAGGGATGCAGTAGCCACAGCCACTCTGGGCAACAGGACATGAACAACATTATGAACAAGGTGTGTCTCTCCCATGCATACAGTCACATTGCAGAAGTTATCTGTGACAGAAAAAAAGCTTCCAGATCTTGGCTAATGTCCGGCAGGTGCAACTGCTACTAATCCAGAGAAAGAGTCTTCTGACACCACTGTACCATGCCAGCTTCCCAACTTAATGCTAGAATCATGAACCCAGCTACCACTTCAGTACCATCTCAAGAGAAAAATATAGTTTCCAGCCTCTTAACTGCCACCTCTTATAAGCAGCTCCAATTTGGAAGCCACTGGTTATATGCCTCAACATTAAAAGAATATAGATGGTGAGCAACACTTAAGCAGCTAATAAAAATCATTGTAATACATTGTCTGTCAACATAAATGCTGTATCTCCACTTCATGCCCAAGCTGACAACCTAACTTCAAAATGTAACAATTACTTCAAACATAAATGAGCCACATCCACCATAATGTTAACAGCAAAGATGTGGAGAAACAGTTGCTGGGATTTGTTGCTCCTCTAGGTTGTTCAATGAAGAGACCAAGGCCTCAGAAACTATCAACATGTTTCAGTTTGCACAAAACCCTCACATACAGCAAACAGATAACCAAAGAGAAGGTATTTGTTCATATTTTCAGCCTTCCAAGAACAGACACATAGGTACTTCCCACACATAAAATATATAGCTGTCCACACTGTTAATAACCACAAAACAAGCTTTCATATCCATCTTCTGGGTGATCACACTGAACCCATCAACATAGCTCCAGTTAGAGGAAAACACATCAGTCTTCAAAGTTCTCACTAAAACCATGGAAACAGGGATTTCTCCATTCTCTCACAGAGACATGGAACAGTGCTCGGAAGACTATCTACCCAATCACAAAGCTTCCACAGAAACACAATATTGGTGTTCCTGCCTTTGAACAGGATTTCCAGCTGTCCTGGTTTCAGCAGGGATAGGTAATTTTCTTTTCAGTAGATGTTACAGAGTTGTGTTTTGGATTTAGTGTGAGAAAATGTTGATAACACACTGATGTCTGGTGCCAAGCCATGCCTACCCTACATAGTGTCCTATGCTAGTCAGCTATACAAGATGCTGGAGGGGAGCATGCCAGGGCAGTTGACCCAAACCAGCCAGAGGAATATTCTGTACCACAGAATGTTCTGCTCTGTCTACAATCTGGGGGAGCTGGCCAGGAGGGGCCAATCGCTGCTGCGGGACAGGCTGGGCATGGGTCAGTGGGTGCTGAGCAATTGTATTTAGCATTACTTGACTTTTGGGGTTTATTCCTCTCTCTTTTTCCTAATATTATCGAATGTTTCTTCACTCTAATTTTTGAACTGTTCTTAGCCCATGGGTTTCAGCCTTGTATGATTAACCTCCCCATCCCACTGGGGAGGTGAGTAAGCAGATATGTAAGATGATTACAGATTTCAAGTGTTCTCTTGAGTTTACAAGTATCTATTCAGCTCCACAGGTAAGTATCACAGAAGTTTATTTGGGAAGTAACCCATAAGCAAATGGATGCTTTAGCACTAGTAACTATGCTCCATGAGCACCTTTTACTCCACAGTTTTAGGAATACGTCAAAGAAAAGATGCTAATAAGGTACAAATAAGGATTTCCAAAGAAAGACGCTAGAATAAAACAACTGGTAACACAGCTAAAGATAAGAAAGGCAAAACAAAACATCTCCACATAGCCTGACGTTGTAATGGTCTTGACCATCTCCCCTATAACCTCCTGTGCTGACACAAGCAAAGGGAAACCTTGCTATGAGCCAATGAAATTCACTCCAGCTATTTATCACTAACAGAAATGAGTATACACTGTAAAATTCTTCAGTTTATGAATTTGAACCCACTTGTCAATATCTGACTAAAGTCACATGAAGTGCTTTGGCCTGATTCAATCAACTTATTTCAAACAAACCCCACAATCTTGCCTTACAGTCAAAAGTGCCTGAAATACTTCACATCAATCATAATCAGTCAGTGACCATTTCTCACACCTCCACAAAAAAGTTTGGGATCATTTTACTTGCAACACAGCTTTAAAAAAACAAGACAAGCTGTTGGCAAAATGAAGTCTATCAGAGCTTGCAAGTAATCTACAAACATGGTGAGCTTATTTAAGATAGGCAACAACAACCTGCCTCAGAGCATCCAAAATACAACTATTACTGCCATACAATGGATGAAACAACATATAGAAGGCAGGAAAGTATTATCAAAATCCATAGTGCCAACAGTTCATCTGGGTAGACAAAGAGTGGTCTGGACCATCCCACAATGTGCGTCTTCCATTTGAGCAAGCTCCATGCAGAACTGGAGGCTTGACAAGGAATGGAACGAGGAAAGAGGAGTCCAACATTGGCAATTTATTGAAACATAGGTGACAAAAGGTCAAGTTAGATGGCTCTAAAACACAACCAACTACAAACACCTCTACAAAGAATCATTTGGAGTAATGTCCCAAGGGAATAAAACCTTGTTTTATGAGCAGTTCCTACAGGAACCTCCTGCGTGAACCTAGCTAGACTCCAGACCATGCAGACAAGTATCAAAATACTAATGAGGGATTTAAGACTTTCACTTTCTCGTGAAAGTTCTGATGGAGGGCACATCAAGGAAAATATTTTAATTTGGCACATGCTTCAGGAACAACAGCCATTCTTTAAGTAATGCACTGTGTTTCAGGCCAAACAGAACAAAAGCACAAGCAGAAGAGGGAATTTGGGAGAGCAGGGAGATAATGTTAATCTGTTATTACTAGTTTTCCTCAAGCCCATTATTTAGTCATCTTGAAGTCTATCTGAGTGATCTTCTTCCACTTCAACTGTACTCACCAAGACAATTCTAGTTACACAACAACTCATAAGTTACAGGCTAAAGGCTACCTACTGCTAGAAGACAATGTCAGGTCCTCAACATTTCACAAACTCCTTCAATTTTTTATTATAAACACTCAAAATATGCAAATACAAATTGGCTGGTCTCTGTTGTACTTTTGGCATCTCAATGAATAACTTTGGAAGTATCTTAATGTAAAAGCATTTAATTGTTAAGGAAAACTAACGTGAAGGCAAGCAGGTAACTCTGGAAAGTCATAAGACAATGTGCATGTAATTTTCACGTGCTTACACACACTGATTTTCATTCTAGGATCTAAAAGAACTTTTCCATAGAAATATAAGGGTTGAAAAAGACCTTTAAAGGTCATCTAGTCCAACCTTCCACTATGCCAGGTTGCTCCAAGCCCCATCCAACCTAGCCTTGGATACTCTGACGGATGGGGCAGCCACAGCTTCTCTGGGCAACCTGTGCCAGCACTTCCCCACCCTCATAGGGAAGAATGTCCTCCTTCTATCTAATCTGAATCCACACTCTTAGGTTAGAGCCATTACCATCTGTCTCATCACTACAGAACTTACTATAAGTGTGTCTCCGCTCAACTATTCATCAAGTAAAGCCCTTGGAAAAGTACAGTGATTTTTTACTTTAAAAAAATATATGGCAACTGAATTGATTCATGTAGATGGAGGCTCAATTCTATGTGCCATCTGACATGTATGCATTAAGCCATTATTGGAAAGATCTGCTGCAGGTGCTCAAGCTCAGGGAGCTGATCAACTGTCTCCTGCAAAGCACATCAGACTGAGTGCTCCGAGTTAGACATTCAGAAACTTTTCGGAAAGAAGGTCTTAAAAAGGAAGAAAAAAAAAAGGCATGGATTTCTTCTGCACCCTAACAGCGGGATGGTTAGTCTTTCACTGCAATTTAAAGAATATCCACCTCCCTGACTATGAAAACATGCTGAACTAGAATTTATCTAAGATGGGACAGTCTTCCTAAGCAAGAGAACACAGTTCAAAAGACCAGTCTCCTCTATCAAAATCCCTATGCTCGCCTTGGGTGGATTTGAGGATTGGCTCTTTTTCTTCTTTGCTCATTTTCTTTACCAGACGGAACAGGAGAGGTTATGTGTTAGTTTGGTGCTTGCTTTGTTTTTATAACGACTTCCATTACTCCCACTGCCATTCTTATTGAAGAATTTGACTTCTGCACTGATTCCCATAACCTCAAGACTCTTTGTTCACAATGGACAAGAAGCTCTGACATTGGCTTATCCAAGAATTAGCTTCCAGCTCCTCCCAAGATTTAGGTAATGCAGGTATCACTGTAAACATGTAGCACTCCACAAGCAGACAGCAGCATAAGCACAGTGGCAACATGAAGTAGCTTTAATATACTTGAGAGCAGCAGCAACAACTCAGTCTTTTCTACAGCACAGGCTTTATCTTCTTATGAAGATCTTCTGGAGCTCTGCTGACAGAGCACTGCCATCATCTGCACAGTCTTCTAATCCATAAAAAAAGAGATTGTCTTCTGGAGCTGGACATGAGAATTTCACAAATCAACAACAGCACCGCAACATGACTCAGTATTGTCCATCTTCAGGCACCAGACTGTTCATGCCATATGCAATTGCTACCAGACAAGCTAGAGCAGACCCAAATGTGACATGGAGCCATTGCTAGGTTTATTTCCCTGTTCAAAGCCTGTTACTACCCTGATTCTGAAAATAGATGGACTTTAATGGTCTTGGCATATGTAAGTGAGATTGGTCTTAACTGCTCTTGCAGCGTTCTTGCAGATTTCTCTCATTACCAACAGAACCAGACAAAAATACTTTGAAACCAAGTTGCCCATATTTCTGTGCCATCTGTAGATTGCTGCAGACCATGGTGATTCTTCACATGTTGAAAAGGACAACAAAAAGATAAACCTGTACTTTATTTGTTCTTCTGTTGATGGATAGAACAATGGATGGTGAGTCAACTCTTCCACAGAATACCAGCAGACAATCTTACGTCGGTGATCAGCTGATCTAAATGAAGCAATACCAAGTGATTCCAGAGTTCTTCCAGTTTGGGCAGAACAAGCTTTTTCATCTCCTCTATACAAGGCATTAGAAGGCTTAGGAGCAGCAGGCAGGTGTTGATGGGTGCCTGACCCCACTAAGTGTCGCTTCCTGATGGTGCTTCTCATTTTCTAGACATGCGCTCAGGAGAAATTAATTTTAAGTAACGGCTTTGCCTGTTCTCAAGAGGTGTTATTTTGGGGGATTCATTGGCGACATACAAAAATCTGACTGGAAAAAGAGTATCATAATCCTGTTAAAAATAAACCTGCAAAACACTCAATCACACAAAAGCCAGATGCTGCAGAGGGGTGGTGGCCGGCACGGCAGCGCACACGCACTGCTCCGCAGAGGTCCGGCCGTGTGGGTTTGGTTGGCCCCGTTCCTCCTGGGACCTCTCGTCCCCACGCCTCGGCTCTCCGTGACCCGCGGACCTGCCCGCGGTACCACAGCCGCTCCCCAGAGGGACGACGAGACGCCCGGGCCAGGGCAGGGGGGTCGCTCAGCCAGACGGGCTCGCGTGGCTTCGGCCGGGCCCATCGCGCTGAGCTGCAGCCCCGAGCAGGCCG
>VXBR01009784.1:39747-54637 GCA_013400215.1 Cisticola juncidis | reverse complement strand
GCGGGAGCGGGGAGCCCCATCCGGCCCTGGGAGAACACGCCGGAGCGGGGGGGGGCGATCGCTGCGCTGCCGGCGGCGTGCGCGGGGGACACCAACGACGGTGACTGCTGGGTGCCAGGCTGGAGCGGATGAGGCTCGCCGGTCCCGGATGTCGGGAGCGGCTCCGGGACGCATCTGGATGGAAGGATCCCGCTGCCAAACTCTTCCGAAGACTCCGCGCGGATTTTGGCGGATGCTGGTCTTACTGCGCTGCTGAAGGCTCTGAGAAGTCACCGAGAAGAAGTTCCTGAGCGTGCCCGTACTTACAAAAAGCCATTACGTAAAGGGTATATAAAATCATAAATATTTTTGTTTCAATTCTGTGTCTTTGGTTCCTCTTGAAATGTGAAGAGATTGAGCTCAGGTACTGTCCTACCTCTGTCCTGCCCTCTCCATGCCCCCCACAAAATGCAGCCTGAACGCGGCAACCCTAAAGGCTAGGAATACTTGTCTGAGCACCTGACTTGTCCGGTGGAAAAACACTCCCAGTTATCCTTCTGAAATAGACAATTTGCGTCTGCGGTGTCTTGGATAATAGGAATCTGAACTTAATATCCAAAATCTGAAGGAATTCAGTCTGTGCAGAAATTAATGTGGCATATTTCTTTTTGAAGAATGTCCAGCAAGAATAAAGCATGTAAGATTGCAGATGTAAAAAGGATAAACATTATTTGATACTTTATTTATAGGGCACCACTGGGAAAAACTAAAGGTTTTATTAAAAACGAAGAAGCACTTTAATTTTGTCTGATAATTTTCCAACAATAAAATCTAATTCATCAGAGAAAAGAAACTAAAAATGGCTATAGGAGTAGGTATTATTCAGCCTGGGGAAGAGAAGCATCCAGGGTGATCTTACTGCAGTCTTTCAGTACCTGAAGGGAGCTCCAAGGGAGCTGGAGAGGGACTTTGGACAAGGGTAATGGCTTCCCACTGTCAGAAGGCAGAGTTATTGGGATACCGACAAGAACTTCCCTGTGAGGGTGGGGAGGCCCTGGCACAGAGTGCCCAGAGAAGCTGTGGCTGCTCCATCCTTCAAAGTGTGCAAGGCTAGGTTGAACAGGGCTTTTGAAGCAACCTGGCCTAGGGGAAGATGTCCCTGCCCATGGCAGGGGGTATAACAAGATTAGAGACTAAAGTCTTCCCACTGGAAGTTCACATTTGTCCTCTTTTGGAGCAGCTGTTTTTCCTTGGAAACTCTCCCTCAAATTTGTTTAAGTAGTTCTATATCTTTCAGTTATACTGGTTATAACAGGCAACCTCACTTCTTTTTTTCCCTTCTGCTATCAGCACCATTTCCCTGAGTTTCTGTTCAGTCCCAGGACCTCTGCATCTTACAGTAATGAGCAAAACAAGTCTGGCTGCTCAGGTCTCACAGTCACAGGCAGTACCCTTTCATTTTTGAAGTCTCCAGTGCAGTAGAAGGCAGCAGTTTGCTCTGGTGCACATAACTTTTGTCATAAATGACCTGTGGGTTGGTGGTTTGTCCAACCTGTACAAGTGGAGCTTGGGGCAAACTGCACCACTCTTCTTTAACCCTAAGGCTGAGTTTCTTACTCTAAAATAATTCCCAAGTCCCCTTGTAAAACTAGTCTCTCGATTCCACACTGTTCAAAATCTATGTTTCTCAGCTGTGGTGTGAGTTCCCATGTAGTCCTATGTGTTTGCTTGGTCCTGGCATAGCATTTTGTTAAGCCTCCTTCCACTGGAGTCCAGGCCATGGCCTGAGGTCATTAAAGAGTTTATTTATGTAGCCATCGTTCTGGAAGTTGAAGGTAACTGCTTCTACACCTGTGTGTGCCTTGAGTCAGCAACTGTTCTTTTTCTCCCTTATTTTTTAAGAAGCTAGGCTTCTAAGCCAGTACTTAATGCAGTGGTAAGTACATATTCAGTGGTTAGTACTAGATTCTGCACCAGACAAGTGTCATGAGTGCAGCAAAGTGTCTTTTCCACATGTCTGTGAGGTCTCACAAGTTAACTGTAGCTTTTTTCTGTGTTTATGTACATGAAAAAATGTAAAACTCTGCATTGTAGAAATGAGGTTTTCAGTGTCAGAGTGAAATAAGCAGGCAATGAAAAACAAATCTAAGACATCACCAGTAATCCTTAGGTGTTTACTGGTCCTTCTTTATCCTTCCTTTTTCTGGAAGGAAAAAAGGGCATTGCCTTTGGATGCAAGGTCCTCTGTCTACCTCGTGACAGAAGCTGATGAAGTTCTAGGTCAGTGTTGTCCTACTGAGCATTCACCTTGGTACTTCTAAGATTGGGTGCAGTTGCAAGCCCCAGTAACCAGATTAGCATGGATCTCTTTTCCATCGCCCTGAGTTTGTAGAAAGAATTTCAAAGCAGCCTCATTTAATGGGCTTGAAATCAGATTGCCTCATAGCTTTTTGGTTTTGTGTCATGCTGTATGCTACCTCTGCTGTGTGATGAGTTCTCATTGTCTCCCTGTACAGAATGGGAACTTTGGCCATGAAATGCTGCTGCCTCCAGTGTGGGGTGTTCTCCTTTAGACAGAACATACCAGTCTCACAGAAAAAAACTGCTTCAAAAAGCATCAAAAACATTCTGCCTTTTCTTGGGCGTGAGTTGTATCTCCATGTCGATTCAATACAATCCAAGAACACTACTGGAAGTGAAGCATTTAGAAGGAAACGTTTTCCTCCTGGCTTCTCCCAGTACGGAGTTATTCCCTATGTGACCTGGGGCAGCCCTGTTTGTTGTTTTCATAGCCACATCTGCCCAGCCTCTCCATCATTCACATCACGTAGCAGAGCAATTTGCTGACTAAAGGTAAGTATCATGAAGTTAGACCTCTCTTGGTGGAAGTGTCTTTTTCTCCTATGTTGGAAAGCCTAAATCCTTCGGTTCTTCTCTGGAATGGTAGCTTTATGTATCAGTCCTTACAAGACATGCAGAGCAAGATGTTCAAGGAAAAGTGCCTAAACATGTGTGGAAGATACTGGCATAACAGTTCAGAGACCTTTTCTGTAGTGCCAGGTGTCAGCCTCTTGATACTTTGTTTTCATGAAAAGTCACATCATGGATTTAAATTCCTTATTTCAGTCTAGGTATCATTCTCAGTGAGACACCGGTTGTCAGAAATTACTTTGTAAATGAGTTTGCAGAAGAGTGGAAAGGGTAAGACGAACCTTATCCTCTGTGAGAGCAGAGAGACATCTTGGAGTGAATTGTCAGTGGAGTGGTGAACAGGGAGGATCGTCCACGCCAGTCAGTATCCCAGTGTCCTGAGCCCAGATTTAATTAATTAATAACATGAAAAAAAAGTCACGGCTGTTACAGCATTACGTCACCACCTCAGGCCTACTGCAGAAAACACTGTGCCATGGCAGGATAGATAGGCAGAAGAGCCTACGAGAAGATGGTAGAAAAGGAGTGATGGTGGTGTCTTACAAGATAACTTGAAAGAGTTATGGATGACATGAACTCATTGTCGGAAATTGATAGTTTGGTCGAGGTTGGATGGTTTTCAACAGGGATGCTGCAAAGGACCCAAACCTGGAGGCTTTCTGCTCTGAACTGTGTGATGTTTTTAGTGGCTTTGGCCAATGTAAGAAGGTTGCAGGCTTCTTAACAAGGTGACTAACTAGGACAATTCTTTTCATGAATGGTTTTCCCTGTCTCATTATTTGAAACATGTGGACTATGTTTCTTGTGAGTTTGGTCCAATTCAGAGTGTCTGTTTAACCCAGTCTGATTGATATGTGCTTGACATGGGCAGTTCAGGTAATTTCAGTCTGGCAACTTGAAAGCAACTGAAAACATACTCTTACAGAGAAAAGCTTATGGAAATCTCTTGGGTGCCCTGTGAAAGCAGCATCCAAGATCCAAGTAGATTGAGCTGTGATACCAATGAAGAATTGAACAGATGTATCATTACATCTGGTGCAGAAAGACGCTTGGAAAGTGCTATGGGGATATCAGGGCTTTGCTGGTCATTCCCATCAAAGCATCTGTCAGTGGTGACTAGATAACTGCTCCTCTAGCATGTGCTGGGAATGCTACCATGGATCAAATGTCTTGTCAATCCTGAAGGTGTTCATCTCCCCTAGCTTTAGCTCTAGACAAGTGCAAGGTGCATGAGAACCCTGGGCTGCCCTTCTGCTTAATAGAAATCTGTCATTAACATGAAGGGCTGACTGCCTTGGTGGGAGAGAATGAGGGAACTTCACAGATGTGTAATATATTCCCTGGAATGTCATGGTTTGCAGGAAGCTGGTCAGTCTGGCAGTCAAGAGATGGTGTAAGGAGCAAAAGTACTGTAGGAAGAAGCTGTCAGCATTCTGTCAGTACACAGCTCTGGAGATTGTCTATAGCCTGAGCTGGGAGTATTGGGAAGCTGGGAAGTTCTTCGGAAGCCAAAAAAAGAAGAATATGTGAAGCAGTGCCATTTTTTCAGCAACTTTACCCTGAAGTTATTTCTTGACACTCAGATCTTCCATCCAAACCTAGTTATTTTCTTTAAAAGAAACAAATTCAGGAAGTGTTTTACCAGCACAGTTGGATCATCTCATGATGGTTTGACCAGTCCTCAGCAATCCTATAATCCCGTCCGTTTTGAGATGTGTGATGTCATCATGCTTGTTCAATACATCCTAAGTCCCACTTTGTCCTACATTGTTGATCTGCATAATACGTAATCTGCGTAATATTTTACAAAGACAAAGGATTTTGTTTTATGAAAGTGGTTTTGCCTGTGTGCCTCTCCCAAACTCTTTCCCTAACCCTGCCCTACCTAACATAAGGAAGAGCAGAGTATCCATAGGCTCACAAGGAGTGTAGTAGTGGCTTGTTTCCTACTGCCATGTGGGATGATGTGAAAGCCAATGAAGAGAAAGCCCAGCTTATGTTGGAAGTCAGTTTTGGTGTTGCATCAGGTGGCAGTGGGTGAAGTGTAGGAAAATACCAATATTAGTGCAATATAGTAGTGCAAAATTGCAAGGAGGTATCTGGCTCTGGGCTGAGGTTAAATGGAGAGGTGACTGCTAGGCCAAAGAGATGCCAGCCCTGTCCAGGGGCTGAGCAAAAAGCAAGAAAAAGCCAAATAAAGGGGTGAGAGTATCAGCAGTGATGCCTGACTAGGATCACTCACCAAGGCTACAATCACTGAACAAGGGTGCAAAATGAGCAAAAAATGAACCTGAGGGAGAAAGAACTGGGCTGGGTTATTCATATGGTAGGGGAAAATGGGGGCAAACTAGAAGGCAAAGCATGTAATGGGGCTGTTCGGGGCCACAGTGGGTCTCAGCTCGGGACCATGACACCAAATCTGCTAGGGCTCTGTGGGTGGGTTTGCCTTGCTTCTGCAGCTGTGGCAGTGGGATGTGACCCCCAGCATCACTGAACAAGCTCCCAACATGGCAGCAGTAAATGTGACTTAAATTAGCAGCTTAGTTCATCAGAATCTCAGAAAAGGCCATTTAAGGAATCTCATTTGTGTCCACATCTCTCTGCAGCCCTCCAAACAGGACTGTAAGAGAGGAAGGTCACAAGCTGCCTTTCCACTTCCCATGAAGAGCTCTGCAGGCCCTTTCCCAAGCTTCTGCTGGCAGGGTCTTTGAAGCTGACAACACATCTCACACTCCAGCACACCCCACACTCCAGCACACCCAGCCATTTTGTTCAAACTGGGAGGTGACCCTCACCATTTCCAGGCAGCAGGAACACACACCGCCAGACCTGTCAGGGCAACTCAGTCCCACCAGAAGTCATCCCAACTCCAAACACTAAATAGAAAAGCTGCCTGAAAAATGAGGAAACAGTTTTGCATCAGGAATTACTAAAGGCTGAGGTACAGAGTGTTCTCAAACATTTATTTCAGTGTTCTTATAAATGTTCTGTTTGAAGAAAAATATTGTAATTGGCCAATATTCCACAGAATCTAAATATTTTGCTCTAAGATAGTACTTCCTTCCCCCGCCTCATAGAGATTTAATTCTTTGCTGATTATATGGACCAGGTTCTGGCCATGATGAGGGCTTCCCTGCACTGTTCACATGCAGCTAAGGTCTTAATCCAGCCACTGTCATAGCAAGGGAGAGAAAAGAATTTATCCTTAGTTAATCCTGGAAAAAGCTTTCCATGTTACAGACTTATCCACTGAGAATGAGGAGTATGAAAGAACGCACATCGGAAGAGGATGGGACAACTGGGGAGCAGAAGCCAAGCCTCTCTGCCCCCTGCATCAGCTGTGCAGGAAAGGGGTCACCTGCCAGGAAGGGGTCACTTGCCAGGAAGGGACAGCCCTTGGAAGAGAGGCCATGGGATCCCTGGAGCTCACAGCATGGTGAAGAGCAGGCAGTGTGGGTCAAGTGCCATGACTGGAACTTGTTCCTGCCAGATCCTCCCTGAGGTTCCCCAAAGCCTTTGCTTGTTGAGAGGCTTGCCTTCCCTCTGGATGGCAAACATGTTGCCCAGTTTCATAGTGCAGAAAGGGGTTTAGGCACAGCATGTGGTCCCTGCTGTGAAGAAACATTCTGCCCTGCACCCAGGGCTCTGCAGTGTTCACAAGTGTCTGCTGGGTTCATGGTTTGGAGATGCATGAGGCAGAGAGGAGCATCAGCCTGCACTGAGGGATGCAACTTGGCAGGACTGCCATCAGAGCACACAAGTGATTGGCCATGCTCTCCCCTCTCCCAAATTTGTGGCAGAGCTGAAGTAAGGCTCAGAGCTGCTGGGTGGTAGCTGTTGGAATGAGCATGCACCAGCTTCCAGGTATGCAGATGGGTGAAGCCCAACTTCCTTTTGGGATGCCAGTAACTGGTAGGAGCTGGGTGTCTCTTGAGCAAGCACTTCCCTGAAACAAGGAGAAAGATGAGAGGACTGGAGGCCAAGGATTCAGGAAGAGAAGTAACAGCATGCAGTGTGTTGGTACAAGTTCTGCCCAGCACTGGGAAGCACATTCAGCCTGGTGTTGAGCTGTAGCTGATGGGTTTTGGACCAGCTGGAGGGTCCTTCTGCCACTGAGGCTGAGCCACGAGGGGAGAATCAAATGTTTATAAGAAGAAAATTCATTCAGAAAAGAGTCTGGTCTTGAAATAGTTCACATGGTAAATGAGACAGAAGGGTCCTTGCCTGAGACAAGTGCAGATGCAAGCAGAGCTGTCACCAGGGAGCAGCAGATGAAAGCTCATCCTCTTCATCCATAAATTCTGGATAGTCCTGGCGCATGGGGCAACCATCACCAACCATAGGCAGCACAAAGCCTAGAGATGTGACACACAGCCAGACCCTCCACCATTTGGTAGGACACGACTCATTGGGAGCAGTACACCCAACAGTCTTTCGTCAGCCCATAATGTGGCTCATTAGCAAATACCAGGTCTGGTCATGTACAAGTGAGCTGTACTTCCAGGTTTATTGGAGTCACATGGCACTGGAGCCTGTGATGTGGTTTCCATGCTGCCAGTGACCACAAGAGAGCAACCTCTGATTGCTGAGGTAGATTTGTCCCCAGCTCCTCAGTCCTGGAGGAGAACTTGTGCCTGTAGCCAGGGCTGCCCATAGCAAGGGCTGCCTGCAGCCAGCCTGTGAGTGTGGGCCATGCTGAATGGGGCTGTGTCTCCCTCCATGCAGCAGTGTCACAGCTCTAGGACAAGCAGTCTGTTTGCCTTGGCAAGGCTGGCTTGACAAGGCACAAGGCTGCAGAGAGGACCTGGGCAGTCCAGGGGGTTTGGCCACCTCTACCCAGGTGTGGTTGGCCTTGCTTGTGGCACAGTAGTGCCACTTTGGTCTCTAGTCCCAGTGATTTGGGGGACCTTCCCCAAATCCATCCCTGCAAGAAGAGTCATCTTGCTGTTGACATACAGCATGTGAATAAAGCTATTTTTAGAGCAGTCTGGAAAACAATTCCTTGATTGCTTCCCAGTATATTGGTTGTCAAAACCCCCAACTCCTCACTGACAGGCAGGATTCTTGAAGATACAGGTGGCTGCTCTAGTCTTCTGGGAAAGCCCTGAAAGGGTTGACATGTTTCACAGAATAGTTCAGGCTAGAAGGGATCTCAAAGCTTATTTCATTCCCCTGCCATGGGCAGGAACACCTTCCCCTACCCCAGGTTGCTCCAAGACCTGTCCAACCTGGCCCAGAACACTTACAGAGATGGGGCAGCCACAGCTTCTCTGGGCAATGTGCCAATGCTTTACCATCCTCACAGGGAAGAATTTCTTCCTAACATCTTATCTAAATCTCTCCTCTGTCAGTTTAAAACCATTCCCCTTTATCCTATCACTATCTGCCCCCCGAGTACTGGAAGGCTGCAATGAGGTCTCCCCAGAGCCTTCTCTTCTCCAGGCTAAGCAGTATTTGGAGATGTCTGGAACCTGAGTTTTAGGGGTAAGTGACCAGGAGTGGCATCTCTCCTGAACCCCTGTTCTTTTTTCCAAATCCTTCCTCTCTTGGCCACAGCAGATCTCAACATGTGATTTATGGGCTTTTGAGGTTTCTCAAAAAGATGAAAAAAGAGTTGTGTTCAGTGTGACAAATTGGAAAGGCAGGAGGGGAGATTGCTGTCAAGTCCCCTCTCAGGAATGTCTTGTCTGTGGAAATACTTGGGCCATGTGTCTCAGTGTAACATAGAGCCAGGGCTTCATGTGAGCTCCCAGAGCTGCAGCAGAGCTGGAGCCTCCCTCTGTTCTGATAGCACAAAGATACTTCTCTGCAGCTCGAGATGGAACTTCTGACGTAGCCGGGAGCTGAGATTCCCCTGGGACCCTGTTTCTCACCATTGCTCAAGATGCAGAGGAAAGGAGGATGAGAGTCCTGTGGGTCAGCATGAGGGATACAACCCATTGGAGGAAGGAGGGTCAGACAAGGGACATTCAGAGATCTGGGCAGGCTGGAAGGGAAACTCTGCAGCCCACCAGTGCTGTCTAAGCAGAGGCACAACTCCATGGGAAATTCAGGTGACGCAGAGTGCCTCTGCAGGCCCTGGCAGCAGTGGCTGTGCAGCAGAACAGGGACCACACGCTCAGCCTGGGTACACATGTTGCCATGCACTGATCCATCTGGAAATGCCAGCATACAACAGGGAAGGGAGGTTCCCACTCTTCTTTGCAGGCTGCCAACCCTGGAGATGCTGACACCAAGGCCCTGGCAGTTTTCAAGCACTCTAGTCCTGTGGGCCCATTGCCAGGGAGTAGGCTGCAGCCTAGGGAATCATGTCCTGAGCAGATGCTAGTTCCACAGCAGCCTCTGCCTGTGGGCTCCCTCTGCTCCTGGTGGACATGGTGCCCTGCTTGTGACTGCATCATACACTGTGGGGTGCTGTTCAGTGCCCTGGGCTCCTGCAATGCTGGGTACTGAGAGTGTTTCCCTCTCCCTTCCTTCTTGGGGCACAGACAAGGTGAACTCATGGCCAAGAGGTGCCCAGGTAGGAGCAGGCTGTGTCAGATGCACTGCAGCAGAAGATCCAGGCCCCTGTAGCAGATGTGGTGCTGCAGGATAGACCCACTGACTCCTGTGGCAGGGCAGGGAATGGGACAGACTGTGCTTGCTTCACAGGATCCTTGGAGGATTCTGTGCAAGACAGGGGCCAAAGGTCAGTGAAGGGAAATGGATTCACTTATCGGGGCTTTAACTCCTACAAGCCAAGGCTGTGGTGGGGCAGGAGCTCAGTGCCCCACTGCTGCAACCCCCACAGCAGGATCTACCCTCTGGAGAGGCTCCAACAGGAGCAGAGGTGCATGCCCTGAGCAGGCTGGGCCCCCAGGTACTCACCAGCATTGCTCCTGTACCAGCATGAGCAACAGACAAGAGCCTGCAGACAAATGTATAGACCTGCCCCTTCTCTTCCTCTATGCAGGTAAAGAGGCACAACAGAGATCCAATCCTTGAAATCTGCACCTGGGGCAAATTGCTTCTAACTCAGAGGGAAGTGATGTGTGCTTTTTGCATGCTGGTCCCCCTACCAGCCAAGTGGTACAACTGGAGCCCTCAGTGTATGTGGCAGCAGTGATCCTCCTTGGGCAATGTAGCACCCCAAAAGGGGGACTTTCCTTGTCACATGGCTCCTTCTTATCCCAGATGACACAGCATCCCTGGGCAGATAGGAGGCTGCCCAGTGCCCCTGCCAGCATCAGGATGTGAAGGACTCATCATACCTGATCCTGCTCTGTGTCCCAGCAGGATGTGTGTGAATCATGCCTAAGAAAAGGGGATGTGTTTAGGAATGAGTGCTCTAAGCAAGCGGCACCAGTTCTGTGCAGGTCCCTGTGGCTGATCTAGCTGCAGCAGAGCTGCCATACAGCTGCTGCCTTCCTGCTGCTGCTGCCCTCCAGCTGCACTATGTGTCCCAGGACACCTTCCTGTGCATCACCCTGACTACTCCGTGCTGCCCAGCCTCTATTCACATCCAAGGGCAGCCTTTAACCCATCCTTTATCCTGCCCCATCTCTGAGGCATGCCCATGCCCAGGTTCTGCTGCTATCTTTCAGAGGGCACAGCACTACATCCACCCCAGGTCCTGCTGCTCTGGCCTCTCTTCATGCCAGCCTCTGAACTTAACAAGCTGCATAGTTCCCAGGGAACTACGTCATCACACCCAAGGTTGCAATTCTCAGGAGCAAGAGGATGCAGGGAGAGCCAACTTCTCCTGCAGCCTCAGGCAGCTGGAGGAGCTTCTCTCCTGTCCAGAGGAGCTGGGAACCACAGGGGTACTTTGCCATGGGGGACCCTGAGAGCTCCAAAACTCTACCACCATGATGTTACTATTGATAATAGCATAGTGCCCTGTGGGAGCTGCCCTGTTGTCAGCATAGAGGAGCATAGAGGAGTCAGGAGCATAGACGAGTGACAACATCAGGCTTCACATATGCTTCAGATGTGTGCCATGGGCGAACAGCACCGTGTAGTGAAGCCAAGAGCTATCCTTCTCCTCCTCCTCCTCCTCCTCCTCTTCCTCCTCCTCTTCCCTGTCTGGTCAGCCAGGAGTGGGTGCCTGGCCCAAACATCCTTCTGGGGTGACAGGTCCTCCCTCCTTGGCTTCCTCTGGGACTGAGGCCAGCCAGGTCAACCCAATTTGTGATTTTGGAAGCAGTCACAAAGTACTGGGTGTGCAGACAGTGGGATGGACAAAGGTGTGTGGGTGTCAGAAGTTCCCAGGAGAGGAGGCATGAAACCAGAAAAGCTTCAGGAGGAAGAAGAGATGGATTCCAGGACCTTCCTCTGCCCACTGCAGCCTGTGTGGCCCTGCACTGCCAGTGGGTGTGTGCTGCCAAAGCAGCAGGGCCTCACAGCTGGCCCCACACTGTGCTCCTGTGCCCAGAGGAAGGGCTATGCCCCAAATGAGATTGAATTCTCCCTGCCTGACACTACAGTCACGTCCCTACCCTTGTCTGCATTGTCCTATCCCTGAGTCAGGCAGGTGCCCAGACCAGTTCCAGGTATGTGCTTGCACAATGAAATTCCATCACTAGTATTTAACATTATGTTTAGCATCCCCAAAGGGAACTCAGAGGATTCTTGCCCCTCCTCTCTTTGCTGCACTTGTCCCCTGGCTGGGGGAGCTCCCACCACCTGTGTACCCACCCAGGCCTCTGCCCACCGATGCAGGTTCATCCCATCTGCTGGATGACATGACCGCCTTTGTCAGCACAGAACACACAACAGAGGACTGTGATTGCTGCAAACCAGTGAGATCTCTCCCTCACCTACCCTGCACCAATGCACAGGGTACCCTCCCTGCAGCCCTCCCAGAGCCAGGCCTGGACCTGGAGCCCTGGGCTCTCTGAGGGGTTTGTAAATATCTCCTTGCTCCACTTCGTGTAATAAGGAGGTCTGCTTGGAGTCTGTGCTTGGCTGGCTGCATGCCCACTTCACCCTCAGGGAGCCCTGTGTATGCTGTGTGGTGGGTGGTGATCCTGGGGATGTGGCAGTGGGTCAGTAAGGATATGACAGGATCACTACCTGGGGGAATGGAGCCAGGAATGGTGCAGACCTGTGGGAGCACAGGAGGATAAGTGCCACTGCACATGCTGAGAGCTGTGCACCCAAGGCTACTTTATCCACACAGCTCAGCATGCTTCTGCTTCTGGGTGCTCCATGTGGGAAGGCCATCCATGCTGCCAACCATGCACCAGTATCCATTGCCCTGCCCAGTGCTGCTGCTGGCAGAGGGACTGGGGAACAAACCTGATGTATTTCAACAGCTGAAGGCTGGCTGTGGGGTCCCCCAAATACCTCAAGGGCAGATGAGCTGCTGCCAGCTGCGCTGCCTGAAGGCCAGGAGCTGGATATGTGGCAGTGCCTATTCCCATGTGGCAGCAGAGCTGCAAGTGATGCAGATCCCTGAGTGTGCTGGTGCCTGGTCCCTGAGGGGCTGTGTGACATGCAGGTCAGGGCAGACCCCAGACCCCTGTATGGCAGCTCTGTGGCAGACATGGCAGGGATCATCCAGCAAGTGAAGATTATGTTGCTGCTGAGACTGACAGTGGATGATGTGATGTGATGTGATGATGTGATGTTAGAGGGCACAGTGCTTGGCTTCAGCATTGTTGCTTGGGATGCTTGGGATGGGCCTGTCATGCTTCAGTGGAGCTCAATGTTGCTCAGCCCTGGAGAGTGGAGAGCTGCTAAGGAACCTAGGGAAGCAGAGGGCTTTGGGAAGCCAGTGCAGCTGGAGACCCACTCTGCCAAACAGTCCTGAAGTGAGACATCTGAACCAATGCTCCCAGTATGGAAACTGCTGGACCTTCTAGGCATCTCTACCACACCCCATCTTTCTAGCCTACAGTGGTGGGTCTTTCCCAGTCTCAGATGATGCTGTGATCCTGCTCCATCCCATCCATCTTCCCAGACTGCTGGAAACTCCCAGAAGAGCAGCCAACTTACTCTCAGTGACCTCCTCTGGAGAAACCCCTTGGTCTCTTTGGTTGGTGAGACAGCAGCACCTCTTCCCCTCACCTAGGAGCTCAAAGCAGATGGGAGCTGCCTGCTTTGCAGAGCCCACAGCACCTCTGGGTTACGTCAGGTACTTAGTCCTCTCCAGGGTATACTTCTGGCCGTTGCCCAGAAACAAGACTGAACCCGAATAAGTTTGTCCTCTGCAGAGCAGGGCTGCAGTTCAACTGCAGGTAAGGAGCTTGGAGTCTCTGGGGGAACCTTTGGCAGCGAGACACCAGAGCTTGGCTGTCCTGGCACTGCCTTCTGGGACAGGATGTAAGGGCAAGGACACCACAAACAGCTTCTGAGTTGGAGTGAGCAGGGGGACCATGTGGGGGGGACAGCACATCCTCAGGGAGCCCTGACAGGTTTTTGGGGCTGGGCATTAATCCTGCACCAGTGTCAGGGCAGCAGCTCTAACAGCTCACCAGTGCATGCAGGGGCATCGCATGGTGTGATCTCCCGGGTCCGGTGGGGAGGGCCTCTGGNCGGCGGGAAACGGCGGGGCGGCGGCGCTGCTGGGAGCACGAACGGGACCGGAGCGGAGCCGCTGCGGAGCGGAGCAGAGCAGAGGCAGGGGNTGATGTGATGTGATGATGTGATGTTAGAGGGCACAGTGCTTGGCTTCAGCATTGTTGCTTGGGATGCTTGGGATGGGCCTGTCATGCTTCAGTGGAGCTCAATGTTGCTCAGCCCTGGAGAGTGGAGAGCTGCTAAGGAACCTAGGGAAGCAGAGGGCTTTGGGAAGCCAGTGCAGCTGGAGACCCACTCTGCCAAACAGTCCTGAAGTGAGACATCTGAACCAATGCTCCCAGTATGGAAACTGCTGGACCTTCTAGGCATCTCTACCACACCCCATCTTTCTAGCCTACAGTGGTGGGTCTTTCCCAGTCTCAGATGATGCTGTGATCCTGCTCCATCCCATCCATCTTCCCAGACTGCTGGAAACTCCCAGAAGAGCAGCCAACTTACTCTCAGTGACCTCCTCTGGAGAAACCCCTTGGTCTCTTTGGTTGGTGAGACAGCAGCACCTCTTCCCCTCACCTAGGAGCTCAAAGCAGATGGGAGCTGCCTGCTTTGCAGAGCCCACAGCACCTCTGGGTTACGTCAGGTACTTAGTCCTCTCCAGGGTATACTTCTGGCCGTTGCCCAGAAACAAGACTGAACCCGAATAAGTTTGTCCTCTGCAGAGCAGGGCTGCAGTTCAACTGCAGGTAAGGAGCTTGGAGTCTCTGGGGGAACCTTTGGCAGCGAGACACCAGAGCTTGGCTGTCCTGGCACTGCCTTCTGGGACAGGATGTAAGGGCAAGGACACCACAAACAGCTTCTGAGTTGGAGTGAGCAGGGGGACCATGTGGGGGGGACAGCACATCCTCAGGGAGCCCTGACAGGTTTTTGGGGCTGGGCATTAATCCTGCACCAGTGTCAGGGCAGCAGCTCTAACAGCTCACCAGTGCATGCAGGGGCATCGCATGGTGTGATCTCCCGGGTCCGGTGGGGAGGGCCTCTGGGCAGGAGGTGCTGGTGCCTCTCTGCCCCGCATCCCGCAAGCCTAGGGGTTCGGGGACACTCTGTGGGCAGCCGATACACCCTGGGGTGCCAACCCAAGCGGGCTAGGCCCGAGTTCTGCTACACCGGCTCCGGCATGGGGACCGGGACGGGAGTGAGTCCAGAGCGGCACGGCACGGCACAGCGGCCCGTCTCGGTGACAGGACAGGGCTGGGCACTNGGAACGGAACGGAACGGAACGGAAGTGCAGTAAAACCCAGCGCGGGGCCACGCCGCCCCCGCCACGCTTTGTTGTCTCGGCCGCCACCCAGTCCTGGCCGCAGTAGCGCGGGCCCGACGGGCAGGATGTCCCAGGAGAGCCTCCTCGGGATGGACGAGGTAGCGCTGCGGAAGCTGGTGAGTCCCGCGGCTGCTCCGCGGCTCGGGGGACGGAGCGCGCTCG
>VXBR01009784.1:16465-39738 GCA_013400215.1 Cisticola juncidis | reverse complement strand
GGACGGTTCCGGGGGCGGATCATGCCTGGAGGTGCCTCAGCTCCTTGAACTCCCCGGGCTGGGGGCTGCTGTCCCGGCCGCGGGCAGAACGGGACCGGGCGGGCCTCGGGTCTGTCGCTCGGCCGGGGGATTCCGGAGCCATGTCTGGGAGCGGATGCAGCGCTGGAGACCCAGCGCTGTTCCCAGGCGGCAGCACCTGGAAGGACCCGCGCTGGTTCGGCTCGGGCTCTGGGCTGGGGTGAGCTCCACCACGACTCCGCTCTCCGCTCCCGCTCTACTCCGGTGATTCCGACGGCTCTCGCTCCGCTGCTCCGGCCGCGCTTGGCCCTTTGCTCGCAACCGCGCCCGGCCATACCGCCGTGTACCGGCCCCATCTTCTCGGCCGGCCAATCCCGCGGAATCGTTCCCCGATGCCGGCACAGTTCCCTGCTCCCCGGTCTCCCCTTGCGGGCTCCCGCTTTGCTGGGGGCTGGCGCGGCGCCAGGCGCACTTCCCGGGCTCTGCCCGCATGGCTTTGCACCCCATCTCCTTCCTCCTGCGCGGCGGCTCCTGGGGCACCGAGCGGAGCACTGCCCAGGAGCGAGAGCGTGCGCTGCCGCGGCCGGTGGGCTCTGGAGAACGAGGGCCTCTGTGTCCCCAAGACGAGACTCAGGATACTTAGCCGGGCCTGGTGTCCCGGGAAGCCCCTAGAACTGCCCGGCTTTGGGCAACCCCAGGGACCCCCGGCCCGGGGCTAGGGCTGTGCTAACTGCCCCGGGGGTTGAGCCGGGGTGGCCCGGGCCAGCGATGGGGAATGGTCAGAGCAGGAAGCTGAGTCAGCCGGGAACGCAGGTCTGCTGGAACAGGAAAGAGTCGGGATGCCGGCGGGAAGTGAGGGCTGTGTCGTGGGTCGGCACGGGGGCTGCCCCCGGCTGAGCTTCCTGTCCTGCCACCCTCAGCCAGCTCTGAGTGACAACACACAGACCTGCCCGCAGTTCGAGCTGAGAAGCCCACTTGCTTCTCGTGGGGTAATGTCGGAGCCAATGGACCACCCATCCAGCGATTTGGGGATGGGTGGTCAGGGTGTCTCCCCATCCTGCCAGTGCTCCAGCTCTGCCATGTCCCAGCCGAGGTCTCTGATCTGAGATGGAGCCCCAGGAGCGGCGGTGGGTTCCTGGTGTCCGGTCAGCCCACGGAGGTGAATCTCATCCTGCAGCCAGCACTGCCTCAATGGATGCTTTTTCTTTGACATGCTGGTTTTGACTCACTAGAGCACTATGCTCATGACCCACATCTCCCTATGCTGTGTAGCACAGGCTAGGGAAAGCCTCATCTGAGGTGACGTGAGGCAGGGAAGGAATTATTTTTCTTCTGGTTAGGTTTTTGGCTCCACTCAGCTGGAAGAGGATTAGTCCATATAAGGGAAAACTGCCTCTCCCACTGCTTCCTCCCTTCTTCTCTGCTCTCCCCAGCCCTCCACTCTGCCTTGCTTCTCCTCATTTCTCCCAAGTGACACCTAGGCAGCAGCATCTGATGTCCCCAGGGAAAATGGAAGAAGGAGGCTGGGGTACTTGAGGAGGTCCCTGCAGTCCCCTCATTCCTGTGCTGGCTGGGCTGGGAGCTGCCAGGAAGCCTCTGCCCTGAAACTCCTGCCATAGACATCCATACAATGCCCTCCCCAGCTGCCCACTGGTATCCCAGTCCCAGGGAGGCCAGTTGGGATGAACCAATGGTGCAGCATAAAGGTGACCAAGGGCTTGGAGAAGCTGGAGGAGGGAGCTGTGGAGGATGGGGTGGGTGCTACTGCAGGGTGCCCCTTAGGCGGATGTTCAGAAGCAAGAGATTGTTTGAGCACTCATGGCTGGACTGAGCTCCAGGCTGAGGTCTGCTGGCCCTGAGCTGGGGAATGGTTCGCTCTTCCAGCCCCACCAACTCTTAGTCTGGTTAATTAAGGAAGATGTAAATACCTTTGGAGACAGAGGAAGGGCAGGCCCGAGCTAGGAAAGTTGCTGCCAAGAGATCCCCTTCTTCTTATAGCATTAGCCTTTGTCAAATCTTTGATGGCCCTGAGAAGCACTGCAGCCCTCCCATGTCTGTGTCATCCAGTGTCCTTCCTGCTTTCCTCTGCCTGGAGGGCAGCCATGCTCCCCTTGGCTCTTTCCAAAGGTGAGAGTGAAGCTTGGGGCTGTAGGAGCTGCTTGATGTGCCAGGCTCATCTGATGTCCCAAAGTGGTTTCCCTGTGGTGGGGCTCCAGCCTCCAAAGTGCTGTATGCTCCGGCACTCCAAAGAACCAGATGGATGCCAGGCTAATTGCAGCCCTCCTGGAGGAGCTGCCCACTACACCAGGGCTCTGAGCATCGCTGTGTTGGACACCAGTGGGGAAGCAGCCTGTGGGTGCTGTGCCAGTGCCCTTTCACAAAGGCTCTCTGTGTGCCGAGGAGGGTGTTTGCTTGGAACCATTAATTTGCTGGCAGCTGGGCAGGGCTCATGAGGCCCTGGCATGTTCTGATCCCTGAGCCTGCCTGTGCTGGCAGGGTTGGGCCCCTTGGTCCCTTTGCAGCTGTTGTGGTTTCCATTGTGCTTTCCCCTGCCACTGGTTACAGAGCTTCCAAAGCTGCTCATTTACCTCATCCCAGTTCCCTGCTGACGTGGACTTGGAATAAAGCATTTTCTCCTGCCCTGCCATTTGTCCTGTGGGTAGAAACTTTCCAGGACCCAGGTGCAGGTCAGGTCCCAGCTGGAGCCTCCTGGGTAGGGCAGACCCCAGAGACCCCCACACAGCACACACTGGTGCCAGCAGGTTTCCTGAACCAGGCTCTGCAGGTCTGGTGTCCCATTGTATTTCCCTTTCCGGGCACTTACAACTTCTGCAGCTGCTGTGCATATGCCCCTTCTCCTCCCTTCCCCACTGCCCTTACCCTGGTGCTAGGACCAAGCCACTCACTGCCAGCAGCTTATTCAGGGAAGGGACGAGGCCTTGGCCACCCAATATGCAGTTGAGGACTGTTCTCCTGTCCTCAAAGCCTTTGGATGGCTGCAGGGAGAGCTGTCCTTACCACAAAGCTCTGCCTCCAGCCCCTCATTTTGAGCTGAACCAAATTCCACCACTTCCCAGCCCATTGATGCTGCCCTGTTAGAAGGGAGCCAGGCTTCCTGGCTGGCCAGGGTGGCTTCCATCACTGCTGGACCATGCCTTTATCCTGGTAGTAGTTGTCCCCACTGTAGTGGTATCCTTGAGATGCCAGCAGCCATCTGAGGCAGATTGGAAATAAGAGGCACATGAGGACAGAGGGGCTGGTTTTCTCTCCAGCATTTCCTGCTGCTCTGGCAGTGCCGTGGCTCTTGCTCATCCTAGCCACTTCCCTGGCCTTGTGGTGGGAGAGGTGCTTGCTCTGGATAAAAGCCCAGAGTGGGCTGCAGGCCTCAGCTCTAGCCAGGATGCTGGCAGGGATGGTGCTGCCTGCTGGCATGGTGGGTGCTGCTGGGGTGTGAGGGAAAGAGCACCCTGGCTCCAGGCAGCTCCCCCAGAGGTTATATGCATTTTTAGAGTTGGTCTGCCCCAGGGGTTGGTAGTCCCAATCACCGGGATCTTCCCAGTTGGGGAAGGATAATGTTCCCAGTTGGGCTTTGCAGCTGGAAAGGGTTGGAGGACCACAGTTTTGGCTGCCTCTGGAGTGGCACATGGCATCTCTGTGCCTGCTCTGTGCTTGCTGGCTTCAGTAAGATGGGAATACCCTCCCATATCTCCAAACTCCAAGCAGAGAGGGCAAAGGGTGGTAGCTTCTCAGAGTTTCTGCAGGGAAGTCTGCATACATGTGGTGGTGTGGGGCTCCGAGTGTGGCTCCGTTCAGGTCCAGTCAAGGGACTGACCCCGCATCCCTGCTGCAGCAGAACCCAGAGAGCCTTGATGGATGGCCTGTCAATGGACCATGGGACAGGAAGGGAAGGGACTGATGCCTTTGTCCTGAGGCACAGCCATGGCTTCTCCCAGTGTGATGGGGCTTGATGCTGAGAGCAGCTGCTGTTGGTCACGGGATTTATTTTTAGCGAGCTCCATGGGAAATTACCTCCTGGGTTCCTGGTATCAGGGCAGTCTGGATGTCCTACAGCAGGACAGTGTGAGGGTAGTGGGGCCATGCCTGCCATGGCTGGCCTTTCACTGCAGATCTGGCTGCCTTTTGCCCCTTGAACATCAGGAGGTGTGTTCATGGCCCTCTGGAAAAACTGAAGCTGGTAGTGGGGCAGGGCTGTGACCTGCTCTGGAAGAGGGGGAACAGCTCTGGGTGCCCATGCCAGATGCTGGCCTTGGGTGGGCTGAGCAGCACCTGGAGCACCTGGGAGATGTTCATGGGTGGCAGAGCTGTGGCTGTGCTTCCCACACATAAAGGTTTGGACTTGGATTTAGGACAGATCTCACTTATGGATTTGGTTCCAAGAGCCTCCTGCTATTCACTAGCAGTGATGAGGGTGGGGAGGGCTGCAGGGTGGACAAAGTGACCCCTTGATAGGATGCTGGGGTCCTTTCAACCAGCACCTCCTGGGGAACATGGGATGGAAAGAGAATGGGCTCTCATATCCCTGTGCTGCAGGAGGGGCGGGTGTGGGTCGGAGGACTCATTCCAGAGCTAGTGGCACTGGGAGGGGCAGAGCTGCAGGGCACCAACCCTTGCAGGCAGCAGGACTACTCGTGGATGTTCATTTCACATGCTAGTCTCTTTGACCTTTACCTGCCCGGAGGTCTCAGTGCCACCATGGCAGCCCTTCCTCACCATGGTTGGTCCCAGCTTCCTGCCCCATGGGGGTCCCTGTCCACTTCCCACAGAGCCTGGCAGTGCCAGGCAGCGTGCACTGGGCACGTGCACTGGTGCCACACACAGACAGCGCCTCTGTCCAGAGTGTCCAGCTCATGGCAGGATGGCAGAGGGTGGCACCAGGGCTGAGATGGAGGCTCAGTGGCCAGAGCCGGTGTTGAGCCCTGCCCTGTGCACCCAGCTGGAGGCCACACTGGACCTGGCCGAGCGGCGCCGGATCCGCTCGGCTATCCGGGAGCTGCAGCGGCAGGAGCTGGAGCGGGATGAGGAGACATTGGCATCCAAGCGCTTCCGCCCAGAACGCAGCAGCCACCGGCAGGACGACAAGGAGAATTGGCCACGGTGAGTCCCGTTGGGAGCTGGGGTCATGCCCTGCCTCTGCCTTGGGAGATGGGGTCTGCAGTACCTGGCCTCACTGTGGCTGGGACAGATCTGTGAGGGTCACAGTGAATGTGAGGGTGGGAGCAGCCTGTCACAGAACAGATTGGTGGGTGGTGGGGCTTGTTGCCTGGATCTGCCAGCTGCCCACAAGGGGACTTTGTAAACAAAGTGCCCATGACAGCTTGCCACCGCTCTCACCCCGCTCAGGTCCCGGTGCCTGGAAGAGGAGCAGCAGGCAGCCCTGGCCGCCTTGTCTGAGCGGCTTGAAGCTATCACCAGTGTGGAGGAACTGACAAAGCTGGTGAGCAACCATGTGCCAGGGCAGTTTGCTGGGATGGAACTTGTGCTGGGGCTAACTCCGCTTCTTTTCTGGGTCCTTCCCTTTTGCAGCTGCGGGCAGCGGGTGAGTATGAGGAGCGCAAGCTGATCCGAGCTGCCATCCGTAAGCTGAGGGCTGAAGAGATTGAAGGTGAGGCACAATTCCCATGTTCTGGGGTGGATGCCCTGGAGAGTCTGGGATGTGGGCAGCTCCTTCCTGAACACCATCTTTGCTCCCATGCAGCCGCGACCCTGGCTGGGAACGTGCAGAGCAAGCAAAGGGACAGCAGCAAGCCCTCCACTGTGCCTGGGGAAACGAAAATTGTCCAGAGGGACAACGCTGAAACACCAGCCCTTATTGGGAGTGAAGAGAGCTGTGGTGAGGGCAGCGCCAACCCTCCAGGCACAGACAAGAGTGGGGAGAGCAGCCAGCAGGATGCAGAGCCAGCACTGGCTGGGCCAGAGGAGAGTGGGTACAAGGAGGCTGTGGAGCAGGCCCCTGCCCAGGAGCCCAAGGGCTCAGTGGTGAGTGTGTAGAGCACTGCAGGGGGTAGGACTGTTCAAGATTTCACCCTTTCCTGGGGTTCCTGTGCCAGCCTGGCTGGAGCACAGAGCCCTGGGCAAGCTGTGGTTGCCTGCCCAAAGGGACTGAGGCAGGTGGGGCTGGGATCTTTGGGGACAGGGGGAACATGGCTGGGCTGTGGCCCCAGCATGGCCCCAGCAGTGGTGAGCTGGGGCTGGGGCCTCAGGCCAGGGTGCCCCTTGGGCTTCTCCCAAGGGTGCAACCTAGTGCGGGTCTGGGAGCCCCTTGATGCATGTAGTATACTCATCTCTGCTCCAGTTCTTTGGAATGGGGCTCTTTGGAGGCAACAGACATTCATGTCTCCAAGGCAGTTCCCTTGTGTGGGTAGAAACCTTGATTCTCTGTCCCCCTTCTTGTGACAGTTGTTTCTACCAGGCTTTGAGGGGCTAGAGTCCATTCTGGAGTGAAGCTGAAGGCTTTGTGAATGGGGGAAGGAGAAGGTGGTGTGCAGAGCTGGAAGTAATGAGCACATGCTGAGGTTTTCAGTGCAGCAGGGATGACCCTGCAGAGACTCTGGTGGTAGGAGATCTCTGCACCCAACCCTGTGGGGTTGCCCTTTGAGGGTGAGGGTAGGAGGATGAGAAGCAATGGGTGTACCCACAGCCAGGTGAGAAGGCATGGGTTCCCCCATCTGCCTCTGTCCAGCCCTGCTTCTTCCTCCACCTGCCCCAGGGCTGTAGC
This sequence comes from Cisticola juncidis, assembly GCA_013400215.1. Classification (NCBI taxonomy): domain Eukaryota; kingdom Metazoa; phylum Chordata; class Aves; order Passeriformes; family Cisticolidae; genus Cisticola; species Cisticola juncidis. Next base: position 32,984 of record VXBR01009784.1, on the reverse strand, counting down.
AGGAGACTGCCAAAGGGATGTGGCCTTGTGCCACCTTTCAGCATTGTCTGCCTCCCCATCCAGATGTGCTGGCACGCTGCCCCCAAGCCCTGGCTGGGCTAGGACATCACTGAGTAGCTGAGAGGGCTGTTCCGCTCAGTCTGGCTGATGACTACAAACTCAAGGCCATTTCCATCCTTGGGTTTGGGGCCTGGTTCCCCTGTGCCCCCTCAGAGTATGGGCCCCTCTTTGTCTCCCCCTGCCCTAGAGTCATAGTGCTGCTAGAGGCACTGGCACAGCCAGGACTGGCACCTTGTTCCCTAGCTGACATCAGGACACCCTAGCCCTGCTCAGACTTATGTCAGAGACACATCTGTCACCTGTGTGTGGTCCTATGTCCAGAATATTTCATCATTTGCCAAGCAGAGTGCAGATGCTACAGACAGGGACAGGGTTATGTAAAACTGGGTATTCCGTGCATCATGGAGCCCTGGAGTGCCTGGGCTGGGGGCATGGGGGAGGTTTAGGGTCCCTCTTCACTAGACACTGTCTCCCTCCCTGCCCACAGGATGCAGCAGGATGTGGGGACCTCTTGCTGTGACCTCTGTGCAGGGACTGGCTTGTCAATTCCTGGCAGCATGCAGCCAGGGCCTGGATAGCATGGGAAGAGACTGCAGCCTATCCATCCCTGTGTGGAATGGGCAATGGTGGCCCAGTCAGAGACTTGGAGTGGGGCTGGTTCTGTTCTCCCCAGGCCCACAAGCAAGAGGATGTGGTGGAGCAGGAGCATGTCCCAGGCAGAATGCAGCAGCTGTGCAGCCAGCAGGCAGGAGACCCCCAGAAAGCCAGTGCTGAGGGTGAGTCCCCACAAATGTCCATGGCAAAGTCCTGTCTAGGTGTGTGCCTGGGGCCAGAGCTGTGCCTGGACAGCTGCAGTATGACTGAGGGGCAGACCATCTCACAATGGTGGGCAGGGCAGCCGGGTGCCTGGAGGGGCTGCTGGAGTAGGGATGCATTGCAGGCAGCTGCAGGCTTCCCAAGCAGAGCCTCTTCTCACCCACAGCTGTGGTTTCGGGGACCCTTGTGCTCCTGGAGCAGCAGCCAGACCCAGAACTCAATCCAGAGCCTGAGGATGGTGGTGAGGACCTGCAGCATGGCCAGCCCCAGGGGCAGCCCCAGGCAGCCTGGAAGGAAGGGAACCTGGGCAGCCCTGCCAGCACCCCAGAGCCCAGTGTGGTGCAAAGCCCTAGAGAAGAGCAACTTGTCCCAGGCCAGCCCAGTGCTGGCAGCCAGGTACAAAAGTGGTGGCAGCTGCCACTGCCCTCCTTGTGCAGGGCTGGCAGTCTGTGGGTGAAGGCAGTTTGAGGGGGGGACTTCATGTAACCCCCAGCTGAGTGCTCTGCCCCTCTACTCCCACAGCTTCACGTTGGGGTGCAATGCCAAGTGCTGGGGTCAGGTGGGAGACACAAGAGGCCATCAGTGGGTAAGTGTAGCCCTGAGGCGGGTGACATGAGAGCCGTGGCCCCCTGCCAGCAGTGCTGCCCCAGGCCCCCCCACTCCCCTCTCCTGCAGCATGTACATCCCAGGCAGCCCTGGGGATATGGCTCCAGCCCATGTGTGCTGGGCCAGGAATGTGAGTGCAGGACATGGCCAGGCCAAAGGTCACCCTTAGCTGGGGGCCAATAGCTGCCTAGCCAAGGGGTGGCAATGCCCACCTCAGCCAGGGAACTGGGTGCCAGGCAGGCTGTTTACTGGGGCTCCCACTCTGGCCGGGTTGCTGCAGGGCCATGAAAGGGAATCGGTGCCAATAGCAAACCCTGGCCTTTTGCATTCTTTGTCCCAATAAGGCTGGGAGCTGTGCACAGCTGGCTTTGACCACCCCCACCCTGGGCCCAGCACCTTGCAGGGCCTCCCCACAGCCCTGAGGGATTCCAGTAGCCAGCAGTTGTCCTCTTCCTCCTGCTGGGAAAACCTGCCCCATGGCTGTGCCAGGAGGAAATAGGGAAAAACCAAAAAGCAGCTCTGCTTCCAGGATCAAGGGTGCTGCCCTGGCAGGCGGAGGTTGCTGTCCCTCTGAGGAGCCCCTGGAGTCTGCTGGCTCCTGGGAAGGAAGAAGCCCTGAGAAGTTGCTAGGGGTGGTGGGTTGCAGCATGGCACAGCCCTGGGGTAGAGGGAAATGTGCAGGATCTGACGCCCCTCTTGCCTCACAGGAGGCTCAGACTTGGGTTCTGAGAAGAAGCTGAGCCCCCCTCCTTCCTTGGGCATCAATGACTCCAGCCCCAGGGCAGAGCCCTGCCTGCACCCTTGAAGGCTGAGCCACCTGGCCCCTCAACGTCTCTCCAGAGGCGATACTGTGCCAGGGCCTGGTGAGGACAGGGGTGATCCCAACCTTTCCGTACGGATGCAAGGGACCCCCACTGTGCTGCTGGGCACAGAGCCTACCCTCTGCAGTGTGGTTTTGCATTGCAGGACAGAGTCCATGCCTGGGGTGCAGGGCAGCCTGCAAGTGCTGATGGATGGCACTGAGCTCCGGGGAGTGTGGAGTGATGGCAAGGCAGACTGTAGGGTACTGTGCTGGGGTGGGGGGATGCACCTGTGCCATGCTCACCCTCTGCTCCCTTTGTGTTATTCCTTCCCTGGCCTGTCTTTTCCCAAGCATCAGTGCCTACCCAGGAGGTAATGGAGACCCCGGCTCGCCTGAATACTCACCGGTGGGAGCCGGCGCCCTCCTCCCTTTGCCTGGCTGGCCCAGCGGGTAAGATCCTACTGGTGGCTGCCTCCATTCTCTGCTTCCCGGTGGCAGGATGTCCCCGGTAGACCCTGGCCAGGCGTGGAGCTCCGCAATGCCAGGATGCCGCAGGATGCTGCTGGCTGCCTACCTGCTCTTTTGTTTCCTGCCCAGGATCCCTCCCTCTCTCCCATCCATGTGCACAAGCATCCGGCAGCAATGGGGGGAGGGAGCAGAGGCTTTGAGAGGCTGCAGCCACGCTGGGAAATGCTGGGTCTATGCTGGGATCTCTGGGGGGCAGGAATACATCCCGTGAGCACTCGGGGACTTGCATGCATAGTCGGGCACTCCGGGGGCATTGTGCGTCATGTGGGTAATCTAGGGGGGCTGCATGCATCGCAGGGGGCACCCCAGGATGGGGGGCAGCGTGTATCGCAGGGGGCACCGCAGGGCGCTGCACGCACGGCGCGGGGCCGAGTCCCAAGGGGGACACGCGAGGGCGGCCGCNGCAGAGCAGCGCCCGGCCCCGCGCCCCGCCGGCTCCCGCCTCGACGCCATGAAGACCTTCTTCACCATCGAGATCAAGGATGGGCGCGTGCAGCCCCTGGCACCCCGCATCACGGCCACCCCCGGCAGCCAGCGGGCAGGTGGGCACTGGTGGGGTACGGGGTGTGCAGGACAGTTGCAATGGGCAGATGGCATCCATCATGGGGCTTGACACTGTAGGGGTGATGGGCATGGGTCTCATGCAGGGAGGTGGGACTGGAAAAGGTGGGGATCTCTCAGGAAGGTGGGCACCACAGGGGAATGGACATTCACTGAGCTGTTAGCACTACAGGACTGTGCTCGTAATACCACAATGTGCATAGGTGGGCAGTGGAGCAGGTGAGTGCCAGTGGGCGGTTGGGCTCTGACAGATGGTGGGCACAAATGGGCAGGTGGAGGTGGGCAGGCTGAGTCAGAGCTGGTGGGTGCTGATCGGTAGCAGTGGCATTTCAGTACTGGCAGCCCAGAGGCTGAGCTCAAGTGCTGCCAGAAGAACAAAGCGTGCGTGGTAACCCTTATCTCAGCCTGCTTGGGGCATCTCAGTTCAGGGAGATCATCTGGCCCTGCAGCCGGTCCCCAGCCCCACTGTCTTACCATGTTTATATTTGGGGTCATTCCCCAATCCGTGCCCTGCCCCTGCAGCCCTGCCCCATCCTCTCCCCACTGACCTGCTGGTTCAGGGGAGCCCACACCATCCTGCTCTGCCCCATCCCACCACTGTACCATGTCTGTTGCAGCCCTACCCCAACCTTGCTTGCACACAGATATGGCTGGCTCAGGATGCTCCTGTGGCTATCATGCTTACCGAGAGGTCTTGGCTCCAGCTGAAGCACTGCAGAAAGCGCCCTTCCTTGAGGAGGATGATAAGCCAGGGTAGCGAGGGGTCTCGACTTCCCATCTCTTGCTTGCCTCCAAAGCCCTTTCCCCATGTCAGAGCTCTGTGCTGCCAGGGCAGGATGTGTGGGACAGGCAGATAGCCCAGCCAGAGCCACTCTCCAGCTGTGGGGCTGAGCCTGTGGGCTGGGTCAGACCCCACATGCCTCTTGCTCCCCTTGCAGAGGTGACTCTGGGTCTGCGAAGCACTCCCATCCGCATCACCACCATCCCCAGCAGTGTCAGCAGCATCTGCAACATCAGCACTGTCAGCAGCAATGTCACCAAGGTGAGTGCCCACGGGGTCTGTGGGGCTGTACCCCACCTGTATTTGCCTAGCATCCCCAGGGCTTGGGGTGGGGACTAGGGACCAAGGACTTAGCCTCTGGAGCAGCATGCTCCAGAGGCTCTGTCAGGTTTTGGTTGATGCTTTTGTTTTGGTAGGGTTTTTTTCATCAAGAGACCCTGGACTTCGTGTGTGGTTGCACAGCCTCACATGAACCCCCTGCACTCTGGACTGTGCCACCATATACTAAAACACTTGGGGAGGTGGGTGGAGGGGGACAAGGAGTTTTTTGTGGGTCTCCCTCTGTTTTAAACAGCTTCAAGGGTGGCAGCAGCTCAGGGAAAAACCCATTGCCAATCACTGCTCTGTTTTTTCTCCTGGGGATGGACCTTGGCCATGTCTGGGTAGCTTGCCTTGGAGGGGGGCTACTCCTCAAAGGTCTCTAAAGCACCCTGGAGCTGTGGGTTGGGGTCTTGCCTGCTCCTGCTATGCCATCCTGAGTGGAGAGTGCCTAAAGCCCCAGCCCCCTTAGGAGGGATTCTTGGGTGCAACTGGAGAAAAAAAAAACCTGAAAAAACAACCCCTCTGCAGTGTCTTGTGGGGAGAGCAGGCTGTGGCCACCCTGGGGCTGAGAGCACACAGGAGACAGCTCTTCAAGAGCTTCAATCTGCTCCTGCCCATCTAGGGTAATGTGAGGCGCCTGTGTGCCGCCTTGGCAGGAGCCAGGATGTCAAACATGGCTCTGTCTCACTCATGGCCCTGTGCACTCCTGGCTGCCTCTGCAGGAACAGCACTGTGGGTGGCCTGTGTCACTGCCAGTGGCTGTAGCCTGAGGCATACTGGTGGCTGTGGTACCACTGGCTTCACCCCATCCTCAGCCCAGCCCTTGCCAGCATGAGGCTGGCGGTGCCCACAGGTGCTGCCTGTGGGCAGCTGGCTGCAATGGGATAACTTCCCTGTGCTAATGTGCTTGGGCAGGCTTGGCCCAAGAACTTGTCAGTTCTCGTTAAGATTATTAGTGGGTCTGTCCACTAATGAGTGGGGGGCCTGAGACCCATCGACTGCTTGGCAGGACACAGCCCCCAGGTATGCTCCTGGTGGGCAGGGAGGAGGAAGAGGAGGATATGGCAGCGGTGCTGGCAGCCCTGTCAGGTAGGGCTTGGTCAGAGGATCAGCAGGCTGCAGGGACCTGGGGGGAGCAGCAACGGTGGCATGTCTTCTCATTGGTGAGGTGCTGCCTGTGCCTGTGCAGGGACCTCCTCCCCCTGGGGCAGGCACTGGGCAGCACAGGGGTATGAAGACTGAAATCTGTGCTGTGACCAAGGTCCTTGCACCCATGCCAGCATAGGGCGGGAGATGTTGTGCTGTGGGTGATGCTGGCACAGAGTGAGAATGCACTTGGGCAAAAGAACACAGCAGTGGTTGGCCTTTTCACTCACCCAGCACTAAAGTGGTCAGGGCTGGTCCCCACCACTTTGTCCCACAGCCCCCAGGCTGGTATCTGGCCCTGGCAGCTTCCAGGGGTGGGCAGGCATTTGCAGGGCTCCCCTTGCTGAGGCACCTGGTCCCACAGCCGTATGCACTGCCAAGTGTGGTGCCTGGCTCGGCACCCCTGCACGGGACCCCCGGCTGCTGGGACCAGAATAGCCCACAGGCAGGGAGCGGGCCGGCCTCCAGCCGCGGGGGTGCCTGGGCCCCTATAAAGGGCAGCAGACAGCTGAGCAGGGCTCGCTGCAGCGCCTGCACCGCCACCATGCCGGGGCTCAGCCTGGAGGGGCTGGTGCAGGCTGGGGCGGCTGAGCTGGCAGAGCTGCGGCAGGAACTGGTGGCATTCCGGGGCATAGCAGAGGGGCAACTGGAGTGGGCTCTGCAGCGAGTGCAGGCACTGGAGCAGGCACTGCAGACTTTGGAGCAGGAGCATCTGGAGTTGCGGTCAGAGCTGGGGTGCCTGGGCCGCCGTCTCAATCTGCTGGTGCCAGGGCTGCAGGCACACCCCGGGGAGGATATCAACACCCTCTTTCTGGAAGCACAGGACCCTTGCGCCCACTTTGAGGTCACTGAGGAGCCCAGTGGCCCTGTGGCCCATCCACCCACTTTCTCCAGCATGCGCCAGCAATCGGTCTCGCATCTCTCCCGAAGCAACAGCAGCGTGAGTGTGGGCAGCCCTGCCCGGTGACTGGGGGAAGGGAGGGTGTCACCAGCCCCCAGGGCTCTTGGGGTTGTCTGTAGCCCTGGCACAAGGCATGACTGTGGCAGTGGTGCATGAGGACACGGCACCATGGGGATCTGCCTCTCCTTGGGCTCACTGTGGCGGGGCTGTGTACCCACCTGTTTCATATTCCCAGTGTGCCAGGTGGGAGGCCGCAGGCAGCTGTCTTGCCCCTACCACAGCACCAGGCACAGGTGGTGGCATGAGCACATGTGGCCAATGGGTTTGCTATGGATCGGTTACTGGGCCACAGGATGCAGGATGGGGCCAGGTGTGTGCGTGGCTGCTCTGGCCCCACTCTGTCATCCCTGGTGCCTCTGTGCCCTATTCCGGGCCTGGCCCACTGCCTGCTATGCATTGCTGGGGAGTTGTGCTGAAAGGGACTTGGCATCCTGGCTGTGCTCTGGCAGGGGCCAAACTGGCCTAGATCCTGGCAGGGATGTGGGGGAAGGCTCTTGATCTCTTGCACGTGCTCTTCTCTACACTAAGTCCCTTAATTCCGTGGAAATCCCTGTGCTGCTAATGGCATGCACTGGCCTTGCCAGCACCTTGGCCACTGCTGGGTAACAGCCCCAGCTCAGAGCCCTGGGCAGCCCCTGCCTGCTGGGGGACCCAACCCACCTCCTACCATGGAGCAGGGAGGATTTGGAGATATTAAGGCAGCCAGACTGGAAGGAAGAGAAGGACTGATGGGCCTTCCTGGGGCATGGGGTGCTGCAGGTTGTCATGCTCCCCTGCCTGCCTTGGGCACTCCAGATGCTTGTGGCATCCCAGCAGCTAAGAACACTTAGGCCCCGCCTCATGTAGCACATCTTCTTCAGGGTCCTCACTGCCTGTGTAGCAATGGGCAGGTGTCAGGGTGATGAGGGCATGGACCCTGAGAAGAGATGGGGGTAGCCAGACTGGCTGGGGCTCAGCTGAGTGATGATGTCCTTGCAGATGGAGCCGGAGGTGGTGGAGCAGCACCAGGCACCAAGGCGAGAACCAGAGCTGCCCAACGGCATGGAAAAGGTGCAAGTAAGGGAGGTGGAGAGAAGGAGCAAGCTGAACGTCGAGGAGCTGAGAAAGATTGAGGATGAGGACATTCTGGATAAGATGGTACCTCTTCCTCTGGGGCTCCTGCAAGAAGGTAAAGGGACCTCAAGCTGATGGCAGAAGACTAATGATAACCTCCCCCTCCTGCAGCTGGATCAGACAACAGACTTTGAGGAGCGACGGCTGATTCGAAATGCCATGCGGGAGCTACGCCAGCGCAAGCGAGGTACTCGGGGATGGTAACCGCTGCTGGGGTCAGAGCGGTGGTGGTGGCAATATAGGGTGCTGAAGTGGGGCTGTCCAGCCGTGGGGAAGCAGTAGGGTGTGTGCTGGGTCCTCTGTTGCCCCCCTGGCTTTGGGAGGCCAAAGACATCATCCTTCCCAGGAACCACTTGTGGGCCAGTAGCAGCTGCAGGACCCCTGGTATGGCAGGAACCATGACCTCCACCCCACCTCCTGCTGATGCCATCTCCCACTCATGTTTGCAGACCAGCAGGAGAAGGAGCGGGACCAGCGGCTGCAGGAGGCTAGAAGCCAGTCTATGACAGGAAGGGCTGGCCATGCCACAGAGACCACCACCACGCAAAGCACTCAGTCAGCCGATGGCTCAGCGCGCAGCACCGTCACCAAGACTGAGCGTCTCGTCCAGTCTAGTACGGGCTGGGCCCCTTGACCTTTTGGGGGCCTTGCAGAATCCTACACCAGTGTTCTGCCACCACAGCTCCTTTGCCATTCACTGCCTGTCCTGAGTCTGGCTTGACTGTGCTAGGAGCAGGACTGTGTTTCAGAGCTGAGTCTCTGGCTTGCCCAGAGCCTGCCTGGGGATAATTAAGGGTTCTGGTCTGTTGACTTCCCTCTGACTCTCCAACCCTGTGAGGATGGCAGGGCCTCATCTGCACCTTTTGCCTGTCTTGTCTCATACCCAGTCCCTGGGTGGCTCAAGCTTAGTGGCTGCAGGGGTTGAGGGATGCCCCAGCTCCCTGCTGCTTTGTGCTTGCCTCTGTCCACCCTCTGCCGGCCATGCCCATGGCTCTACCACATGGGACTTCTCCCTGTTTCACTGGGTGGGTGAGAAGGTGCTTGGCAGCAGCAGATGTCTGTGGGTGCTGCTCCTCCCAGCCCAGCAGTTCCTGTTGCTTTGTCCCTGCAGGTGATGGCACCAAGTCCTCCCGTACTACAACCATGGAGTCAAGTTATGTGAAGAGATCAGACAGTAAGGGTCCTTTTTCCTGCCCTTTCCCCACGGCATCCTCAGGGTGTAACCCTGGGGCATTGCTGCTGCTGAGCCGTTGCTGCCCTGGTACAGGCAGAGTCCTGCCTGCCTGGCACAGCTGTCCTCAGCTGCTGCCCAAGGCCTTTCTCTCCTTCCTCTCTCTCTGCAGATGGCAACAGCACTTTTGTTCAAACCAAATCATCCTACAGTTCCTCATCTAAAAAGACAGGCAGGTGAGCAGAGGTGCCTGTGGGGATAGCCCCACTCATCTGCTTGCACAAACCCTCTGCCCAGCTCGAAGTGTCCCCATGCAAGTGTGACCCTAAATCTTCCTAGTCCTTGGGGTATATTCACTGTGTTCAGAGGTTCTCATGGGTAGGTTCTGGGCACAGAGATAGGTCTGCTGCCTGAGGACCTTAAGCCACCCCTCTTCTGTCTCAGGGACATGGAGTTCCAGGGCTGGCCATGGGCTCAAACCACTGCTTGCCCTCCCCTGGGCTGCCCACAGCCCCTTTAGCATTGCTTGTCTTTCCCAGTATTTTTGACCGTGAGGATGAAAGTGCTTCTCGGCAGAGCAGCCTGGCTGCGCTGGAGCGGCGTCAGGCAGAGAAGAAGAAGGAACTGATGAAGGCTCAAAGTCTGCCCAAGACATCAGCCTCACAGGCACGCAAGGCCATGATGGAGAAGCTGCAGAAGGAGGGTGGGAGGTGAGGCTGGGCCTGGGGCAGGCTGGCCAGGGCAGTGAATGCTGCACAAATAATAACGCCCTGCAGCTATGGATAACACTCCATGTTTCCTCCTACAGTTCAAACCCTGCAGCATCACAGACCACTGTGCAGCGCTCCTCCAGCTTTGGTGTGCCTAATGCCAACAGTATCAAGCAGATGTTGCTGGACTGGTGCAGAGCCAAGACCCGGGGCTATGAGGTGGGTGCCACCTCCTCTTCCTATCCCAAAGCCAGTCACTCTGCCCCTTGGTAACTCTGTTGCCCTCTCAGCATGTGGACATCCAGAACTTCTCATCCAGCTGGAGTGATGGCATGGCCTTCTGTGCCTTGGTCCACAATTTCTTCCCTGATGCATTTGACTACAGTAAGCTGACGCCCCAGAACCGCCGCCAAAACTTTGAGGTGGCCTTCTCTTCTGCAGAGTACGTACCTCTCTTGCCATTGTATGGACTTGGGGTGGCTTGGAGTGGCTTGGGGTGGCTCTCCTGCTCGCTGCTGGGGCAAATGGGGACACGTGGAGGTGATGGTGCTGGAGGTGGGTGCCTGTAGGTGTCACTCCCCCCATGCAATGCAACAAGGTTAGGCACTGTGGGGGCAAGCAGCAGCTCTGTGGGCAGAGTCATAACAGGCCAGTACAACCCAATCTGGTGTGGCAAGGGTGGGTATGGGGTCTGGGTTCCTGGGTGTGGGGCAGAGCACCCAAAGACAGAGCAGCAGCCCCATGAGCCCACCAGGCTTCAGGCAGTACATTCCATCCTGGGGTACCAGGTGTGGGACTGCAGCCTGTGGGGGGAGCAGGGTTTGCCTATGCCAGGTGCCACCATTCACAGTTGTAGGGGCTCAAACACTGTTGCAGCTTCTCCAGTCTCTTCCCTTCCCCTTTTACTTCTGGTTTTCCTGGGTGCTGAGAGATGGGAGTGCGCCCAGCTGGAAGGCTGGCAGCCAGCCCTCTCTCCTTCCTTCTGTCTCTCTCCCACCCACTCATTCCTCTTCTCCAGCACCCTGCCAGGGTGGGCAGGGCTGGGGGTGGGGTATCCCATCCTACTGATGTCCAAGGTGGCAGGGTGAGATGGGGACTCCTGCAAACTCCCAGGGTGCTGTGGTGCTGTTTGGTGGAGCGAGAAAGGGGCTACGGGCCTGGCTCTTGGCACTCCTGTTAATGGATTTTTTGCCTTAATTGGAAAACTGGTGCACGGACTTGAGAGAGCCATCGATCTCTCCGGCCTGGAAGCCAGGTGGCCTCTCGTCCTTCCTCCTCCAGCTCTTGTGAGCGTCCTCTCCCGAGCTTCCTGCACCAGGGCTGTGCTGCGCGGTTCCAAGTGGAGCTGGGCAGGAGGGCTGGGCTTGCCCTCCCCCCTCCTCCCAGCGGGTCTATATAGGAGCTATATAGAGCGCCGCTCCACTCTGGAACCCGCTCCCTGAGCACCTGGCGCACTAGAACACCTCACTTGTCCTCCTACTCCTCCTCTTCCATCTGTCTTTTCCTCTGGACTTCACGCCTCTCCACGCCACTCACCTGCCCCTCTCCCCCTTGCTTATGCCCCGCCCAATATCACTGAATGGCCTTGGCATGGGGTGCCCGGAGCCCTCCTGCCCCTGCATTGTGCATCCCCAGAGCATGCCAGAGCGGAGCAGCTGCCAGTGGGATGGGAACTGCACTGATCTGTGTCTCTTGTTTTCTCTTCCTCCCCTCCCTGACTGGGCTGCGGTCACTGGCTTGCCCCTCTCTCTCCCTGCACCCAGGAAGCACGCGGACTGTCCACAGTTGCTGGACGTGGAGGATATGGTCCGGATGCGCGAGCCAGATTGGAAGTGTGTGTACACATACATTCAGGAATTCTATCGCTGCCTGGTCCAGAAGGGGCTGGTAAAAACCAAAAAGTCGTAGCCTATTGTCAGCCCCCCCCAGGACCGATGGTGAGAACCTTCCCCTCCAAGTACCTGCCCATGCCACCACCGTCACCAGGGCTTGGCAGAGAACTGACTGCCTCAGCTGCGGATGAGGCTGGGGGATGCTGGTGGGTGAGGGGCAAGTCCTGATGGTGCCAGACAGGGCCCAGCAGGAGCTGGGCAGAGACAGCTGGCTGGGCTCAGGCCTTCTGGAGTAGCTAGCACCTATGGGGGTTTAGGCAGTGGGGACTGTGTCACCCTGGAGTGCTGTTTGCTGTGGCGGGGGGGGGCAGTAGTTAGAACAGAGCCGTGCTCCCAGGGCTGAGCCTGACACAGGGATCAGCTGCTGGGGATGCCACTCAAGGTGTTCTGAGTGGTGCTGCCTGAGTGTGGGTGGACCCCAGGATGTTGCAGCATCACTACTTCCACTTGCTGCCTCATTCCCCTGCCCCAGGGTGCATGCCCAGCTCCAAGATGCTGCCTGCTCATATATGGGCAGAAGCAGGAGCCTGGAAAATGTGACTCAAGGCTCAGGTCCTGCCTTGTCCTGCAGTGTTTGTGCCTGTCTCGGGGCATCCTGGCTGGCGCTAGAGCTGTGGCTGCCCTGGCTCTGCACAGTGCTGGCACACCAGGGCCCAAACAATGGCTTTATAAGGGCATAGCCACTCTCTGTGCGGTGCCATTGCTCCACCGTTACCCCCTGAGCCAAAGGGCAAGGGTGGCAAGGGCTTTCCCAAGGCCCCAAGCATTACCATCTCCCCCCTCCCCCTCCATCTCCACGATGGCCAAATCATTAGGTGGGGCTGGTGCCAGCCAGGCTGTGGGCTTGGAGCCCACTGAGCAGGCAGCATAGACCTAATGGGATGGCGGGGGGCATGGGACCCAGGGTGGGGGACTCTCCTGGGCCCTGGTGCTTTCCAGGGACTGGCACTGTCTGGGGTTGCGCCTTGGAGTGAGGCTGTTCTAGCGGGCCAATGTGTGCAGCAGGACTACTGCAGAAGGGGAGAGGTGAGGTGCAGGACATTGGATTGAGGGTTGTTGTCCTGGTGGGTGGCAAGCATAGAATTCAGACCCTCCTACTGCACCCTGTCTTTAAGAGCAGAACCTTGAGTGGCCCAGGCCAAAGCAGCCGAAGTGGTCATGGCAGCAGCAGGTACTGCCAGTTTGTGTCAGCACCACCCCCAGTGCCAATGCAACCTTTGCTCCAGCAGCAGCCTGAAGGGAGGACGGTGCCTGGTAGGGGTGTGGGACCTGGGCAGGGCCAGGAGGGTTGGCAGCAGTGGCAGGGTTGCTTCTGTGCCCCCCACCCCTTCTCTCCCAGTAGAAGGGAGAGCACAAGAGGTGGCCAGATCCCTTCCATGCCCTTCCTGGTTATCATAACTCCTAATCCTGTTGTCAGTCCCTTCAAGCACCCAGGGAGCCCTGACATGGGGAGAGACATAGCCCAGGGAACTGAATGGGTGGCAAGGCAGAGTGGGCCATCCCACCACAAGGGCAGCGGCAGAGCCCCAAGGCTACTGTGGGGATGGGGACACAACCACAGCTGATCTGCCAGGGTGCCTCAAGACTGGCAGCTGCTGGAGCCAGGTCCTGCATGGAGTCTTGTACTCTGGTGGGGCAGGGAGAGGAGGAGATAGGCCAGGTTGAGTGAGCTGAGGCAAGGCAATGCCCGCTCCAGCAGTAGGGTGTGCTGAGCCTGGAGCAGGCAGCCCCCAGGCTCCAGTCCAGGGAAAGGCAGGGAGCCAGGCCCGGCAGGGCTTAAGGGAAGGCAGAAGAGCAGGGGCCGGGCTTGAGGCAGGAGTAAGGGGCAGCACATATGCTTTCTCTGAACCACTTGGTAGGGTTTGAGGCAGGGGCATAGCAGACACCTGAGGCCTGGCTGGGCTCCCCCTTCACGGCATCAGCATCAGCTGCAGGAGCAAAAGGAGGAGGGGGCTTTAGCAGGGGATGACTGCCAGCCCCAGGAAGTGGGACAAAGAGCACCCAGGGGAACAAGGGGTGCAGACAGTTGGACAACCTCTGCCCTGGGCCAGGCACTTCCCATGGCAGACAGCACATGCTCTTCCCAGTGTCAGGTGCAGAAGGACTGTGGGTACCAGGGTGGGGTGGGAGGTTTGAAAAAGGAGCTGAGCAGGTCTGAGGGCAACAGTGCCCACACCAGCAGGCCCTGGGCAGTGTGGGGTGCCCATCCCAGCCCTCACATGGGGCAGCCTGCTTGAGGCCATGCTGAAGGCTTCATCTCTGCAGGACGCTGGTGGACTGCGTGCCGCTGGTGGAGGTCGAAGACATGATGATCATGGGGAAGAAGCCTGACGCCAAGTGCGTCTTCACCTACGTGCAGTCCCTCTATAACCACCTGCGTCGCCATGAGTTGCGCATGCGGCAGAAAGAGTGCTAGAGCCTGCCCTGCCCACCCCCACTGCTACTCTCATCCCAGAGCTGCCTGTAGGCAAGGGAGTCGCTTGCCTGGGAAGACCTGGGGGACCATGGGTCTGGCACTGGGGACAGAACTCTTCCACCAGGGCATCCTCACACCTCTGCCTTGGCAGAGCTGCTTCTCCCTCAGCCAGCTGTGGGCTGACCCTGTGGGCAGAGCCAGGTGGGTGCTGCTGGGGATGCTCCCACCTTGGCTTGCCCCTCATGCTCCAGCCTTTTAAGTTATTTGTTCTGCTGGAATTATTTGCTCTGCAGGCACCATCCCTGTGTCCCTGGGGTGGCCCAGGCACAGCTGTGCCCTCAGATCTGGGCCACCTCATGGGTCTGTGGCTGAGCAGGGCTGTACAGTCCAGCCAGGGTCATGGTATGTCCTGCAAGCAGCACCTGTTAGTGGCTCCCTTGGTCCCCTGCAAGGAAGCCTCTCTGCCCACTGCAGGCCCAGCTTGGTGTCACCTCCCTGGGGACAGCTCCACAACGTGCCAACACCCCGCTTCCCACCTCCACGTGCACCTGGGGCACTTCCACATTGGGGGCACCTGTAGGCTGGGGAGGGGGCAGCGGCAAAGGGTCCCAGGGGAGTGCAAGGCAAACAGAGCAAGCTGGGATAACTGCCCCCACTCTCCAGCTCAGGGCACCCACGTGCTCAGTGCTGCTCGCCCCTCTATCACATCTCTACACCTGTGCTGACACATGTACCAACACCAGCCAGATAATAAAGGTATATCTAGGGCAATGCCTCTGGCTCAGGTCCTTCTGCCAGTGGTGTGTTGCACACCACAGTGCCTGGGGAATGCTGGCAGTCCAGCTCCTGCTGGCCCCTCTACCTGCAACTCTACTGCTTACCCAGCCCAGAAGGACACTGGGGCATGTACTGCTCCTTGCCTCATTGATGATGTCCATAGCTCAGCCACCCTGACCAGGGTTCACTGCCCCACATTGCCCCAGGCCTGGCACAGGGAAAAGATGGCCAGCAAGACTGGTCAGGTGCAGCTGTGCCCCACTTCCTTCCCTAGGTGAGGGCCAGATGTCCCCACTGGGCCAGTGCAGCCATGGGTCCAGTTCAATACTGCAGGACTCTCATGGGCTCGTGCTCATCCCCCTGCACCCTGTGAGAGCAGCTCATCCCATGCCATGGTGCCCACAACCCTCACCCTTCTCTCATGCCTGGGAGGAGTGGCACAGGAACAGCAGAGTTGGTCTGTAGGTTGGTTTGTGGCTCACCAGCAGTGACTATGACTGTGCCATCCTCTCCTGCCTTTATGAGAAGCTGTGGGGCACACAGCTGTCCTTGGAACAGATCAGTGCAGGATGCATGCCACCAAGCTCCCTCTGAAAAGATGACACAGTGCAGATGACTGCAAATAAAAGCCTTTACTAGGAGCTGGATATGACATAACCCTGCTGGGGGGTTAAAGCCTCCTTGGGGCAGCTCTCCCACCTTTGGGACTCAGCACATCTACCCTTAGCACCTGGCACTTTCTGCTGAGGGTATCATCCTGTCCCACGCAGGCAGGATACTGCTGCCCACTGCTGGGAGCACCTAAACCTCTGGGCACAGCAAGGGACTGCAAGGGATACTGCTCCTCCCAGCTGGCCAGCAATAACGGGCTCCAAGGACGGGAGGGCATCAACCAGCACACAGGACCCTCAGAATGCCCACAAGTGCTCGGAAAGCCCCTGCTTGAGGCTGGATCTGCCTAAGGCATCTTCAGGGCAGAGGCTACACAGCACCAAGAAATAGTGGGGGGGGAAAAACCTTTGCCACCCTGTAACACCATCCCCAGCTGCCATAACATACTCCCTACACTGGGGACTGGCTGCAGGACCCTGTCCCAAGGTTGGCACTCCTTGCTAGAGCTCTGGGCGCTCTTCCTTGTCCCATTTGGGTGGGGTCTGGCCATCAGTGGTGGGTGCTTGGGAGGGCAGCAGTATTGGCAGAGGCTTGGCAGGGGCAAACTGGAACTCCTCTGGCACAGGGGCATCAGGTGTCTCCTTGCGGTAGAAGCCCAACTCCTGCACCAGCTGGTTGATCTCCTCACGGGTCATGTCGCTCAGGGGAATTCTCTGCACCCAGACAGGGGCTGTAGCCTGGCACCTGTGGAGCACTGACCACTCCAGGCCCTATGGTTGCAGGTGCCACACTGCCCACTCACCTCTAGCTCCTCATACCGGAGGTTGAGGAGCACAAGCTCAGGGTCGGCACCAGGCAGGTGTTTCAACTCCAGGTTATGGCTGGGCAACGTGTCAAGGAGTGGGCAGCTTTGGTCAGGCCCATACAACCCTTATCACATCCCATCCTTCATCCCATCCCCTTCTATCCTCCACCACATCCCATTCCTGCCTATCCTGTACCATTCTCCATCCCAGCCCATCTACTCTCATATCCCACTGACTCCCATCCCATCTGTTCTGTTCCCCACCCCATGCTTCACTGCATACTATCCCATCCTGTTTCCCATGTAATATCATCTATGTCTCCATCACATACCCCAACCACCCCTCTTCCACTACTCACCAAACCCTGTCCTTCATTCCTCACAAAATCCCATCCTCCCTCAGCCCATCCCCTCCCATACTTCATCTCATCCCATCCCATC
>VXBR01009782.1:19767-31293 GCA_013400215.1 Cisticola juncidis | reverse complement strand
CCCTGTCCTCAGCCCTGTCCCCAACCCTGTCCCCAGCCCTGTCCCCAACCCTGTCCCCAACCCTGTCCTCAGCCCTGTCCTCAGCCCTGTCCTCAGCCGTGTGCCCAGCCGTGTGCCACCAAATGTGCCCAGCCATGCGCTGCACCTTGTGCCACCCCTTGTGTCACCAAGTGCGCCCAGCCGTGCCCAGCGCCCTGTGCCACCCCTTGTGCCACCCCTTGTGCCACCAAGTGCGCCCAGCCGTGCCCAGCGCCCTGTGCCACCCCTTGTGCCGCCCCTTGTGCCACCAAGTGCGTGACCAAGTGCGTCCCCACCTGCGCCACGCCCTGTGCCACGCCCTGTGCCACGCCCTGCCCCACCAAGTGCGTCCCTGAGCGCTCCTACACCTTCTCCACCCGCTGGAAGCACCCGTGCCAGAGGGGCCTCTGCAAGAAGGTCTGAGCAGGAATTTTGGAGGAAAAACCACGGAAAGGAAGGAGGGAAGAAGAGAAGGAATACAGAACGTGACCCGAAGGCCGTCGGAGAGGGAAACCAGGACCTTGCGATTTCAGTCTAAGATAGAGCTTTAGTTTAGTTCAGGCTTTTCTTTCTTCTTGGGGCTTTGCGTTTTCTGTCTTTGCTTTGGGCTTCCTCTGCCCAGTTCCACACCCGGCGTGGATCGGAACCGAAGGATTTGGGGAATGGCAGGGATTGGAAGGTCTCGGCAAGTGAAAGGGGAGGGGGTGTGGGGCTGGAGCGGGTGATGGTGATTTTAGGTGATTTTGGGTGATTTTGGGGCTTTTCTCGGAGTCGGCTCCTCTCAGTCTGCATTATGCTCTCTGCAAATGTTCGACTCCACTTTGCATTCCCATTAAAACGCTGCTGCATCAAACCCGTTCCGAATTCCCTTTTTCTTCTGCTCCTTGGGCTCTCTTGGGGACGCTCAGCCTTGGATAGAGGGACAGGAGACCTCCAGGCTCTTCCTGGACCACTCCAAACTTGACTGAAATTAAAATTTAGGGTTAAATTTCTGGGACAAGAGATTTTATCCCTAAAATCTCGGCTCTGCACTTTCTGGGATAAAATACTTTATTCCTTAAAAAACTCCTGGCTCTGCATTTTTCAGGATAAAATATTTTATTCCTTAAAAACTCCTGGCTCTGCATTTTGCAGGATAAAATATTTTATTCCTAAAAAAAACTGGCTCTGTATTTTCCAGGATAAAACCTTCAGATTGTAGCAAAACGGGAATTTTCGGTGTCCTGCTCACACCCAGCCCTGTTTGGGATTTTTAATTTTTTTCCCCCTCTAAACAAAGCCAAACCCGAGCTTTTCTCCGTTTTTCCTTTTTCTACCTCCAAACTTTCCTGAGCTGCTTTTCCCTCCTCCACCTCTCTGCAGTGTCAGGGAGGGACCCGGAGCTCCCAAATTCCAGGAGCGGATCCCTGCGGGCGGTTTGGGATTCCAGGCGTGCCCTGCTCATCCCATCCCGGGCCATTCCAGGCGCTCTTTTTATCCTAAAGATCACGTTCGGTTCATTCTTCCCTAATGGTCACGTTGGGGCTGGAATTCCGGGTCATTCCTGCAATTATCCCGAAATATTCCACAACAAAGGGAGGCAGGAGGCGTCCCAAACACTCCTGGACCTGGAATGTTAATTTTATGTTAATCAGCTCTTATTTGGGTCACGTGCCCTAAGAATGGAATCATCGATTTGGGGAAAGAAAAGGAAAAAAAAAATTTTCATCATTTCATCATTCCACAAGTTTTTATTTCTTTATTTACTCTGATTTTTTTTTCTCTTTTAGTAAATCCATAATTTTCAGCCTGAAGTTGCTCTTCTTTTTTTTTTATGGTGCCATAAATCAAGATTTGCGGGCGTTTCCCGTTGGCTCAAGTTTAAGGAGGGGCTCCCAAAATCCCTCAGCCAGATCGTTCCAGAAGTTCACTCTCTTCCTATTTTGGAACAAACTGTGGGGTTTTTAACACTGGGTGGGGAAAAAATATTTTAAAAAAGAGCTAAATAAAATTAAATACAATTTCCTTGAGAACCAAACCCGAAGTTACCAGGCTGGAAAAAAATTCAATTTCCAGTAATTTTACCCCCTTAATTCCTCACTAAATTCCTTGAAAAAAGGGGAATTAATTTGGCTTTTGAGGCAGGGATACTCAGAAGTAGTAAAGTTTCAGAAAAGTTCATAAATAATAAATATTTGGAAAATCTGGAATTTTTTTTTTTTTTTACCGACTTGGGGCTCCACAAATTCCACGGGCTTATAAATATTAAATATTTGCAAACTGGGATTTTTTAATGGACTTGGGGCTCCACAACTGAGTTTGTACAACTCTCACAAATCCCTCTCCTGCTCTTTTCTCCTGATTTTTGCCCTGAGGTGGAAAAGCCCTCAGGGAAGGCAATTCCTGCTGGGATCGTGCAGGATTTGTCCCTTTAGGGTGTCCCATGGAACATCCCAACAGTTACTGGGATTTCTGAAAGATGCAGCCCTTCCCAAAGCCCCAAAATTCCCCGGGTTTGTGGCGCCAGGGGCGGAGGAGGAGCCCCAGCAATTACAGGGCAATTTTTATTTGTTGGAATCCTCCCTCTCCAAACGGGATCCGCCTTTTGTTTGGTTTTACTCATCCCAGGAATTCACTTCCTTCTTCCACTTTCCTCCCCTCTCCTGGTTCAAAGCAGAAAACCCCCAAATTTCACATTTTTAACAACTCTTTCCTGTGTAAACTTGCCTGAATTTCTCTCGGATTCCCTCTGAATTCCCTGTGAATTCCCCTGCAATTCCCTCTGAATTCTCCTGAAATTCCTTCTGAATTCCCCAGGAATTCCCTCTGAATTCCCCCGCAATTCCCTCTGAATTCCCTCTGAATTCTCCTGAAATTCCCTCTGAACAGGATCAATCCCATCTGCCAGCCCCAATAAAATCCTTTCACTTTGGAGTTTTCTGTTTGGTGGGATTGAGCTCTTGGAGCAGTTGCAGAGCGGAAATTTCATTTTTCATGGGAATTTTTTTTCCAAGGGCTGGGCAACTCTGTCCCACCTGGAATTTGAAATGAGAATTTTCCAAAGGGTGAATCCATAAAAATGTTCCCTGGAAGAGCCAAACCCTCCTCCCATGGGATAAGGGGTTTGGTTCTGTGGGTTTTATTTAAACAAGAGCAGAAATCCAAGAGATTTGGATGCAAACACAGGAGTTTATTGGGATAAAAGCAGAAAAAACACAAGGTGCCTTTGATTGAAATTAATAATTCCAAACAATTAATTAAAACAAATAATTTTATCACGTTTTTCCAGCTTGGGCCACTTTTCAAAGGGCCTGGGCAGATCCCAGGTGAGGGGATCAGAGGTGTCCAAGGAAAATCCTACAATGGAGAAAATTCCGGATCCCAAACAATTAAACCCATCCAAGGACAAATTCCCGGAATTCCGTGAGGAGTGGGCAGAGTCTGAGTGAACGATTTGGGGTTTGAGGAGGGAAAAGGTGAATTTGGAGAAAACTGAGAGGAGGGGGAGAGGAACAGCGGCTTCCAGGGGTCCTGAGGAGATTCCGGGAATGTTGAGGAGATTCCAGAAATGCTGAGGAGATTCCATGGATGCTGGAGGGGTTCCCACAGACTCTGAATATTTTCTGTGGATTCTGAGCAGTTCTCTTGGATTCTGAACATTTCCCATGGACTCTGCTCATTTTCCACAGGAAAATGGAATTTGCATGAAAAGGAATTTGCACAAAAAAGGAATTTGCATGAAAAGCGTGGGGCTGAGGATGCTCCAGGAATTGCCGGGATTTATGGAGGCGCAGGGCTGAGGATGCTCCAGGAATTGCCGGGATTTATGGAGGCGCAGGGCTGAGGATGCTCCAGGATCTCTGGAGGCTCCGTGGTGCCTCCTTCCCGCTCATCCCTGGATCTTTAACAGGGCCTGCAGCTCCCAGACCCAAATCCAGAGGATCCATAGGATGAGTAGAACCTCCCATAACCACAGGAGCCGTAGGAAGCCCCGGACCCCTGGAAGTTCCCGGACCCCTGGAAGTTCCCGGACCCCAGGCAGGGCACCGAGGACCCCACCAGGCTCTCCTGCGGGCAGGAGCTGAGGATGGGCCCCGGGAAGGTGAGGAGCACGGGCGGGGGCTGGATGAGGGCCCGCGAGTCCCCGCAGGAGGTGACGCAGGGCTGGCTCCAGGCGTCCGCGTAGGGCTGGGGACAGGAGGTGGCACAGGGCGCCAGGCAGCGCCCGCTGGGGCTGTGCCTGGACGAAAACATCTCCTGCCCACGGGCACGGCGCTGCGGCGGGGCCGGAGAGCGACGGGACGGAGGCTGGGCAGGGAAAGAGGGGAGGGAAAAAGGTCACAGAGAGGATCCAAATTCGGCTTTTCCCATCTTTGTGTGTGATCGTCTCTGGTTTGTCCCAGCTCGGAATTATGGAGTCAGTTTGATATAAAAATGCCCCCCCCCAAATTAACAGTAAACCCCAAAATAAACAGTAAACTGCAAAATTATTTGTAAACCCCAAAATGAACAGTAAACCCCCAAATTAGCAGTAAACTCCGAAATTAACAGTAAACTGCAAAATGAACAGTAACTCCTAAAATTAACAATAAACCCCCAAATGAACAGTAACCCCTAAAATTACCAGTAAAACCCGAAATGAACATTAACCCCCTAAAATTAACAGGGCAGGGCGCAGTGGGAGCTGCACTGGCTGGAGAAGGAAATCCTTGGAGGAGAGAGGTGGAACTGCCCGGGAAGGGCAGGGAGGGGAGGGGAAGAGAGGGGGTTGGAATTCGGGTGATATTCCTCTGATATTTTGTTTATTTTTCTGATTATTTGCTGGTTTTTTTCTCTTTCTCCCTTCTGCCTCTCTTCCCTCCTTCCCTCATTCTCTCCTTCCTTCCCTCCCTCCAAAAACTCTACAAAATCTCAGATTTTTGTCTGTTTTCTTTCTGTCCCTCGTTCCCTCCTTTCCAGGCATCTCCTCTCCAAAAACTCAGATTTTTTCCTCTTTTTTCCCTTCTCCCTGTCCCTCTCTCCTCCCTCCTTCTCTCCTTCCTTCTCTCTCTCTAAAAGCTCTCCAAAATCTCAGATTTTTTTGTCTTTCTCTCTTCCCCCCATTCCTTTCTCCTTCTCCCTCCATCCCTCCCTTCCAGGCATCCCCTCTCCAAAACCTCCGATTATCCCGATTTTTCTTCTTTTCCCCTTCTCCCTGTCCCTCTCTCCTCCCTCCCTCCCAAGCACCTGCTGTGGAAAAACTCCGATTTTTCTCCCTCTTTCCCTTCTCCTCTCCTCCCTGCTTCCCAAACAGCTCCTGTACAAAAACTTCGCTTTTTTCCTCTTTTTTCCTTTCTTCCCTTCCCTCCACTCCTCCTTCCTCCCTTCCCCGGGCTCTCCCGGTGCCCCAAGCCCCCAAAGCATCCTCCAGACTCACTCAGACCCCGAGGAGGAGAACCCCGAGGAGCTGAAATCTCAGGAATTCGGAGCTGGGATGGGAGGAATTGGGAGCCGGGAGCTTTTTATCCCATCCCGGGATCGCCCGGGGGAGGAGAATTGAGACATCCCCGGCGTTTCCCAACCCTGCCCGGGCTCCGATTGTTTTATCCGCCTCGGGACAATTAATTATCAGTTTCTCTGGTTTCTTCCTTGAGTTTGTTTTGGAGGAGGTTTCGCTTCCTTGATGATTCGCCTTTTTGATGATTTTGCCAAATTGGTAAAAAAAATGTCGGGGAATGAATTAATTTGTGGGATTGCTCCACAGGCAGGGACAGCGCCCGTGGACCAGGTGGACACGTCCAGAGGTGGGGAATCCATGGAATTCCCGGGCCAGACCCCACCAGGGAACAATCCCGCCCCAAAAATCCCACCCAAAATCCCCCTCTGTCCCCCTGACCCCATTCCCTGTGCCCTGTCCCTGCAGTTCCTAAAGAAAAATCCCTCTCCAGCTTAACTGGAGCCCCTGCAGATCCTGGGGAGGGGGTCTGGGGTCTCCACAGCCTCAACACTCCCAAAATTCCCAGCCTGGATGCACAGGGATGGGCTCCAGCCCCCTGAGCAACCCCATGGCTCAGGGACACCGGACCTGACACAGAATTCCCTGTGGGATCTCTCCAGAGCAGAGCAGAGGGGAGAATCAAACACCAGGACCAAAAATAGAGAATTTTGGGGTTTATTTGGGTTGATCCCACCGGGTTTCTCCTTTGAGGAGGAAGGGAAGGGGCGATTCCTGCGGGTTCTGTGATTCACCTGCCAGGACCTGGCGCTTCTGGCACCGTTTGGTGAAACCAGGCGTGGCTGGGGCAGGGGCAGCTCCCGGGGGGTTGTGGCCCCACAAATTCTCCTTCCCCATTTTGTTTCCTAATCCTGGTTTTGGTTTAAATCCCCTTAAATTCCAAGGGTTGGGAAAACTCAAAGAAACCACAGGAAAGGCTCCCAAACAGTTATTAATGGAAAAACCTGAATGAAAGGGACATTTTAGGACAGAATCCTCAGGACTGCTCAAAACCCCCACTGTTTAGTTTGTAATTCTATCAAGGGGAGGGATTTTGGAGCAGAAAAAGTCCTCCTTTCTTGAGGAAATTTGGGGATAACGTTGGGCGTGGGAAATGTGGAACAACAGGAAGTTAAATGGCTGGAGAGGGAGGAATCTGGGCAATAAATCTGCTGAAGTTGCAGCCAAACCTCTGCCTCATCTGGAGCTGCACCTGGACATTCCCAGGTTTTCCAGGGGTGATGCACGGGTCCCCTCCCTGACCTGGCTCACCCCAACCCCTGAATCCTCCTCACTGAACAGGAGTTGAGTGAATCCCATGGATTCCCTAAAAAAGTGGATTTCTGCTGGAAAACTCCACCTGGACATTTAATTTCAGGCTGGGCGCTCTCCTTGGCCTCATGAAATCCTCCTTTTCCCACCTTCTCATGTGCTCATCTCCTGTTTCTCCCAGCTCTGAATTATGGGGTCAATTTGACATAAAAATGCCCCCCCAAATGAAGAATAAACCCCAAAATTAGCAGTGAACCCCAAAATGAACAGTGAACTGCAAAATGAACAGTCAACCCTGAAATGAATAGTAAACCCCAAAATGAAAAGCAAACACCAAAATGAAAAGTAAACCCCAAAATTAAAAATAAACCCCAAAATTAACCCATGGAACCAAACCCATGCAAAGGGTGGGGAAGGGAACGAGCTCTTCCCAATCCCCAAATTCCATAGGAAGGCTCCCGTGGATGAACGTGACCAGAGTCACCACGGGGCATCAGTGGCAGAAATTGCACAATTCCCTTTTCCTCGGAAAAAGCGGGGTGGGATCGGCTGTGTCAGCGCCTCGTGCTGACGGATCAAGCTCTGAGCAATCCCCGCTCCGTGAGGCAATCCCAGAAGTAGGAAAAAAGCAATAATGAGAATTACAAAAAAAATAAATCATTAGTGCGCCTGAGTAACGCCGTGGATGTAACAACAACAGCAATAATTGCTGAGCGGAATAATGACTTTATCTGGGGCAGCGAGAGGTGGAGGGAATTTTTGTTGGATCATTCATCAGCCAAGGATGTTTCAGCTCCAGCTGATTGCCCAAGAAAAGGTATAAAAACCCTCTCGGCTCTGGGGATGCTCCAGCCGATCCTCCTGACTCGCTCCGAGCTCCACAGGGTAAGGCCGAGCCTGGAATTGTCCCAGGAATTGTGGGGATCTGAGCTGGGCTTTGCTTGGGTCCAGAGCTGTGGGGGCAGCAGGGCCAGGGCAGGAGTTTGGGGTTAGTTTTGGGGTTTACTGTAAATTTTGGGGTTATTGTTAGTTTTGGGTTTTCTGTAAATTTTGGGGTTTACTGTGCACTTTGGGGTGACTTCGTTTTGGGGTTTACTGTTCATTTGGGGGTTACTGCTAGTTTTGGGGTTACTGTTAGTTTGGGGGTTTACTGTAAATTTTGGGGTTTACTGTGCACTTTCGGCTTTACTGTTAATTTTAGGGGTTACTGTTCATTTTGGGGATTACTGTTCATTTGGGGGTTTACTGCTAATTTGGGGTTTATTCTTCATTTGGGGGAGCATTTTCATGTCAAACTGACTCCATAATTCCGAGCTGGGACAAACAGGAGCCAAGCACAGGATAAGGCAGGAAAAGCCGAATTTGGATCCTCTCTGTGACCTTTTTCCCTCCCCTCTTTCCCTGCCCAGCCTCCGTCCCGTGGCTCTCCGGCCCCGCCGCAGCGCCGTGCCCGTGGGCAGGAGATGTTTTCCTCCAGGCACAGCCCCAGCGGGCGCTGCCTGGCGCCCTGCGCCGCCTCCTGTCCCCAGCCCTACGCGGACGCCTGGAGCCAGCCCTGCGTCACCTCCTGCGGGGACTCGCGGGCCCTCATCCAGCCCCCGCCCGTGCTCCTCACCTTCCCGGGGCCCATCCTCAGCTCCTGCCCGCAGGAGAGCCTGGTGGGGTCCTCGGTGCCCTGCCTGGGGTCCGGAGACTTCCAGGGGTCCGGGAACTTCCAGGGGTCCGGAAACTTCCTGGGATCTGGAAACTTCCTGGGGTCCGGGGCTTCCTACGGCTCCTGTGGTTATGGGGGGTTCTACTCATCCTATGGATCCTCTGGATTTGGGTCTGGGAGCTGCAGGCCCTGTTAAAGATCCAGGGATGAGCGGGAAGGAGGCACCAAGGAGCCTCCAGAGATCCTGGAGCATCCTCAGCCCTGCGCCTCCATAAATCCCGGCAATTCCTGGAGCATCCTCAGCCCCCCACGCTTTTCATGCAAATTCCTTTTTCTGGCTCTTTTTTTTTTTTTTCCCCGCCCTTCCCTGCAGGTCCTGAAAAAATCGACCTCGGAATCGCCGTGTCTGGGAGCGGGATGAGGTCGCGTCACCTTCCCACGCCCACGGAATTCCAGGAGTGCCTGGAATTCCCAGCCCTGAAGGGATCCTTTCCCTCCTTCCCCTCATGATATTTTTGTTTCCTCCTTTCTCATTAAACCATCGTGCATCAAAATCCAGTGTTTTTCTGTGGTTTTTAATCCTAATTTTGGGGGGTTTTCCGCTGTTCTGGGTGAGCTTTTTTTTTCCCGGTGCTTTTCCACACCTGGAAGGTGGCACAAAGTCATTCCATGAGGGATAAAGGTGTCTTGGAATCCTCCCAATTCCAAACTGGAATTCTTGGGACTTCTTGGAACCCTCCCAATTCCATTGGGATCCTCCCTTGGGCAGGCGTGGCCGTTCCCTGCTCCCAAGGAAAGTCAAACACAGATTATTTGTGTCTCAATGCCTGCCCCGGGCTGTGATTTAATTCCAGTCCCCACAAGCCAATTTTACGATTTTTTTCATGGTTAAAAAATAACTTGGGGGGGGAAAAACCTTCCTTGGAAAAACTTCCCTTGGAATTTCCCACAGGAGTTTTTAACCAAAAGGCAAATTTTTAGTGGAATTCTGTGAGTTCCTTGAACTTTCCCATAAATAAATTAAATTAATTGAAAGAAGAGTTGTTAAAAGTGTTCCCTGCAGAACAATCCACTCTCCCCTGGGAGGTTGGGGAGGCCCTGGCACAGCTTTTCCAGGGAATTTCTGCCCCATCCCTGGAATTGTCCAAGGCCAGGTTGGAGCAACCTGGCAGAGGGGAAGATTCCCTGCCCCAAAATCAAATATCTTAAAGGTCCCTTCCAATCCAGACCATTTTCTGGTTCTACAAAACCCCAAAGGACAGTTCTTTAACCTTCAATTGTTTAGTTCTCCCTGGGCTTGGAAGGAAAGAAAAAACACAGGAAAAAGGTCTGAAAATGGCTCAGAATTTAGGGGGTTTTCTCCTCCTTTTTTCCATCTCTGCTCTGGAGCAGCCTCTGTTCCTTCCACCCCTGATTATGGAGACGATTTGATTTTAAAAAATATTTATTTTTTTTTTAAATCAGCCAGGATGTGTCTGACTGTGACATTTCCCGAAGCTCTCGGGCAGAATTTGAAGAACAGGAAGGGAAAATTCCGGCGACACCAACTCGGAATCCCGATCCATCCAAGCAGGGAATTCCCGGGAGCAGGAGGAAAACTCTGGAGGAGAAAAACTCCTCCCGAACCGCAGAGGTCACTGCAGCTCAGCCCCAGCACAAGGCAAGAGCTGTTAATTGAGATGCAATCAGCGGCTGACTCATTAAGGACGTCCCAAACACAGCCCTGAGCCGAATCCCAGCTCGGCGCAGATCCCGATGCCAATTTAACCCCCGGTGTTCGATTTCCGTGCTTTATTTAATGGGTAAAATGTTTATTTGATGGGGTTTTAGGTGCTCCGGGCTGGCAAAATCTGAATTTAATGGGTTTTTAGGTGCTCTGGGCTGGCAAAATCTTTATTTAATGGGGTCTTAGGTGCTCCAGGCTGGCAAATTCCCTGCAGGCACAAAGGCACAATTCTGCCTGATAAATTCCCTGTGTCCTGTGGCCTTTTCCAACCTTAATGACTCTGGGATTCTGTTATTTAAAATTTTTTGGTTTGTTTTGTTTTAACCTTAGAAGGATGGAAAGCTGCTCCTGAGGAGTTTTATTGCAGAATTATTTGGGAAACCAAATAAACTCAGGCTGTGCCCTGCCTCGGGATGCAGCTCAGACCTGCCTGTGGACAGATCAGTGGGAGAAGGGAAAAAGAGGGGAAAAAGGGGGAAAAGGGGGAAAAATGGGGGGAAAAGGGGGAAAAAAGGGGCAAAAAGGGGAGAAAAGAGAAACCAGGAGGCTGCTGTGTGATGCAACAAAGTTTTATTGAGTGAGAAACTCCCCTTTGCAAAGCCAGAGATCACAGAAGGCAGAAAATCCATTCCTGGAGAATTTTGGGTAAATCCATTCCTGGAGAATTCTGGGGAAAATCCATTTCCGGAGAATTTTGGGGAAAATCCAGCCAAAGTCCTGCTCTGAGATGTCCTCAGCCATCTTCTGGTGAATGTCCGAGGATAATTGGTCATTGTGGATGAAATCCATAGGGAATGGGCTGTCCCACGTTTGATCAATAAATTGGGAATGCTGGAATAGGGAATGGGCTGTCCCACATTGGATAAATAAATTGGGAATTCTGGAATAGGGAATGGGCTGTCCCACATTGGATAAATAAATTGGGAATTCTGGAATAGGGAATGGGCTGTCCCATGTTGGACCAAAAAATTGGGAATGCTGGCAGAGAGAGCAAAACGAGGAGGTGCTGAACAAGAAGCAGGAGAGAAGATCAGGAATGCGAAAGGGGTCGTGGAAAAGTCCAACCCCTCATCCTGGATTTGGGCATTCCCGGGAATCCCGGAGGCTCAGCAGGGCCCGCAGGAGCCGCGCAGGACGCGGCTGAAGCGGCGGGAGGACGAGGACGAGGACGGCCAGCAGGAGCTGCCGGCCAGCGCCGAGATCCCGTACCCGGAGCGGGCTCCGTATCCCGGGAAAACCCCGGAGCCGNTCTGCAGGAGGAGGTTTGGGGGAGATGGGAAATGAGGGGGGAAAAATCCCCAGGGGGAAATTGGGGTGGGATTGGAGTGGGTTTGGTGTTGGGAGAGGTGGGATGGGAATGGGATGGGATAATGGGATGGGATAATGGGAATGGGAATGGGAATG
>VXBR01009782.1:0-19437 GCA_013400215.1 Cisticola juncidis | reverse complement strand
GCCCAGCCCCAGGGAGCCGCCAAAGGCCGGAGCTCCGGCCGAGCCCACCACGGCCTGCTGGGGGAAGGAGCTGAGGATGGGCCCGGGGAAGGTGACCACCACGGGCGGCGGCTGGATCAGCGCGGTGGAGTCGGGGCACTGGCGCACGCAGGGCTCGTTGCAGGAGTTGGCCACGGGCTGTGGGCAGGCGATGGCGCCGGATGTGGGGCAGAGGTCGTAGCAGGACATCTTGGAGGGGTGGAGGAAGGNAATGGGAATGGGAATGGGAATGGGAATGGTTTTGGATGGAGATGAGGCAGGATGAACAGAGCATGGAGCAGGATGAAACAGGATAGAGATGGGATAGGATGGAAGGAGCACAATTCCTTCATCAGATAAAAATACAGAATTAAAAGTTTCCCAGCTGGATATCTGGGCATAAAAGCCTTTGGTTTAATGCTTTTTTCCCAGTAAAAAAAGTAGAAATATTATTTAATTCACTTAGTCAGAGGGGCAAGTCTACTTTCCTTCTTTTTGGCTGTAATGAAAATAACTAAATAATTAAATATTTATGTATATATATAAATCAGTAGAATTAAAACAAGCTGGATCATTTCACAGCTCAGGACATGGGCAAATTTCGCTGATTCAGTCATGGACTGAAATGCAGGAAAATTTAGCATTTTAGAGCTTGTGCCATCCTGCATTTTCATTCTGTTGTCAGTCCAAGAATGGCCAAAAATTAGTAACAAGGGAGGGAAAGAAAAAAATAAAATAAATATAAATCATAAATAAATTATTACTTAATAATATAATAAATGCCTAAAATAATAAAATAAAAAATAAAAAATGCCTCAAACTCTGGATTTGGCTCCTAAAGCCTTGCAGCAAAACACTTGTTAGAACACTACAAAAATGACAATTTAAAGAATAAAAAAGAAGAAGAAAGGAAAATAAAGTCCTGAAAATTAATATAATCATTGCAAACAGCAACTGGAATAAAAAAGTCAAAAGGAAAAGCGTTCTGGAGGTGGACAGGAATAAAAGAGCCTCGGACTTACCTGATGGAGAGGAGAAAATCGGGAGAATGATGGAAAAGCTCCGCGGAGCTGCTGCTTTTATACAAACCCTGGGATGCCCCGGGGCTGAACCCAAACCCCAAATCACTCCCCAAAGTGACGAAATTCTCCTCTCTTGCAAAACCACCCAAAATCTGTGGCCAGCACATTCCAGCTGCCGCCTCCCTTTCATCTCTGGAAGCTGACGGGGCAGCTCCATCCCACCCGGCAGGGAATTAAATGAAATTAAATCCCATTTGCTGAGCACTTCCTTCATTAGCTTCCCCCTGATGATTTTAATCGGAGTCAGAACCTGCTGCCGTGGACAGGTTTGGGTTTGAAGGGCGCCGGGTCTCGGATTTTGCAATAAAATATTTGGAGAGGTGGATTTGTGGTTTTTGCACAAACCTCGGGTCGTTGTGGGAATCGTGGATTTGCCGGCTTTGATCGGGAAATTCCCGGTTTTCCTAGATGCAGAAAATACAATATTTTAACACCTAAAAGAAGGTTTAAAGGGTTTTTTTCCTGGAGGGGTAACAGCTTTTTTTTCACAGACAAAAATTGCCAGGTCCCACCTCAATCCCCCTCATTTGCTGTGGATGGGTTATTTAATAAACAAATTTCTACCAAAGTTACAGTGAAATTGGGACAACTTTGAATTATTCTTTCCCCCTCCAAACATCGGGATGTCCCCAGGGGATTACAGGAATGATTCCCTCCCAAAATTCCAAATATTTTTTTGGGTGTGTTTTTTTAAAACCACCTTAATAGTTTATGTGTGGAATGGGGCGTGATTATTGCAATATAAATACATGGTTGTGTTCTAAGAGCCCAGCATTTTGAAACACTATTAAAATTAGTCTTAAATTAATATTAAAAATAAAAATAAAATATTTAAAATTGAAAATCAAATGTCAAAAAGATATTTTTTCCAAGTGAACTCTTCCTGTTCCCTGCACCAGCTCATGGTTTCTCACCTCAGGATTTCCGTGAATTTTCTCATTTAATTTAACTTTTTATTTATTTGGGTGAGTCCCTCATTGCTGCTGTTTTAATTCACCTTTTCTCTGTTTGTAGCCTGTACATCTGGGATAAAAACCACGGATCTCTATGGTTTAAAAAAATCTGTAATTTCCTCTGAAAAGCTCTGGATGGTTTTGTCCAAATCAAAATTTTAAATACACTTAAAAGTCGCTGATTACACAAGGAAGACACCAAGGTTTTAATCAGGTTTTTTTAATCTACCACAGGTGAATAAGAAAGGAAAAAAAAATCTTGCACCTTCAAGCAGATAAAAATGATGATTAACCCCTGAGCCAGCATCATTATGTCAGCTAATGAGAGGTGAATAAACGAAGCAGCAGAATCCGCGCTGTCATCCCGCACATGAATTTCCATGGAACGTTACCAGGCGTGAACCTCGGCCAATTAAAAGTGCTGAGATGAAAGAAAATCTTGGGGGTTGTAATTTGCGTTCCGTGCGGCGTCAGAATTTGAATCAACCCCATAAAGAGAAAATATTGAGCAAAAATTGTTTCGTCAGCGCCGGGGCGACCCGGGCGTGATAAACGCGGTAATGGGAGCCTCGCGTTCCCCGGGGATGGATCCAGAGTCCCTCCTCGAAACCGCCCCGAGTTTCACAGAATTCTGGAATTATTCAAGCTGGAAAAGCGCTCTGAGGTCACCGAGTCCAAGCTGGGACCAATCCCCGCCTGCTCACCCAGAACGAAGTCCTGGAATTCCTTGGATGCCACCAGGGATGGGGATCCAACCCTTCCCAAGCCCCTTCCCAGGGTTTTTCCCTCTTTTCAGGAGGATTTTTCCCAAATTTCCCACCCTGAGCCTCCCCTGGCCCAGCTCGAGGCCGTTCCCTCCTGTCCCGGCCCCGTTCCCTGGGATCAGATCCCAAATCCCCCCTGGAGGATCCCAAATCCCCCCTGGATCCCCCTTTTCTCCAGACGAGCACCTCCAGCTCCCTCCCCTCCATTCCCTTCTCCAGCTGCTCCAGCCCCGTTCTTTTTCCCATTTCCATGAGATTTCCAAGCCCGATTTTCCTGTTTCCTTGAGGTTTCCAAGCCTGATTTTCCCATTTCCATGAGACTTCCAAGCCTGATTTTCCCATTTCTGTGATGTTTCCAAGCCCTACTTTTCCTTTTTTTCCTGACTGATTTTTCAGGTCCTGGCAGGAGGTAGAACATCCCCTCCACCTGTCATTTGGAGACCTCTGGGGAAGCTCTGGGAATCATTCAATTTTCCAGTGACAGTGAAACAAAACCCAGATTTTCCCCGGCTTTTTCAGGCAACCAACACTGAGAAATTTGCTGTCCTATTACAGAGAGAAGAGCCGGGCACTCGCAGCAACTTTTGCCTTTTTTTAATTTCACATTTTTCCTTCTGTTTCTGGTCAGAAATTCTCTAAACATGGTGATGTTCAACAAATCCTTTTTGCTGCAGGAAAATTCACACCCCGGGATCTTTTGGCAGCTGAACCAGATAAGGGAAACTCCTCGGGAGATAAGGATCTGCCTGAATCAGGAGGTGGTTTGGTGATGACAAAAGAAGATAATGGCAAATACAGTGCAGTGCTTTTGTTGGGTTTTAGGCTACTTATAAAATGTGGACACAAATTTTATTTGTATTTAATACATAAATAAATTAAACAGAGCCAAAGGAGTCTGAAATGCTGGGGATATGAAGTGAAAGGCTGAGGGAGCTGAGATTTTTCAGCCTGGAGAAGGTTCTGTGGCCTTCCAGGACCTAAAGGGGGCCACAGGAAAGATGGGATTTTTTTAGGAGGGTCTGGAGCTACAGGACAAGGGGGAAGGGGTTCAAATCCACAGAAGAGAGGTTTGGGTGGGATACTGGGAGAGAATTCTTCCCTGTGAGACCCTGGCACGGGTGATTCCATGGATTCTTCATCCCTGGAACTGCCCAAATCCCCTGGGATAGTGGAACGTGTCCCTGCCCATGGTCTTGATGATCTTCAAGGCTCTTCTGACCCAATTCTGTGGTCTTGATGATATTTAAGGCTCTTCTGACCCAATTCTGTGGTTTCATGGTCACTCACAAGGTCCTTGTTGTGGATTGAATGAAATTCCCTCTGCCCACAGAGCTCAGCATGCAGGAAAAACTCCCTGCTCATCTTTGGCCACCACGTTTTAATTCAGTAAATGTAAATTCACTGAAACTGTAAATTTATGGATTAAATATCCCCATGGAAGGTTCTCCACAGAGACTTTCCCCCTCTCTGGGCAGGGTTTGCTCGATGTTTTTGCAGCCTCCTGCAGAGCAGGGAGCTTTACGCAGCCAGGTTGGCAAACCCAGGGTGGGTGAGGACACAAAAGCCCAACACGAGGATTTTTCAGTGATGCAACAGAGTTTTAATGAGAACGAAAGGTACACAAACAACATCGGGACTGTAAATGCAGGCAGAGCTTGAAAAACACTTCAGTCTGTCACTGCCTTCAGCCTCAGGGGTGATACAGAAGGAGATAACGAGGGATTGAACAGCATGGAGGCATCAGGAAGGAATTTAAAACAAAGAAAAATCTGCATTTTGCTTTGCCCTTCTACATCATCCGGAGGGTTTAGCAGGAGCCCCAGAAGCCGCGGCCGTAGCGGCCGTACCAGGACGAGTAGGGGCTGCAATAGCCAGAGCCAAAACCTCTGCCAGAGCCATACAGACCCCGGGACCCCCAGCAGGACCCCAGACCCCCATAGCCCAGGGACCCATAGCCCCCGTAGCCATAGAGACCCCCATAGCCCAGGGAGCCGAATCCCCCATAGCCCAGGGAGCCGAATCCCCCATAGCCCAGGGAGCCGTAGCCCCCGTACCCATAGAGACCCCCAGAGCCATGGGAAGCCCCCGAGGCCCCCAGGACGGGCGCTCCAGCAGATCCCACCACGGAATCCTGCGGGAAGGAGCTGAGGATGGGCCCGGGGAAGGTGACCACCACGGGCGGG
Organism: Cisticola juncidis; assembly: GCA_013400215.1. Taxonomy (NCBI): domain Eukaryota; kingdom Metazoa; phylum Chordata; class Aves; order Passeriformes; family Cisticolidae; genus Cisticola; species Cisticola juncidis. The sequence continues at coordinate 14,437 of VXBR01009782.1, read as the reverse complement.
GGCTGGATCACGGCGGTGGAGTCGGGGCACTGCCGCACGCAGGGCTCGTTCCCGCTGTCGGCCAGGGGCTGCGGCCGCAGCACGCCGCAGGCTGAGGAGGGGTACAGGTCGTAGCAGGACATCTTGCAGGGGGTTGGAGGTGGGCAGATGCTGAGGAGGGAACAAAAGACAGAAATTCGGGAGTTAAAAGGTTTGACAATCGAGCACGTGGATGAAAATTATTGTTATGTCTCAAGTCTTGGCTGTCCTTCCTCCTCACCGGTGTTTCTGTAAATCACTCGCACTCTGAGCTGAAAAAGGAGGCAAAAAAATTTCTAAAATTCAGCAATTCGCATTAAAATAACAAGTGGAGTGTTCTGAGCATTCCCCACTTTGCAATCTCAGCTCTCTTTTTCCAAAAATTGTGGGGTTTTGTGGGTTGTCTCTCCTGGGGTCTCATTCCTAATTTCCTGCATTTTATCCCCATCTAAAAGTTGTTCTTTGTTCCACCCGGCTGCTAAACCATACAAAGATATCGTCCAACCTCCCTAAATTTCTTCCACCGTGGATTGTGGCAGCTCCTGCAGGAGCAGAAATTCCTTCTGTGTGCAACCTGAACATCCCGACAGGGAGTGGTGAGGATCCAGAAATTCCCCCTGAGCCTCCTTTTCTCCAGGCTGAGACCCTCCAGCTCCTTCCTCTTAGGCCTGACTGACCCTAAAGCTTCTACCACATCTGCATAGACAATTCCTGTGGTATAACCCATAAAAATTTAGGTTTTGGAAGCTGCTTTGGTGATTTTTCTGCGTTCTGCCAGCAAGAAAGAACAGTTGTACCATTTCAAACTCATGAATGTCCAACACCAAATAAAAACAGAACCATCACAAAATAATCCAATTATTAGAATACTTATGGATGATCCCATGACCTTGATTAAAACCAGCAGAAAAGAGAGAACTGGAATTTTCTAAGGGAAGAGGATCCCTTAGAATGGTGCTTACCTTTCTCAGTGAGGTGAGTGAAGGAAGGAAGGCGAAGTGAAGAGCCCTGGGTTGGGAGAGCTTTTATACCATTCCCGAGATCCCCAGGATCACCTAAGGTGCAATTTGGGGATGTGCATAATTGGGGCAAACCCCAAACAAATGCGACACTCAGGCCCTCAAAGTTCTGCTGACTCCGTGTTTGTTTTTCTGATCTGAGGTCTCGTGAAACGTGGTGGGGGCGTTTCATCACAGAGCCTCTTTCATCTGGAGTGGTGACAAGTCACCCTCGTGGCTGTTATCATCCCATTCCCAGCAGGAATTATCCCAAATCTCTTCCGGAGCTGCTCCGTCATTAATGGCAAAACCCGTCCACTGGCTTGGGGTCATCCGGTGTGGGGAGCTTAAAAAAATTTAAAATAAATTTAAATTTATCCATTTAAATTTATCCATTTAAAATAAAATTACACCTGGAGATAAAATGGTTTAGAGTGACTTTGGGGTGGTCGTTCTTATCAACTGCCCAATGAGACAGTAACATGGAACCCAAAGGAAAGCATGAGAAGTGTCCTTAAATGGCTTTTATTAGAAAATCTTGGGATTATTTGGGTTGGAAAAGCCCTCCAAGACCACTGAGTCTGTTGCCCACCCAAGGGCATTCCCTGTTTTCCTGTCTCTTGTTCCCTTTGAGCAGAGTCCCATCCCTGGAGTTGGTTTGAACGAAATACAGCTCACCCAATTCCCGGGTTTTATTCAGAACTTTTTATTTTGAATTATTTTTTATTGGGAAAAAAATCCTGAAGGGGAAACAACCCCCTCCAGTATTTGGCCTTGAACTGATACCAAGGACACAAATATCTTGACGGAGGTGTTTGAACGTGATGTCATTCCATAATTGTGAGGCACCTAAATCCAGCTCTGTGCCTTTAATCTACGGGATTTGCATGGACTTGCTCCCCTGGGAGCTTGAAAAGTTTATTGCCCAAACCCCCCTGCCCCCCAAAGGCTGAGAACCCCACCTCACCATTTAGGGATCACCTGCAGCGTGGAGTCTGCAATATTAAAATGTCCCGTCTGTAAATGAGGTGAGAAGGAGCATTTGTGTCACACATTCCGAATTCCTGATCGTTCCCTCACCCCAGAAACTTCCAGCTCAGCCCTGTTTGGGATTTATGACTTGTGTATCACAGGAGCTCGTGAATTCCTCAGGACCCGAGGTGATAATTCAAAGCACTTCCATCCCATTTTGACTTTTGTGCCAGAGGATCCATTTTCCTACAAAATCCCAAAATTCCTCACACCTGTTCAATGTGCTCATCTTTTCTCCGGACAACATCAGACCCTCAACCCCTGGGAAAATCCTCTTCAGGACTTCCAACCCCTTTATGGCTTTAGTTAACTTCTTGAATTCCTTCCTTTTTTATCTCCAAACCCAAAAAAGCCTCAGGAAGACAAAGGTTCCTCTCTGTCCCTCCATGGAACTCTCTGGGCTCGGCCAAAATTAAGAATTTCACTGTTTTTCCTGCTCAGGATTGAATTCCGGAGTAATTCGTGATTCCGATAAACCCATGAGCCACTCTCCAGGTGTTCAGTTAATACCAAGAGGAGCTGGTTTGGCCATTCCTGATGCAATTCCAGGGAAGTGACAGGAATATTAATTTCCCCCCCAAGTCGTCACAAGATGAAAGAATCCTCCATAATCTCAGGTGATGTTTAGGTCATTATTCCAAACAAATTTGAAAGGCCTCATAAACGCCAATAACAAACCCAACAGTTTCATCATCCCGGTGGTTGCACGAGTTTGAAATTGCTGAGAGATGCTGATCTGGTACCTCCAGCTGATATAAAAGCTCCTCTGGCTCCTCTCTCCTCCAAACGCTTCCCTTGACTTCTTCGAGACTTGGGTAAGTCGGAATCCTCTCCGTCGCTCCCGCGTTTTCTTTTATCGATTTCAACTCGAGCTGGTGTCCAACATCCTTTCTGTTGGGTGATCCTGCATTTTGGGAAAGATCAAGGACCTTTCTGTCTCTGGGGTGGCAGATAGAACTTTCTGGAGCCCTGAGGAGTTTTTGGTGTCAAGAATGCCAGACCTCGGAGCAATTTGACGGTGACTGGATCCTCTCCCTGCCTGGAGGAGAGGAGAGGAGAGGAGGTTGTGTGGACACCTCACAGCACCTTCCAGGACCTGCAGGGGCTCCAGGGAAGCTGGGAAGGGATTTTTCCTCAGGAACTGCAGGGACAGGACACAGGGAGTGGGGTCAGGATGACAGAGGGGGAATTTGGGTTGGAAATTGGGAAGAAATCCTTCCCTGTGAAGGTGGGGAGGCCCTGGCACTGGATATTCCATGGATTCTCCACCCCTGGGAGTGTCCAAAGTCAGTTGGGATGGGGCTGGAAGCAACCTGGGACAGTGGGAGGTGTCCCTGGCCATGGGACAGGGATCATCTTTGGGATCTCTTCCAACCCAGGCAATTCCAAGATTCTCTGGTTTAGCTCTAAATAACTAAATTCAGTTGCCAAGAGCAGGGAGTCGGAGTTGAGCCCTTTGAGTCACTTCCAGCTCGAGGAAGATTTTGATTCCCTGCTCCTCATTTTGATGCATTTAACCCAATATTTGCATAAAAGGTTGAAGATTTGACACGGGTGTCACCCCTGTCTTTATCCACACGTGATAAACTCGTTTGGTCCTGCTGCCCAAAATCCTCAGGCTCTCTCTCCTTCACCTTCCACTTTCAAGTTCCTCCTCAAAACCCTGTTAAGGATTTACAGAACATCGTTAGAGATTTGTTCTTTATTGTCTTGTCAAACGCCTTTCTGGGAAAGCCGGACGCTCACAATCCTATAATCTGCTGTTCCCTTGACTCTCAGCAAAATTGGGATGAGTGGGAAGATGAAGCTACTGTAATTAAGTTCTCTATAAGCTCCATCTCATGCAAACCTGCTGAACCCAAATCCCAGTTTTCCTAATGACTCACCCGATGACCTTGGACAAAGTCACTTTGCTCTCGCTGCTTTTGCTTCGCAATTTTCAGTTTAATGTGGTGAAATAAGTCGCAGTTCTGTGGATGTTACGAGGGACAAGGATTTCAGAACATTTCCCAATTGCTCTTGTGTGTGGACACCCTTTGGAGAATTTTTGAAAAAACCCCACAATTTTTGGAAAAAGAGAGCTGAGATTGCAAAGTGGGGAATGCTCAGAACACTCCACTTGTTATTTTAATGCAAATTGCTGAATTTTAGAAATTTTTTTGCCTCCTTTTTCAGCTCAGAGTGCGAGTGATTTACAGAAACACCGGTGAGGAGGAAGGACAGCCAAGACTCGAGACATAACAATAATTTTCATCCACGTGCTCGATTGTCAAACCTTTTAACTCCCGAATTTCTGTCTTTTGTTCCCTCCTCAGCATCTGCCCACCTCCAACCCCCTGCAAGATGTCCTGCTACGACCTGTACCCCTCCTCAGCCTGCGGCGTGCTGCGGCCGCAGCCCCTGGCCGACAGCGGGAACGAGCCCTGCGTGCGGCAGTGCCCCGACTCCACCGCCGTGATCCAGCCCCCGCCCGTGGTGGTCACCTTCCCCGGGCCCATCCTCAGCTCCTTCCCGCAGGATTCCGTGGTGGGATCTGCTGGAGCGCCCGTCCTGGGGGCCTCGGGGGCTTCCCATGGCTCTGGGGGTCTCTATGGGTACGGGGGCTACGGCTCCCTGGGCTATGGGGGATTCGGCTCCCTGGGCTATGGGGGATTCGGCTCCCTGGGCTATGGGGGTCTCTATGGCTACGGGGGCTATGGGTCCCTGGGCTATGGGGGTCTGGGGTCCTGCTGGGGGTCCCGGGGTCTGTATGGCTCTGGCAGAGGTTTTGGCTCTGGCTATTGCAGCCCCTACTCGTCCTGGTACGGCCGCTACGGCCGCGGCTTCTGGGGCTCCTGCTGAACCCCACAGGAATGTCCCAGATTAAGGAATAACCGGCAATGGACAGACACAATCCCGGCCCCAGAGGAGTCACTGTGACCACTCCGGTGGAGCTGGAAGCTCTCAACTCCTCCTTGATTCATTCGCCTTCTGCTTGTCGACTTTTAGGCTTTTTATTTTATTTTTTTCCCATCTGTGTGTGTTTAATATGTGGGATAAAACAGTAATTTATGTTCTTCCAAAATGCAACTTCATCCCCTGACTGGAGAAGAGTAAGCAGGGAAGGAGTTGCCTGTGAACTGATAATCTTCATGTTCTGCTTCTCTGTGAATGCTTTTTCCTCAATAAAGCGATTCTGTTCTGCAAAAAAATCAAAGTTTTAGTTTTAATTTCTCTGGGTGTGGGTTTGCAATGCTACTCTCCAAACAGGGAGGGGGAAAATTCACATCTTTGCAATGGGCTGAGGTTCAGACTTCAAAACCACCTGGGATGTCCCAGCTGGGAGTGAAGTCAGTCACTGTCCCTTGATCCAGAATTTGGGAGCAGGAATCCTCCCTCCCCAGCTGTCCTGGTACTCAATAATAACTAAAAATCTTCTAAAAATCTTCTCCTTCCACCCCCACCATGGCAGGGACATCTCCCACTAGACCAGGCTGCTCCAGCAATTGGAAAATTCCAGGGATGGGGCAACCAGGAATTCCCTTGGAAAACTGTGCCAGGGACCACCCACCCTCATGGGGAAAGATTTCTTCCCAATATCCAACCCAAATTTCCCCTCGGTCAGTTTGAATCTGACACTCCAGTTCCCAAGGAAAAGTCCCTCCCCAGCTTCCCCGTAGATCCTGGAAGGTGGAATCTCACCAGAGCACAGAAGAAGGGCGGATTTGCTCACAGGTTAATTTTAATTTTTTTAAATTAATTTAAANCAGAAAACTTCATTTAAAGATTTAATTGATTTAACTTCCTGCCGAGGTTATTCCTGAGGACAGAATTTATTTAAATATTTATTTAAATATTTATTTATTTAAATATTTGACTGAGGAAACATTTGAGTCAGAACCTGAACCTCAAAGAGATGAAAGCTTCACCTGGAAGAAATTCATATTGAAATTCTAATATTCCCTGTTTTTTTGGGCAGCACCTTCATCTCCACAGTTTAGGGACAGGTTGGAAGAACCTGGGCCAGCGGGAGGTGTCCCTGCCCATGAGAGGAGCTTTAAGATCCCTCCCAACCCAAAATTTTCCACAATTCCAGGATATTTTAGGCTGTTTCTGACACCTGCACAGGTGAGGCTTCTCCAAAGGCAAGGAACAATGGTGAAAACAGGAGGAAAAACACCAGAACATGGCAAATTTGATGCAACAAAATTTAATGACAGCAAGCAAAACAATAAATTTGCAGAAACTCCAAGAAGTAGGAAATTCTTCTCCAGCCAGAGGCACGTTCACATGGGATTGACTCTGGTTCTCTTCCAAATCCCAGCAGTTGATGTGAGCGAGCAGGACCCGTTTTTGAGCCCTTTTGTCCTGGGTTTACCCCAGGAAAACAGAAATGGGGCGGGAGAAGCTTTAGGGCAGAAGCTGAAAGAGGAGAAATTCAAAAGGGCATGAACAGCTACAAATTCGTGGTCTTGGGGTGGAGCAGGGGAGGTTCCGAGGTTTTTGGCTTTGAAACCATCACAGTTCATGTGTTGGTGTAGACCTGATGTGGGATTGTAGTCTTGGGTTTAGCAGGGGCCGCAGCTGCCGCGCCGGGAGCGGGAGGACCAAGCGCTGCAGGAGCCAAAGGATCTGCCAGAGCCGTACAGACCCCGGGACCCCCCACAGGACCCCAGACCCCCATAGCCCNGCCAGGGGCTGCGGCCGCAGCACGCCCGAGCCGCCGGCGGAGCACAGGTCGTAGCAGGACATCTTGCAGGGGGTGGAGGTTGATCTAGAGAAAATGGAAATTTATAGAATTTTGAAAGGAATAGGAAGCTTCAGGCTGTGCTGGAGCAGGCCAGGGGCGTCAATAATAAATCTGGGGAGTAAATGTAATTTCCTGTTCCTGTTTTTCCTATCACTCCAGGCTACTCCTGACTTCAGTCCAATCACATCTGTGTTCTTCAGCTGTACCTTTCAATTTCCAGATCAGATCATTTCTTCAGTATTAAACTACTCTTAGCTGATGATTTCTACTCCTTTTTTATCTTCCCTGTTACAAAATATAGCCACATATACAGGTTATTCTTTGTCTCCCAAAAGACAGACAAGGAATGATTTCTACTGATGATTTCTACTCCTATTTTATCTTTCCTGTTACAAACCCCACCAAAATATAGCCACACATACAGGTTATTCTTTGTCTCCTAAAGACAGACAAGGAACCCTTTGCAGTGCTAAAATAATGCAGTTTTGGGTGAATTCCTCTCCTGCAAGACCTGGAGATGAACAAGAAATTAAACACCAAATATCCCACAGAGCATTGGCAGCCTGACCTCAAACAGATTTCTTGACAGGAAATGGAATTTGGAGAAGTTTGAGAGAAAATTGACTTACCTGGCTCACGAAGGCAGGACAGGTGAGAGAAGAGGATGGAGGGCCCTGGTGCAGGCACCTTTTAAAGAGCTCCCTGCTTGCCCAGAGGGCACCGTGCACTTGGTGTGCCAGTCCATAATTAAGTCCCAACCCCAAATTGCAGGACACATAATTCCTCAAAGTGCTGAAATTGTCTTTGCTGATTGCTGGCGCTCCTCAAACCCACACACGGCGTGAGCTGCACATTCCACCCCGGATCTCCATTGTCTCCGGGCTTTATTGTGGGGAATTATTATTTTTATGATCCCATTGCTTTCCTTAGCGTTGGGAGAGGAAATAATGATGGTTTGATTTATTTGTGAGTCCTTCATGATTGGGATGATTGGAGGACACTCATGGTTTTTTCCAGGTAAAGGTCTTTGAGTGTGATCAACAGGAGACGTGAGGCCAATGGGGGTTTTTTTGAGTCTTTTAGGGACTCGAGGTTTGGGGACAAAAAACAAAAGGAAAAACATCAGTTTTACAGGCTCAGCATTTCTTCCTCCATCTACTCAGGGTAAGGCAAACACAATAATCAGGAGAATCTTTGGATGGACTTTGTACCACAAAATGCTATCATGGGTTTTGGCTGAAAATTTGAAATTTTTTTTTAATTTTTCATGAATTTTTTTCATGGAAACATGAAAAAAACTGCTGAAAAAAAAATAGCCCAGTTATTTGGGCTGAAAAAGAACTGAAAGCTCACCCAGAGAAGAGAAAAGAAAGAGAAATAGATTTTATTGTTAAGGTCAAAGACAGGAAGGTCAATTGTTACAAGCCAAGAGCTGATTGTGGGAAAACCCCAAGTGGCCTCAATTTACCCATTTTAATGTGTTAATCTCTTGTAATTGTGGGGTGTTTACACCCAGGCACAGGTTTTATATAACTCTGACACAGTAGGAACAAGTCAGTAATGGGTGTTCAGCAGGTATTTGAAAATCCTTTGGAATTCTTGTAAAACTTTGACATGTTGTTTGTTTTTTTTTATTTTTTCCTCCGGGATAATTGCTCAGGAAATCCTCATCCATATCTTCAGATTTGGAAAAGCTCATAATTTGTAACTAATAGGTGGTGTGGAGATAACCACGTGGGTGCTGATGATAACAATAATGACAGAGTAGGAGAACCGTGGTGCAAGCAGAGAGAGAAACCTCAGCAAATCCAACATTTGCTTTTCCCAGCAGATTCCCACTTCATAATTGCTCTGCGCTGAAAGATTCCATCAAGGATGGGATTAGCTGCAAGATCCTCTCTATAAACAAAAGGTTTTTATTTCCAGTGCAGATAAATTTGGGATTTCTTATTTTCACTGCAGCTAAAAATGGGATTTCTCCTTTACAGAATCATGGAAGGGTTTAAAATTTGGGAGGGACCTCAAAGAGACGCCCTCCACTATCCCAGGTTGATCCAAACTGGCCTTGAACCCTTCCAGAGATGGACCCAGCCCAATAAAACATAAATTCAATTATTACTTCAATGTACACTCTCATTATTTTGAGCTTTCCATTCTAAGACTTCAAATCATAAATATCTCTCCCTTCAGAACTAAACTCAGGTTTAAGCTGTGGCTTAAAGGTCAGAAAAAAAGAATTTTCTGGATATTTGTGTCCCCAAATCATTCCATGATTTTTATAATTTCTGTAGATGTCTGAGCATAGTTGTCTCATAAGACAGGAGAAGAAAATTTGTGTATCAACAGCTCAGTGCGTGGTTTCACTCCAGAAAAACTGATACTAATTCATGAATCATGTTTTAGGACAAAAGATGCACCAATTTCACCCATCAGCGTCTCAGATCAAAGCACCTCGCGTGACGTAAGGCGTTAATTGAAATCAAGGATAAACACAAACAGAAAGAGCAACAATTTCATCACTTTGAGGAGCAATCAATAAAAAAAAAATGCTCTGTGTCAACTAATGAGCTCCTCTGAGCCCTCAGGCAAGGCTGAACTGTATAAAAGCGTCTCCACTTGGGCTTCTCCACAGCATCTTCCCTTCACTCGCTCTTCCCAACGACTTGGTAAGTCTGGAGCTGCTCTTTGCTGCTTTTGGAATTGCTCCTTGCTACTTTTAGAACCTTTATTTTTGCTGCTTTTCCCATTCTCTCTTTGCTGTACAATTCGTCTGGGGTGCTCCCTTCTGTTGGGAAGTCGTAGGCAAAATTTTAGGTGAAGAGATAAACCTTGCAAAAAGCCTCATGGGAGGCTGCTGCTCTCTGCTTTTGAGGTTGGTGTTTTGTTCCAAACCAAACTGAGAATTTCTCATCAGAAAATTCTGTTGGGTGTTTGGTTGCCTTCACTGGTTGTATCCATGATTTGGCAGGTTCACCGTTTATTCCTATCCTCTGCTTGGTTATAAATGGGTGACTGGAAATTATTTGGAAAGTTTAAATCTTCCTGGTTCACAGGGAAATGTTGACTTTAGAGGCAAACTTGCCATTAGATCCAGTTTGTTCTATTACAAATGGCCCCAAATGCTTTTAATTCAAGATAAATGGGCACGAACACCCCGAGACACCAAGCACTGGCTTGGAATAGGACACAGAGGAATTGAGAATTCTTCTGTTTAAAATGCTCTGTAAGAGATTTATTTAAGATTAAAAGAGATCCTGGAGGGAATTTAAGGAGCTGAAATGTGAAGTTTTCCCCGAGTTAATGAGGGCGAGTGGTTTGGTGTGAGAATTTTCAGAAGAGTAGCCCAACAGACAAAGGGTTGTAATCCCTGTTCTGACAAGGATCAGCACAAAGGAGATCAGGGCAATGAAGAGGCAGAGTCATGAAATAACAACACACTCAACTCTTGGAGCAGAGTCCCATCCTCGCTGATCCCCTGACTCACCAAAGCACCCGAGAAAATCATTTCAGCTCTTCTTACTCAATTTTCAACTTTAAGAGATGTGGGGAAATTCCGGTGCTTCAAAGAGATTTTCTCTGGGGAAAGGCAGCCAACCCCAGAGCCCTTTTTCTTTTCAAACAACCCCTTGTACTTGCTCAAATCAGCTCTTGTGGATCGACCTCCAAACCCCTGCAAGATGTTCACTGAGTGGAATTGGACCCAAACTTGCATTATTTTAGCACTGCAAAGGGTTCCTTGTCTGTCTTTAGGAGACAAAGAATAACCTGTATGTGTGGCTATATTTTGGTGGGGTTTGTAACAGGAAAGATAAAATAGGAGTAGAAATCATCAGTAGAAATCATTCCTTGTCTGTCTTTTGGGAGACAAAGAATAACCTGTATATGTGGCTATATTTTGTAACAGGGAAGATAAAAAAGGAGTAGAAATCATCAGTTAAGAGTAGTTTAATACTGAAGAAATGATCTGATCTGGAAATTGAAAGGTACAGCTGAAGAACACAGATGTGATTGGACTGAAGTCAGGAGTAGCCTGGAGTGATAGGAAAAACAGGAACAGGAAATTACATTTACTCCCCAGATTTATTATTGACGCCCCTGGCCTGCTCCAGCACAGCCTGAAGCTTCCTATTCCTTTCAAAATTCTATAAATTTCCATTTTCTCTAGATCAACCTCCACCCCCTGCAAGATGTCCTGCTACGACCTGTGCTCCGCCGGCGGCTCGGGCGTGCTGCGGCCGCAGCCCCTGGCCAGCAGCGGGAACGAGCCCTGCGTGCGGCAGTGCCCCGACTCCACCGCCCTGATCCAGCCCCCCGCCGTGGTGGTCACCTTCCCCGGGCCCATCCTCAGCTCCTTCCCGCAGGATTCCGTGGTGGGATCTGCTGGAGCGCCCGTCCTGGCGGCCTCGGGGGCCTCCCTGGGCTCTGGGGGTCTCTCCGGCTCCCTGGGCTCCGGCGGATTCGGCTCCAGGGGATTCGGGGGATTTGGCTCTGGTGGATATGGGGGTCTCTATGGCTATGGGGGCTCCTCCCTGGGCTATGGGGGTCTGTGTGGCTATGGGGGCTCCTCCCTGGGCTATGGGGGTCTGGGGTCCTGTGGGGGGTCCCGGGGTCTGTACGGCTCTGGCAGATCCTTTGGCTCCTGCAGCGCTTGGTCCTCCCGCTCCCGGCGCGGCAGCTGCGGCCCCTGCTAAACCCGAGGGGAAAATCCTTCCACTGGGCAAACAGCACCGTTGGATCCTCCCCTGAGCTCCTGAGGAAGGGGCACAGCACCAGATCTCACTTCAGACCATGGAAGGGAGCAGATCTCCTCTAGAAATTGTCCGTTTTTGTTGCCTCCTTCCTTTGTTCCGTCCCCTCTTCCCCTCCCCTCCCAGTGGCCTCCACCATCCACTGGTTTCTCCCCAAAACAGCCTCCTGCCACCAGGCTGGGGGAGCAGCTCTTCTGAGGGACAACCTGCCTGTCTGTGCCTCACCTGTCCTCGTCCAGTGGGGCCTTCCCTGCCCTTGCAATAAAAAATTTCCTGCATCCAACTCCTGCCTCTGTTTTTCCTGTTAAGCCCCAGAGTGGGATGGGGGGCTCCCTGTCCTCCCCATCAGAACCAGGCTGAGGCTTTGGGTCAGAGCTGCAGCTGAGAATCCTCTCTACCTTACTTGAATTATTCCAGTTGTCAGAATTCCAGGAGTTATTCCAACTATTTCCATCCAGTCTGGCACTGGAACAGGGAACAGTCACACCCTCAAGGCTGCCAGGGCACAAGGACAACGCTGTCTGGCACAGGGTGGGATTTTTGGGGTGCATGTGCAGGGCCAGGAGTTGGACTCAATCCCTCTGTGGCCCTTCCAACTCTGGATATTTCAAGGTTCCTTTTTTTAAGTGGTTAATTATGTGCTGGCATTCCTTTTAATTTTAAATCTTCCAGGCGATGTTTTAGGAATCATCCAACTGCCTTCAAAGACAAAGCTAAAAAACACTGCCCGAAGTTCTGCCAAAGCTCGTTCTGGAAAGGAATGATAGGAGGGAGGTGAACAAAGGGCAATTTTTGAGATAGGTATCTGATGAGCAAAGATGAGGCACTACCTTCTCTTTTTTCATTAATCACTGCCGCCATAAAGTTGCCTCAGGGAAGGTTTGCTGAACCTGTCAGCAGGTGAGGTAAAAGAACATGAACTGGTGCATTAGAGAGGATTTCCCTCTTCCTCCACCAGGACTCTTTCAAAGAAAATGTCTTGATCGGTGTCAAGGAACAGCAAATCTTATTTTTGACAGGTAATTTCAATATTCTTCCTCCTATGGGACTGGATCTGTCAGATGGTCGTAAGTAATAAATTGAAATGGAAATTAGTCCATGGTACATGTGAATGTTGCTTTTATTTCCAGAAAACGAGACTTCATTTTTATGGGTAATCAAACACTTACTTGAGAATATTTTGACCAAAAACAAACAAACAACAACAACAAAAAAAAAAACACACAAAAAACCCCACAGAATTATTTAGGTTGGAAAACATTTTTGGGGTCATCCAGTGCGCCTCATCCCCACCTGGTCACCCAGCCCAACATCCAGGAATTCCTTGGATATCCCAAGGGATGGGAATTCCAAACCTTCCCGAGCCCTTTCCAAGGTCTGGCCGCCCTTTCCAGGAGGGAATTCCCATGTCCAACCTGAGCACCCCTGCTCCATCTCCAAAAACTCTCCCCTGCCAGGTTCTCGTCCCTCTGCCTCCTTCATCCTCCCCGTCCCCTCTTTCCTCTCATCCAGGGCAGCTCCTGGGACAACTTTATAAAACACAGGGAAAACATAATTTTCCCTCCTTTTCTCTTCTGATCTTTGTTTCCAAGAGGTGCTGGGTGTAAACTGCGAGCCCAGCCGAAAACCTGAGCTGCCAAATTTCCCCTGATGCTCTCAGCGAGGCAGTGCCAGGCAGGTACTTAATTAGTACCAGGCTTAATGAGGTGTTGTGTCAGACAAGTGCTCAGCCCGAGATAACAGCTCTGGAAAGAGCCATTAACACCCAGGGAACAACGATTACACAGCTTTAATTCGGGCTGGATGCCTGCTCAGGGTGAGCTCACGTCTGATTGCAAAATCCAAAAAGGGCTGACCTTTCTCTCAGTGTCTGCCCGGGGTGGAGGGAGTTTACTCCATTCCTTACTCAAGGATCCGTCCCGAAAAACCTCTAATTATTCATCTGCGTTTCCCGGCGTTGACACATCTTTCGGGAGCCCTGATAACAAAAAAGCTGAGTGGCACCGAGCAGGCGGGAACGGGAATTTCAGACTGGAAAAACGAGGTGGCTGAAATGCTGGAGCAGCAGGAACGGAGTGACCATCATGGGATGGGCAGAGACGGGTGGGGGAAAGGAGGTGGTGCAAGGACAAGGAAAATATCCTGTCCCACCTTCCAGGAGACGCCTCGGAATCCCAGGAACCAGGAAAACACCTCCAACATCGTCTAGTCCAACCCAGGACCAATCCCCAGGGCACTGAGGGTCACATCCAGCTGAACCATCTGAGCCAAAGGTGGCTGAGTCCCCACACCTCTCACAGTGATGTAAGGACTCATCACTGCCCCCACCCCAGGTTTTTAAAACCCTAGATCCTTTAAAATAATTTAATCATGGTGCAAAACAGAATAACAGATGGGGATGGTGCCACCAAGGAGAGACAAACGTTGGGATTTTATTGCTCAAAGCCTGGGGACCTCAGCTCCTGCTGTGATCATGAGTGTCCTGGTTGGGCCAGAGGTCCCTGTGCCCTTTACATGCTCTGGAGTGAAGACACTGAAAACATAAAACACCAGAGATACGGTAATTTACAGCAGAAGCCATAAAATCAAGGGAAGGAACACACCCAAATTCCCTTTCACTGTGAACGTGTCCCTGCTTGTCAAACACACCAGGTGAATCCAGGATTAACTAAAGGAATTAATCCTGAGTAAACGAAAAACTAAAATGTGAAGGGATACAAACAGGGCACAATTCCACTGATGGCGACAAGGGTAAAAAATTCAAGATATACCCTGGTGAAAAATGGAGGGATCAGAATCTACCCGCCAGTTGTGGATGGAAGAGAAGTCTAGAAAAACACACAGAGACAGGAGTTGGATGCAGAAAAACTTTATTATACTAAGAAGGGCAGGAAAGGCGGTGAGAGGGAGGG
>VXBR01009775.1:60778-84284 GCA_013400215.1 Cisticola juncidis | reverse complement strand
AAGGGAAGGGAAGGGAAGGGGGATGGCCAGAGGGAAAGGAAAGGAATGGTTACACTGACCAAGGTCATGTTGTGGCTTCATTTGGATCCCAGGATTTGACACAGGAAAGGGCTGGTGAGGTGCTGGAGCTGTGGCTTGAAGAGGGAAAAGATGGGTGGAGGAATGATATCAGGGAATAAAGGCAATTGGTGCAGTGCCTGTATGACCAAGAGGATTTAGAGATATTCCAGGGACACCTCCTGGCCAGGTCTGGGTGTCACTGGAAGAGTCACACCCTACAGGTCTTGGGGCCACTGCCAGCCCAGCCCTTGGCCAAACGCCCCTTCCAGGATCCTGGGAAAGGCTCCTTTGGCATTTTTGCCTTTTAGCTGGGCTTGGATCACCCAGCAGTCAGACCCCCAGCTCCTGATATTCCCCTGGAGAGTGGATTCAGACCTTCAGCCCCTAAATGTGATTAATGACCCCAGTCCTAATTCCTGTGTAGGACCAGAGCACCTCAGAGCACTCAGAGTCTCCCCAGAGATTTATACATCCCTTAAGAGATTTATAATTTAATCATGGTCTCCTGCATGCCCCAAAGCCAAGGCAGAGTGTCCAGCTGGGCTGAACTTTCTCAGTCTTTGAAACAGGATGATCCCTCCAGATGGTCCACTGGGAATGGTCCTTTGTCCATGTTAACTCCTGAACTTCCCAGGTTATTCCAGCCCATGTTCCACCTGAGTTGAAACAAGCAGTTCAGCAGCAGGGGTGACTATCTGTGTCCCAAATAGCTTCATTCCCAGTTGCAACCACGGCCCCAGGGATTTTAATTCCAGTTGGGCAGAGCAGGACAGTGGCCACAAGGACCAGGAGCAGAGCAAACCAGAAGCAAAGACCTTCACCAGCAGTGTCAGCTCACAAAATATGAGGCAAAATCGTAACTCATGCAAAGATAAGAAGCCTCTTTTTCGCTTTAAAAGTGAAAATGCTGGAACTGAGTAATTACTCCAGGCCTGGCTATCCAGTCAGAAAGCATCAGGCATTTCTGAGCAGTGCTGGGTGAGGGACCGACGGGGCTGGCTGGCATTTCATCCCAGCTTCCTTTCACTTGAGCAATCCGCTCCGGAGACTCCTGCTTTAGTCACTTTTACGGCTCCTTGCACTCAAGGCTGCAGCAGCATGTGCTGGAAGAGATGCTAGATGTTATTTTGGGGCATTGTTCTTCTTAAAAGTAACATTTTTTTGCTTCTCCCTGAATAGCTGTTTCCCCTGTTTCTTGTGATACCTGGTGCATTTTCACGGAGAAATGTGAGCTCTGGACAGATTGGACTTGGAATCCCTGAGTTTTTTCTTGTCTTTCAATTTCCCCTGAGATTTAAAGGGGTGAGCTCATCATCTGCCCTCTTCTGCTGGGTCTCAGATGGTGTCAGCCCCTGAAATTGCCTTTTGCCATCCAGAGGGACCAGGACAGGCTGGTGAGATGTGTCCAAGTGAATCTCAAGTTCAACAAGGCCAAATGCAAGGTCCTGCACTTCAATCTGGGCAATCCCAGGCACAAGAAGAGGCTGGGAGGAGAATGGGGCTTCTCCTGGGGAGAAGGATTTGGGGGTGCTGGTGGATGGCACAGCCATGGTCATGTCCTGGGCTGATCCCCCAGTGTGGGCAGCTGAGGACAGGGGGATTCTGCCCCTCTCAGGTGAGACCCCACCTGCAGAGCTGCTCCAGCCCTGGAGCCAAGGGCAGGAGGACGTGGAGCTGCTGGAGAAAGTCCAGAGGAGGCCACTGAGATGCTCCAAGGGCTGGAACCCCTCTGGAGCCAGGCTGGGAGAGCTGGGGGTGCTCACCTGGAGAAGAGAATGATCCAGGGAGAGCTCAGAGCCCCTGCCAGGGCCTAAAGGGGCTCCAGGAGAGCTGGAGAGGGACTGGGGACAAGGGATGGAGGGACAGGACACAGGGAATGGCTTCCCACTGCCAGAGGGCAGGGATAAATGGGATATTGGGAGGAAATCCTTCCCTATGAGGGTGGTGGAGCCCTGGCACAGGTTGCCCAGAGAAGCTGTGGCTGCCCCTAGAAGTGCCCAAGGCCAGGCTGGCTGGGACTTGGAGCAACCTGGGG
Source organism: Cisticola juncidis (assembly GCA_013400215.1). Classification (NCBI taxonomy): domain Eukaryota; kingdom Metazoa; phylum Chordata; class Aves; order Passeriformes; family Cisticolidae; genus Cisticola; species Cisticola juncidis. The sequence goes on along the minus strand of VXBR01009775.1, from coordinate 82,189 downwards.
TAGTGGAAGGTGTCCCTGCCCATGGCAGGGGGTAAAATTGGATGATTTTTAATGTCCCTTCCAGCCCAAACCATTGTGGGGTTTCACAATTATTTGTGTGTTTTCCTAAACATACCTGAGATCTGTGCCCACAGAAGCCAAAGGATGTTGGACATTTCATGGATGATCCTTACCTATGCTCCAGGGTGCAAGAAGATCCCAAGAAGCTGCAGAAGTTCCGGAAAGAAAACAGTCAAAAATCCAAAAATGTTTTGTAAAGACAACAGAAGAGTTCGAGGATATTCAAATGAAAAAAGAAAAGGAAACTACAGGCCCCAAACTCTCTTTCCATTTTTCCCTGACCTGTATCATAAAAGTTACTGGATGTCACTGGGTGAAGATCAAGTTCAACGGAGGAGCAGGAACTCAGAGGTCCCTCCACAGTGTAAAGCAAATTTATGGACTCCTCTGCTAAAGAAGGTCACTGAGTCAACTGCTGTGACTGGATAATTGCATGACCACGAACATTTGCAGCTCTGCATGCGAAGATCCTGTAATAAAGGTAATCAAATCTCATGCTCCAGCGCACAAGTGGATCTTCAGCAGCAGCCAGGGGAGAGCTTTGCAGTCACTCCAGAGTGTGATGGAAGCGCCTCTGCCTTGGCCATGGCCGGAGGCAGGAGGGAGGCTTTGATGAGCTGGTGGTCTAAGTGGGAATGGCAATGCCTGTGCAGGAGCTGGGGACACCACGGAAGGGGCTGGGGGTGATGAGCGTGCTGGAATGAATCCCTGTGCATTGGAAATCCATGGCTCAGGAGATCAACCTAGCAAAGCTGGCCTGGAACAGGCAAAGCACCACAGGGCACGGATGCAGTGGAGTCTGAAATATCCTGGGAGACTGCAGGTGACACTTTGGCAGCTCAGGAGTGAGGAGGGATGAAGGAGCCCTCACTGATGCCTGGAGATGGTGTGGATTCCCTGTCCCTGGAGGTGTTCCAGGCTTGGACAGGGCTTGGAGCAACTTGTGCAGGGGTATAAGGTCAATAGATGAACCAATATGATTTCACCAGAAGCTGTTGATTGTTTACAAACAATTCCAATTATAGATTCTAAATCTACAGCTCACATAGGCCCACATCTCACTGCTCAAGAGGCAGGCACGTCTCCTTCAGGACACCTAATTGGTCAAATGTCCCTCATCACGTTGCACCATCTCTATCTAGGGTTTACATTCTTTGTGGACAGTTTCTCAGGCTCTCTGTTCTTATTTTAATCCTGTTGTCTTCCCAGTAACCTTGACGAATTCCTGAGAGCTCTGGAAAACAAGGCTGCAGGTGTCTTGTTATCTACAGTGATTTTGGCTGGTGCGCAGAATGGCCTAAGTTGTGCAGATAAATTGCTATAAATGTGTCCCTTCCCATGGCAGGGGGGTGGAATGAGGTGGTTTTCAGCTCCTTCCAACCCAAACTGTTCTGTGATTCTGTAATTCCATCCTCAGCAAACACTGAGACACTGATCTCCCTCCCATGACAAGCCAGTGGTTTCCATGTCAATGAAAAGCCCAGCCATGGTGCTGTCACTGCTTGGGGTGTCCTGTGCAGGGACAGGATTTGGATTTAATGGTCCTGGTGGATCCCTTCCAGCTCAGGATATTCTATGGTTCTACTGCAAACCAGAGAGGAAACATAACACCCTGATGGGTGATTGATGGGGGTCAAGCATTGGGATCTACATGTATTTATGTGGATAAATCACTGAAATCAGAACCTGTGTGGTCCCACCCTAAAGATTTCCAAAATAGGCAAGAGGAAAAAAAAAAAAAAAAAAAACAAAAACAACCCACAAAAAACCCCCAGGCACTGCAGAGTTCTTTAAATCCTAGAATGGGCTGGGTTAGAAGGGACCTTAAATGTCATCTTGTTCCAACACCCTGACATGGCAGGGACACCTTCCACTGTCCCAGGCTGTTCCAAGCCCCGTCTAGCCTGGCCTTGGACACTTCCAGGGATCCAGGGGCAGCCACACCCTGTGCCAGGGCCTCTCCACCCTCACAGGGAACAATTTCTTTTTTGGAATATTTGGAGGGAAGAAGAGGGCACAGCCAAGCAGCATCTTGGCAAAAAGTGAATCCAGCTATAATGTGAAAACTGCTCAGACAAAAATGCCTAATGTGGGGTACAGGGGACCCCAAATTAATGCCCTTCAAACCCAAAGATCCAAGGGGCTGCATCTTTGATTGCAGGGCCCAAGTTCTGTGTCAGGAGGCTGTGAAAGCTGTGATTTGTGCAGGTCAGCACAGGCTGGAGCAGAAATGGATTTTTCCCAGCAAGCAGAGAGCAGTGGAATATCCTGCTGAAGTATCCCATTGAAAGCCAGAGCCAGGGATCCACTCCCATCTGATCCACAGCAATTTCCCACAGTGGTGGAGGTTTTCACACACAGCAATAAAGAGAGATTTGGGGAGGCAAAGAGCTGAAAGAGGCACCTGGAAATGAAGGCATCACCTCTGGTCATGACTGCAGCTCCCTGAGGCCAGGAGCCAGCACCAGGCAGGCACAGGAGTTCCCAGCAGCTGCCAGGCTGTTGCTCTGCCTTCACACTGTCAAAAGCACCTGGATCCACAATTCCCTGAGCTCTGGGGGAAAGTACAAGGGGAAAACACAGAAAACAGGCTGTGCTGCAGTGCTGTGACAGCCATCATTCATCTCCATCCCCAAAACCCACACAGCCCTGGGAGAGATTTTTGGGGCCATATCCAGCCTCTTCCAAAGAAAAAATGAGAGGTCCTGGGAAACTGGCACAAAAGAGGCCACAAAAATAATCTGAGGGCTGGAGCACCTCCCCTAGGAAAACAGGATGAAAAAGCAGGGGTTGTTCAGTCTGGAAAGAGAGACCTCATTGTGACCTTCCAGTAATTAATGGGAGCTTGTAAAAAAGAGGGAGAGGGACTTTTGGTGAGGGTATGGAGCAATAGGACGAATGGAGAGGCTTCAAGCTGACAGAAGGAAGAGTTAGGAAGAAATTGTTTGCTCAGAGGGTGGTGAGCCCCTGGCAGAGGTTTCCCAGAGAAGCTGTGGCTGCTCCTGGATCCCTGGAAGTGTCCAAGGCCAGGCTGGACAGGGCTTGGAGCAGCCTGGGATAGTGGGAAGTGGAAGGTCCCTGCCCATGGCAGGCTGTTGTAACAAGATGATCTCTAATGTCCCTTCTGTCCTAAACCATTCCACAATTCCATGATCCTGTTTCCCAGCAGTGATGCCTTCAAAAGGAGCTTGTGGCACAACTCACCTGTTGAGACACAAGCTGTGGTTCAAGAGCCTTAGATGGGAAATTCAGAGATGGATACATCCCCATGTGGAAGGAAAAATCCAAGGACTGGATTGACTGAAGCCCATGCACAGCCTGGATGGATGAATGAACAACAGGAATAGAAAATATATTTAAAACATTGAGAACTCTCCTAAGGCTGGATGGCTGTCATGGCTTTGACGTTCAGGTGAGTTCCAGCTCCCAAGTCACCCTCTATCAACAACCCTATTAAACAATTCAAAGTAGACTTACAGACTCAGGAGAAGCTGTGAGGTCCTTCCATGCACATTTTCTCCTGCAAAAACAGTGTCAGCTTGTGTCTCCTGCAGCGACAGGGATGTCTCCTTGCACTGCCCTCTCTGTACCTAGGAAGTTTTCCTTTGCAGGGGAAGATCCTGATTCAGCAAAATATTACACCCAAAATTAACCCAAAGCACATCTGTGCTCCTTGAAACAAGTGGCACTGGGAGCTGGTTTGGATATTCTGCCACACAGACACGGCTCAGGATCGAGACATGATAAGGGATAAGGATTTAAATGTTTTGTTTAACCAAGAAGTGATAAAAGAGCTGCTGACAAGGAGGAGGAAGCAGTGGTGTAGATGATATCCTGAAAGCACATATGAGCAACCCAAGGTTGTTGGAGTCTCTGTGAGAAACTCAGAGCAAGGAACAGAGTGTGTGCTTGTCCCTGGAGTGTCACAACACTACCCCAGCTCCTGAAAACAGGAGTTTGCTGCCTCTCACCCTGCAGGCCTGAGCACCTTGCACCAAATCCTCCTGGCAGCTGGGAGCTGCAGCCACAGCGAGGAGGGAACCTTGCTCGGGGGAGTGGAACCGGCGGCTTCTCCCTGGAATGTTAATTAATGAACAGCCACACTCCAGGCCTGCTGCATCCTCACAGCACCTTGTGAGCAGTGACTGGAAAGAGCAGTGAGTGCCTTTCTCATCTGGAGATTTCTTGGGAGGATTTCTGACCTGTCCTAAGCAGGATCAGCAGGATCATGGAATCACAGAACGGCTTAGCTTGGAAGGGACTTAAAAGCTTATCCAGTCTGACCCCTGCCATGAGCAGGGGCAACTTCCACTGTCCCAGGCTGCTCCAAGCCCTGTCCAGCCTGGCCTTGGACACTTCCAGGGATCCACAGCTTCTCTGGGCACCCTGTGCCAGGGCCTGTCCACCCTGACAGGGAACAATTCCTTCCTGATCGCTAAACTAAACCTCTCCTGATTTAAAACCATTCCCTCTGCCATTCCCAGGACTGCTCCTCACGTTAAGGTCTATGAATTACTTCTCTATTGAATCACAGAATCGTGGAATGTTTTCTGTTGGGGGGACCTTAAAGAACATCCAGTTCCAACCCCTTGCCAGGACGCCTTTCACTACATCAGGTCACTCAGATCCTTACCCAGCCTGGGACTGAACATCTCCAGGGATAGGGAGTCCACAGCAACAAGAAAGGGATGGGAATGTCTCAAGAGGAATGGGAATTCTTTCCTCTCTTAAGGTGAAATATTACAGATGCTCCAGAGTGATTAGTCAAGCCTGCACAGTCTCTGCTGGTGGTAGAAGAACAATCAAGAACTTTTTGGGTCAAGGTAGGTCTCATTCAACAGGCCCAGTTTTGCAGTCTTTACCTGGACAGTTGCCCCACTGCAAGTACAGTGATCTGTAAGATTTAGATCAAGAGTTATTGTTTGCTGCTGTTTCAGCTGCTTTTTTTTTTTTTAATCTTCTTTCCATTCTGCCCTAAAAATGCCAGAGCTTGTTATCCTCTCTTAGACTCAACCTGAGCATTTGTGCTGCTGACTCCCTCGTGCCCCTTCTGATCAGCCTAAGCAGCAGAGAACTGAGTCCCTCACAGTTCTCTTTGAGGAGTCCTTGCTGTCCTCCAGCTTTGCTTGACCTCCATGGGATCCCCTCTGTCCTGCACTGCCCATTCCCTGAGCAGAGCAGGGGGTGGGTTTCTCCAATTCTGGCTGAGTTTTCCTATGGGAGATGCCACAAGGAGCAGTTTGTGACACTTCCCAAAGACCAAACTCACCATTCCTGGCACTCTGGCAACCTGAGAAGCAAGACTCAAAGTGTCACCTAATCAAAGGATCTATCTCTGAACAAGGTGATTTTTATTCTGGTCTGGGTTGCCTTTGCCTAATTTCACCCCTTTAAAAGTTGTGAAGTTATCAAAAGCTAAATTTCTGTGCAGTCAGCACAAAAAGGACAGGCACCTCCAGAACATGCTTCCTCCAGTCCCAAAATACATTCCTAAAACAGGGAGGGGAATTGCCTTCCAGCTGGCATCCCCTCCAGAGAAACTCTGAAGGATCAGCTTGGACAAGGAAGATGTCCAACTTCTAGACAGCTAAAACGAGGCGAGACGAATTCCCACGCCTGGCTTCGTGTTCAGGAACCTCACAGGGAAGAACAATTCTTCCACTGCTTTATTAAGCAATCTTCAAGCTTATTTATCTCTTCCTCCCAGTCTCTTTAAATGCCACTGAAGTTGCTGTCACCACAAATCACAATCACCAGAACTGCCTTTCAAAGCAAAACTCCAAACTGAGAAGAAGAGACATTGCTGGGAAGGAAACCCCAGCAGGGGTTTGTGTATGGCAGGGACAGGAGCACGGGGGCTGCTCCAGCCTCTCCTCAGCCTCGGCCATCCTGGTTCTGTGCATCCTCCAGCAGAGCAGGGTGTCCCAGGAGCATTGCAGCAGCTGGATTGCTTCACATATTTGCATTTCAGGGGGACTTTCTTTACAAAATAGGTTGTTAAAATTTTGGACTGGCTGCCCAGTGAGATGGTGGGATCACCATCCCCGGAGGTGTTCAAGGAACAGCTGGAAGTGACACTGCATGCTCTGGTTTAGTTAACAAAGTGGTCCAAGTTTGGACTTGATGCCCTTTGAAGACTTTTCCAACTTGTAGGACCCTGTGAAATCAAGGATTCACCTCACATTTGCTCCCCACTGTTGGCCCTCAGCAAAGTCCTATAAGAAAAGTAAGATCAAGGAAAACACTTATTTGTCTTTAATAATTCCTCTTTCCACACATTTTCACCCCAGAGGACTCCTTGACCTTGTTGCCATTTGCCTCAAAAACAGCCTTTTCTTCTTAGTTCACATCCTGGAACAGAGCAGGAGTTGTTTCCTATTCCCAGCCCTTGAGTCCTCCAGGATTTTGCAGGCTGTGCAGATGTCCTGAGTCCCTCTGGAGAGGTTTGTCACTGTCCAGCCTTGGCAGCCACATGTCCCAGAGGTCCTCATGCCCCAGCAATTCTCATGGAGTGACTTCTTCCCAAGCCCTGGCATGAGTGGGGATCAACTGGAGCTCCCCAGTGGTGGCTGCTCAGCTGGTAAATGCAGATTTGCTCCAGGAGAAACGTGCACCTACCCCAAGGTGATGCTGCAGATGTGTTTGAGTCCCGAGTGAGCCCAGGCTGGACAGTGAGATTTGAGAACAGTGATTTATAAAAGAGCTGGAAGAAGTGAAGCAGAAAAGAGCTGAGAGAATAAAGGTGTTTTTTATGTTTTTCTGGTTTCTTGAGGAAACAACACTGGGAAGATCACACCCTCAGAGTGCCCATCTCTGGTTTTCTGTGTCTTTATCATTCCTATCTCCTCCAACAACTCCTTCCAACAGTTTCTACTAAACCCCAAGGAGACAAAAGACATCCTATCAATGTCTTCTCCCAGATAAAGCTGCAGATGACAGGCACAGCTCCAAAGAAGGGAATTCTTAAAGCAACTCTGTTCAAAGATTGTTGGTTTCACTTTATTTGGGAATGGGCTTTGAGCAAACTCCTCTAGAGGAAGGTGTCCCTGCTCATGGATCTTTAAGATCCTTTCCAACCCAAAATATTCTGTGATTCTATAATTTGTCTGGACTCCTTTTTTTTTTTTTCTGAGTGATTTTGTTTGATTAAAAACAAACTGCATCCCCAATGTACACCTACACATTTTACTTATCATCATATATCATTGCTCTGCTCATGGGTTCTGTGACATTCCCAAAGTATTTGCCATGTGCTGGTTAAATGCCACTCCTAACCAGGGAAGGAGGACTTGAGAGAGTTTGAGAGAATGGACACATTCATACCTGAAAAAGGTATTTGAAAAAAAGTTTCCATCGCTATTCAGGTTTCTGAGCAGCAGACTCACTCTGTAAATTCCACAGTTGAACACAATGAAAATGCAATTCATTTTCAGTGTCAAAGAAACATTTCTATAAATCCTACAGTGAACTCAAAGGTACAATGCCAGGAGTCCTGGTAACAGGGAGGCTCAGAGGGCTTTCCAGATGTCACCTATCAAGAGCAGCCCTGGGAGAAGGACTTGGGGATGCTGAGAGGCTGAACATGCCCTGGCCCTGAAAGCCACACATGTGGGTGATCCCACAGTGTGGGCAGCAGGGGATGGGCAGGGGATTCTGCCCCTCTGCCCCACTCAGGTGAGACCCAGCTGGGGTCCCCAGCACAGGAAGGACATGGGTTGGAGTGAGTCCAGAAGAGGCACCAAAATGACCAGAGGATGGGGCACCTCTTCTGAGAGGAAAGCTTGAGGGAGTGGGGATTGTGCAGCCTGGAAGAGAGAAGACTTTGGGGTGATATAAATGTGGCCTTCCAGTGGCTAGAAGGAGCCATCAGGAAAGTTGGAGAAACACCATTTACAAGGGAGAGACAGGACAAGGTTTCACACTGACAGAGAGTAGGGTTAGATGGGATATTGGGAAGAAATTCTTCCCTGTGAGGGTGAGGAGGACCTGGCACAGGTTTCCCAGAGAAGCTGTGGCTGTCCCTGGATCCCTGGAAGTGTCCAAGGCCAGGTTGGATGGGCTTGGAGCAACCTGGGACAGTGGAAGGTGTCCCTGCCATGGCAGGGTGTTGCAATCAGGTGTTTTTTTAGGTCCCTTCCAACCCAACCCATTTCATTACTTTATGACTCCATGAACTCATGTATTATCTTGAACAAACCAGGAAATTCCTTTGTTGTCCTTGGTAGGATGGTCCAGGCTTGGTCTTTTCTGCTTTACCCTGGATTTGGAGTAGGATTTTTTCTCTTAAGGTCAACAACAGACACTTCTCTCCAGAGCACAAACCAAAGTCCAGTTTCTTTCCTGGAGCAGAATTCCCCTCTCCACAGGCACTTCAGGAGCAGCTCTATCCACACAGCAACCAGCTCTGCTTGGCAAAGGTGAATCTCCCCATCCAGTGCATCGCTGCTATCTGAGGGTGGCCTGACAAACCCATTGACATGACATAAGGAAAGATTTAGGAGAGGTTTGGGAGCAGAATAAATGAATCCCCCATCAAGTCGACTCTACATTCCTTGGATCCAGCAAGCAATCACAATAAGCCCTTTGGATTACTTGAGACAAATGCCTGTCTGCACAACAAATCACTGCAGATTGCTTATGACAGCCAAATGAGACATCCTTTCAGAACATCACCAGCAACTCTCACAGCTCTGGAGCACATTACACAGCAGGAGTTAAGAAATCCTAAAAAAATCACATCACCTTGTTGGGTCTGCTTTTGTGGGATAAAGACAAGTGACTTCTAACCTGCTCTTCCAGGGCAGTTTGGCCAAATTGTTTGCTAACAAGGCATGAGAGCTTTTGTGTTGTCTTTGACATTCCAGGTTACTACAGGATTATATCCATAGACTGTGGTAATCCCTGAATATTTAGAAAATACACACACGGCTCTCCAAACACCAGACATCTGCCCCATGGTGCTGCACATCTGCCATTCCCATGGATTTCTGAACAATTTCCTTTGATGAGCAGGTTTATTCCAATGGAAATCAACAAATGGGAACAGCTCCTGCTCCCTCTCCATGGCTGTGCAGAGTCTGCAGTTTTGTAGCTTAACATTTTTATCCAAGACAAAACATGCAGTCAGGCTCTTGGACATCACACAAACACACACAAATGCTGAAAGATAAATAGCTTGGATGCACACATGCACACACACACAAACTTGCTGAAATCTCCTTTGCTAAAAAATCAGCTTCTGAAATGAATACATATTTTTTAAATTAACATTTTTTAGAGACATCTAACTGCATCTTGAGAGCAGAGAACACATTATTTTGTAGGCGTTTTCAGCAGCACAATACCAACCCCTATTTTTAACTATTGACTAATTACCAGTAGATCTTAATTACATGGTGTGTGGAGGCACTAATAAGTTTACAAATCTGCCAACAACACTAAACACATATGTCTTTGCAAGCATTAGACTCTCTCTCTTATTTTTTAAAACCTTTTCTCTCTTCCTCCCCTCCTCCAAATTGGCAGCAGAAGATCCTGGAAAAGGCTGTAATTGTGGCTGATTAGAAGGAGAGCATCTAAACACCCATCCTCGTGGAGAAAAGAATGGCTCAAAGCACGAGCAGGAATGGAAAGAGAAGCCAGCAGAGCCTGGAAAATTTGGATTTTCAGCAGGGTGAGAGAAGGATTGCCTCTGGAGTTGTTAGATTTTGTCTTCTCTGCAGGATTCATGGAGCCAAGTGCAGGTTTATTAACTTTGTTTTGGAAACAGTGGCTTGGAGCAACCTGGCCTGTGGAAGGTGTCCCTGCCCATGGCAGGGAATGAGATGATCTTCAAGGTCCTTTCCAACCAAACCATTCTGTGATTCTACAACACAACCTCTGAGAAGAAGGAAGGTATTATTTTATGCATTTAGGTTTAATATTATGCAAAAAGTAACTCAGCAGGAGCTGCCCCTGTGTTTTGCTTTGCTGGGTTATGGCACAATGCAGCCAAACCCATCCCAGTGAGATTTTTCTGACAGGGTTTTCTCCCCTTGTTTTTGAATTTTGACCAAGTTTTTGCATTCTCAGCTCCTCAGAGATGTTTTACACCACAGCTGGACCCTCACATCTACCACAAGACCTTTCAGACCCAGATCCCACAAAGGTGTCCAAGCTTGCAGGCTCTTCCAACAGCCACGAGTGGGGCTGAGAAAAGTTTGAGCCTGGGGATGCTCCTCTTATGCAGGGTCTGTCACAGGGGGCAGGGGGCTGTAGGTCTGCAATGCTCCTGGTAAATTCACATTTGGGTGAAGTTTGCCCAGTGCCACTGGGAGGATTCATGGAAATTCAGGAAAGAAAGAGGTGGCTGCCATCAACAAATCCTCTGGAAGTCACAAACTTCCATAGTCTTCTTCAAAAGTTGGTCAAGAGGGAATGGCTTTAGACTGCCAGAGGACAGGGTTAGATGGGATATTGAGAAGAAACTCTTCCCTGTGAGGATGGGAGGCCCTGGCACAGATTCCCAGAGAAGCTGTGGCTGCCCCTGGATCCCTGAAAGTGTCCAAGGCCAGGCTGGACAGCGCTTGGAGGAACCTGGGATAGTGGAAGGTGTCCCTGCCCATGGCAGGGGGTACAAGGGGATGATCTTTATGTTCTTTCCCAGCCCAAACCATTCTGGGATCTTATGGTTGAACTCAAGTGCTGTCAACTACAGAACTGAACCTCCAGAAGTCTGATGGCAAAGGCTTCCACCTGCTCTTCCATCAATTGAGTTTCTCAGAAAAAGGAGCAACACCCTGAGATCACCCTTAGCAGAAGCCTCTGCACACCCAACAGCACCCAGTCCATGAGATGATCACTTGTGCAAGGTTTGATGTTACTTTAGAAGCTATATAAAGGCTATTGAGAATATCAAAGAGCTATTAGAAAAAATAAATTATAGTGGAATTGTATGGGCTGGTTTTTAAAATAAATAATTCCAATAATTTGACAAGAAGGACAATTAATCTTCTCTTTCCAAGTGCAAGTGTAACCAAAAGGTGAAGAATGTTCATATTCTTGCAATAAACACTGGGGACACTTTTAGTCTGTGTCCACACTGCTGCTGATCTCCTGAATGATTTGCCATGGAACCACTGGATAAACTTGAGTTTGATGACACCATCAATGAGAGCAGGTGTCTCCTTTGCACATTCATATTTCTAAATGCAGGAGGGTATTCCTGTCTGGGATGATTCAGTGTTTATATTTACACAGTGGAGGAGAGGAGATTATTGTCATTTGCATTGATGAAGGAGGTAGTTGTCACCTTCCAGTTTTTCCATATTGAATCTTTGTTAGCAAATAACATGTCTTAAGTAAAATGAGAGCAGGAGATAATTTAAATGGGCGCCACACTTAGCCCCAGCAATGAAATTACAAAAGTGAATCAACATGAAAGCAGAATCTTTTTTTTTCCTCAACAATTTAGGTAATTATGGACAAGGCAGGAATCAGTTTTCCCTGCGAAGAAACTGAACCAGTTACTCTGGTGTCTTAGGGCAAAACCTGAGTTCCTTAATTAACAGATTCAGAAATATTGTGTGTGCTGGCAGATGGAAGAAATGATAAGAGCACTTGGCAAAGCTGGAAATGCTGGTGATTGCACATATCAGAAAGCACAGAGTGTGCCTGAACCAGGACTTCAGGATAGCCAGACTTAATTCTGAGATGTTGTCTCAAACAGCCACGTGATAATTTTTGCCATAGAAATGAGAGATTTCCAGAGTCCATTTCAAGCTGGGCAAATCTCATCCTTCCCCTGAGTTATTAAATGACCTGTGCAAAACCAAATTAATTAAAAGCATTTAAAAACAGAGAAGGGGAACTGGTGATGTTTTTAATACAGTGGCAGAATAAAAGAAAGAGTGTTTGTTATCCTACAAAAAAGAGTTTTGCTCCATTATGGAATAAATAGTGTTTATGCCCCAACTCCTTACACATAATGCCAAGTGGCAAAGGCAGGTGAATAGATTTCCCCAAAACAGGTAAAAATTCTACGTTGTTGCCTGAAACTGGAGCCTGTTCCTGTCAAGAGAATCTGATCTAGGAGAGGACAAAGTCATGGGATGGGAAGATCCCTGGCAGGGGACTGGAATGAGATGAATTTTTAGGTCCCTTCCAACCCAAACCATTCTGAAATTCTGCGTTCCCACTCAGGACCAAAGCGGGACAAATGGTGGTTGAAGTGGAGCCAAGACAGAGGCAGAAGATTTACTGACATAAAAATCCTAATAATAAATATAACAATATAAAATAATAATAAAAAATAAAAATAAAAATCATAAAAAAGGACATAAAAATCAGAATCCTCTGTGGCACATGGGGAGAAGAGAAGGGCTGCAAAGATGTCACCAACACAGAATTAAAGAGCATCCATTAATGGAAGGGACCCACGAGGTTCATCAAAATCCAGCATCTGGCCCTGCACAGGACAACTCCAAGGTTCACACCATTAACAACAGGAATAAAATGGAAATGGAAATTCTTTCCTCGGGATGAAAAAGGAGAGAAAAGCAAGGAGACCTGGTGTGGACAGAGGTTTAGGAAAATGGGCCATGAAGGATCTCAGAAGATCTTCACAGTGCTATAGAGGATCTCAGAAGATCTCAGGGAATCAGGGGAAGGCGATTTCTCTGCAGTACTTTGTCTACAGGAAGGACCAAGAAGAAAAGAAGTAAAGACACCAAAGCATAGCAGCCCACATGGAAAGAGGCAGTGCTGGGCTGATGTTTCAGCCAGAGGGAGATGGAAGAAGCTGCAGTCACCAGTCAACTTTTCCTTGACTTTTTTCCACGGGGAAACCCAGGTACATTCAGACTTGTGCACCATCCTGTCTAAATTTGGTTTGACATAAAAGGTCATGCATTTAATTAAAAATTCTGTAGTGACAGTGTTAAATACAAGAAAATATTCTGCTGCATTCAGAGGTTTGGGGGAGGTTTACAGCATCATGAGACCCCACTTGAGGTGCAGCTTCCAGCTCTGGGGCTCCAATATAAGAAGGACACAGACCTGTTGGACTCAGTCCAGAGGATGCTTTGGAGATGCTCTGATGGTTCCTTCTGCTCTGGAGCCAGGCTGGGAGAGCTGGGGGCATTCCCTTGGAGAAGAGAAGGATCCAGGGAGAGCTCAGAGCCCCTTCCAGAGCCTAAAGGGCTCCAGGAGAGCTGGAGAGAGACTGGGGACAAGGGATGGAGGGACAGGACACAGGGACTGGCTTCCCACTGCCAGGGGGCAGGGTTAGATGGGATATTGGGAAGGAATTGTTCCCTGTGAGGTAAGGCCCTGACACAGCTTTCCCAGAGAAGCTGGATGGGGCTTGGAGCAACCTGGGATAGTGGAAGGTGTCCCTGCCCATGCCAGGATGTGGAAGGGGATGAAGTTTTAGGTCCCTTCAAATCCAAACCATTCTGTGATTCAATGATTATCAGCTATAAAAAAACCAAACCAAAACAAAACAAAACAAAAAAACCCATCAGGGACTGTGGGAAGGGAATCATTTTATAAGGAATGTGCCTCACCTTAGTTAAGGTGTGAAATCCAGATCCACTTCCTTCACAGTCCATGGCTCCACATTGGCTTTTCTAGTGACCCAGAAGAACAGAAAAACTCGATGTTACCCACTCTTCCCCCTGGCACAGTGGCCAACCTTCACCCTTCTTGGAAAGGGAAGCATTGCCTGATAAGTTTATTTTTCACTGAGCTCGTGAGGAGCAGCATGGCACACTGACAACAGCAGCCAGCTTCTCTATGAGATACATCCCTGCCCTTCAGAGCCAATTAAATCACTGGAATCCCATGGGGGGAAGTAGGAAATGCTGTGTAGTTGCTTTTCCTAAATCCCAGCTTGGAAAAGCACCGAGCAAGTCCATCAAACTGGAGGCCTGAGCTGTTAATGCCTTTCCAAGAGGAGAAACACAGCTCACTGCACTGCTCACCACCTTTCTTGGCTGATGGAGTCACATTGCCTCTTCCTGCTGGGTACCCAGTTCCTCAAGGAGCAGGACTGAGGGGATTATCCCATGTCTGGTTTAATGGGAAAGCTGCAAGTACTTCCAGAAAAGGCAGCAGGATGGAAATCCTGGATCACCCTCTCCTGGCCAGCCCCACTCCCCAGCTGGCCCCAGGACCAAGCATCCAATGTCTCTGGTTCAGCTGATGGCATTGAAATGGTGTCCCACAAAGGCATTTTGGGGGAAGCAGAGAGAGCAGACAGGGTCCTTTTGGTGCACAGTGATAAATGAAACCAGCTGCAGCTCTCAGGAGATTAAAGGGAGCCTGAGGAGAGCTGAATAAACCCTGTCACTGCAGGTAAATCTAGATAACAGGAACGATGAAGTTCACTAATGCACATGTCTCAATACCATACTAACTCTCAAATTTTTCAGGAGGTGTAAAGTGATTTAAATGTAACATTTCTGTCCAACAGACGCAAGTTTGGGAGTCACATAATTTCTTATTTAGTGGGGAATTGGTATCCAGGTTTTATCATGTGACACTTGGGGACCTGAACATGTTTCAGGGACTTGTAAAGAACTGGAAGTGAAGCACCTGGTCCAGCTGTGAGAACAAACCACGTAGGGTTGTTTAAAGTCCAGGCTGGATGAGGCTCTGAAAAACCTGGTCTAGTGGCAGATTCCCAACCCATGGCAGGGAACAGATCAAGATGGTCTTCAGGGACCCTTCCTACTCAAAATATTTAGTGATTCCATGATTTTATGATCAGTAAGGACTAACACCGTGATTGGCAGTCGCTGATATCACTTATTAGTCAACTGCATTGCTAAAATGAAAATTCAAAAATTAAGCCCTCATATAAAAGAGAAGGAATGGAATTGGAAAAGTTAACCAAACATTCCTCAGGCTGTCTTAGAGGCAGTTCTCATGATGGCTGTGAACTGGCTCTTCAATAGAGAATATTTGGGACCTTCTGCACTTTCCTAGGGAGCCCAGTGTCACAGAGTGGTGGGTGAGAGCTGGACATGCCCTGGCCATGTGCTCTTACATCCCAGAAACTCCCCATGCCCTGGGCTGATCCCCCAGTGTGGGCAGCAGAGGAGGGGGGATTCTGCCCCTCTGCCCCCCTCAGGTGAGACCCCACCTGCAGAGCTGCTCCAGCCCTGGGATCCAACAGCAGGAGGACCTGGAGCTGCTGGAGAGAGTCCAGAGGAGGCCACAGAGATGCTCCAAGGGCTGAAGCCCCTCTGCTCGGGAGCCAGGCTGGGAGAGCTGGGGGTGCTCCCCTGGAGAAGGATCCAGGGAGAGGTCACTGCAGCCTTTTAGTACTTGAAGAGGGCCTGTAGGACAGATGGGACAAAAGGGACAAGGCTTGATGGTTTTGAACTGCCAGAGTCAGTTTAGATTAGATGAGGTTTTTACAGTGAGGGTGGTGAGGCCCTGGCACAGGGTGCCCAGAGAATCTGTGGCTGCCCCTGGATCCCTGGAAGTGTCCAAGGCCAGGTTGGGTGGGGCTTGGAGCAGCCTGGGACAGTGGAAGGTGTCCCTGCCCATGGCAGAGAGCTGGAGCAGAATGAGCTTTAAGAAATCACTTCCAACTCAAACCATTCCACAATTCCACGATTCTATGACAGTGCTGCCAGAGGGAGACAAGTGGCAGCAAAAGCAGCATCCTGTTGATCCTCCCCTGCTATATACACATAGCATTCAATGAGGTTAATAGAAATTAACAAAGTTAATCAACAGAAGGACTGGCCTAAGTGAGTCCTCTAAGTCAAGCTCACACAATAACTACTGAGTTTACCAACACATCCAACTTTTGATCCTGCGGAGACATGAACATCGTGGCAGCGGAAGCTGGAGCTTTTTCTGCCTCATGCATGAATAACAAAGCCACCTGCTATATTCCAGCAGTGGATGCTTTATTGTTAGTGATGATGCATGAGGCAGAAATAATGCAGTTTGATTTTTAGAGACAATACCAAGTTGAGCTTGCGAGGTTGTCAGCCCACACTCGTTTGACTTGGGAACTGAGCAAACAACATGGAAGTAATTGATGGAAACTAATGACACAATAAGATGTCATTTTTTTCTGACCTATTTTGCTTAAAGTAAATCCCCATTAATTGTAATTATCTGTACTCCACGTACACCAAACACCCAGCTGGATCCATCCCTCAGTTATTTAAATGAGATAGTTCCACATTTACACAACTCTGATTCTGGCTTACATACCTCTCTATATTTAGTGTTTGTTCCCCTGATCTGAATAAATGCCTGGAAGATGGAAGACCACACAGCTCAATTAGGGTATTGATCAGGATGAAAAAAGCCTTTAACCAAGCAGCACAAGGAGGTTGTGATCCCATGCCGGGGTGCTGCTGGAGCAGCAAACACGCCTCCCCTTCCCACTGCCTCCCTGGTGCTCCTGGAGAACACCAGCAACATGAAATGCAAGGCACAGACAGGTCAGCTCCGAGTGCTGCCAGGAAAAAACCCTGGCTAAACATGTTTTATAAATACTTGCAGATCCTGGGGTCACCCAGAGTTCACCCAGACCTCCGGACACAAGCGCCTCCAGTGTGATGGAAGCGTGGGATGCTGCTGAGTGCCGAGAAAAGCTTTCTCCTCTCAAAAATATGAGTTGAGAGATCTCAACATGGGTGTGATTGACACTCACAACTTCCAAAAAATCCCTAAAAATACAGAGGGTTGGCTAATAAAAGAAACAGGCTCTGAGTAATGACTTCTGGCTCTGTGAGGGCCAGGACTACAAGGGAACGGGAGCTCTTGTGGACTGAAGGGACAAAGCATCATCCCCATGTCCTTGGCCAAAGCAACCCCACAGCAGCACTGTGGAAAACGGGGAAATCAGGAGGTTGTGGGGGGATTGGGACATGGGTACATCTCTGCTGTGTGCTAAGTGAGGGAGCAGGAGCTGGAGAACATCATGGGATAATCAGGAATTAAGATGTAAGTGGTGGAGATATCACTTCTGGCCACCCACAGAGTCATGTAGCCATGACTCATCCCCGGGTGCAGGAAGGAACGTAGCGTTCCGTGCATCAAAATGGACAGGATCTTCCCAAGGAGGGATGATCTGGCATGGAAAACCTTTAAAGGGCTTCCATCCCAGCTGTTTGTCCCTCCCCACTGCCATGCCTTTCCCTTGATAAAATCAGGAAGTTATGTGTTAAATGAGTTACTTTTTATTTCAGTCTCCTGTACTCCTACTGGAAAGATCTTCCGATTTCCAGGCTAAAAATATTCATGGCCAGTTCCCACTCATTTACTTTTCCACCGTTGCCCTTCAGTGTCCCAACGCCTTTCCCTCCGCTCGCATTTATTTTCCAGGATGTATTTATAGGCAGGAAAACATATTCCTTCTCCAGCCTCATTTTTTAACTAAACCAAACAAGCCAAATTCTTTCAGTCCACAGGAGGAAAGACAGATTGTCCTGAGCTCTGATCAACACCCAGCTCTTCCCTGCAGCTGGAATTGACCCTTTCCTAGCACAGGTGGCCACAACTGCACCGAGGAGTTTGGGGGCAGTGCCAGCAGGGCATTGTCACTGTGTCATCCCTTGCACAAGCAGCTGCCTCTGTCACTCCACGTGCCAACGCTGAAATCCTCAACTGCTGCCTTCTCCCACCCAAATGTCTCATCAAACAAGTTTGGGTTGGTTTTGTATCAAAACAGATGACTCGTCTGCCCCCTTATTGGTACAACCACACTTCTATAGAAGTAATAAGAACAAATAGTTTGTTTACTTCTCTGTTGTTTTGGGTTTTTTGGGGGATTTTTATAACTTTTTGATCATATGTAGCAAATCTGCTACACAGAAGAGTTTGAAGGAATGAGGGATGGTTCCATTTATATGTCCTGGTACAGCAAATCAGAAGTCGAAGCTTAATCTGGGTGCTTCTCACCCAAAAATATGGGTCCCAGAGTTCTTATTTCTTACTGCTGTGAGAATTAACATCCATATTTAGGTGTGAAAGTATCCATCAGGAGAGGGAGTTGATGATATATACATATATATTATATATATATATTTATACATATCTTATGCACATGAAATAATTTTGCTCAAGGGCTGGTTTTTCTCTTATTTATTTCCATATCCTTGTAATAGCTGAAGTTGGCAGAAAATCAGGGAATATCTTCACCATTTGAATGTGTTATGATGGGGATCTGCAGGATCCTGTTGTCTGATCCCACTATACAATATTATAAATAATACCAGTTTTCTCCCTTTGGAGAACTTTGTGCCAGAGTTTCACTCCAAGAGAAATTTGCCCACATCCAGGTGTGCATCAGGTGCATCCACGTGGATTATGCCCAAAACTTTGATTTCTGTTCCCTTTCTTCTGTTTCTCTGCTACAGCAGTATCCAAGCATTTCAAAACCAGCAGCATTTTTTCAGACTTCACAAAACTTTTCAGTTCTTTTGACATCACTCAGAAACACCAAATATACCCTTCCCAGAGAGCCTGCTTAATATATAAAAGTCCTCCCACTTTTTCTTCAAGATTAAATTATCTTTTCCTCCCTGCAAAAGCATTTTAATCTGCCCTTTATCTGCATTCTTCTACCTTCTTGGAAGTGTTTCTTTTTTCTTCATGTTGAAATTTAGACTCTGCAGCAACTTTTTTCAGCCAGTTCTGGAGCCCTGACATTCTCAGCCCCGATATTTTGAAACAGTTCAAAGGAAAAAAAAAAAGGGAGAAAGGGTAGAATTCAAACTCCCACAGAAAAAGGCAGAAGAAGCCACTGGAGAAGAGCATCTGGAAGGAGTCTTCTTATTGAATGGTTGGGGGGAAAAAATCCACATGGAAAAGAGGAGAGATTATAACCTACAGAGGACAGCACAAGACAGCTCAGAGAAGATGGATATGATGAATGAACAGATGTGTAACATGGAACTGGGGGGGAAGGACCTGGAATTTGGCTTTCCCAGCGGGTCCTATGGTGAAACAGCTGCCTGGAGTGCAGCTCAGCTCCAGGCAGATCCCAAAACCAGAGCTGGGAGCTGCTTCCTCAGCCTGCCAGAGGTTTCTCCAGCACAGAGCTGAGCCCCTGGAGAGTCTGCCTGACTCTCTAAGTACAGGGTGGGAAAAGCTCTGTCCCCCAAAGTGGGTAAGGGAACAACAAAGAGCAGAGGAGGGTCTGAAGAATCCCTGTGTTAGGAGAAGGACAGGAAAGACACCAAGGTGAGGGATTTGAGAAGGCAACAAGATGGTGTGAGGTCGGGGTGCCAAGGTGTGCTTGGAGAGAGCTGCTATCAACAGAGAATGAATCCCAGAAAAGTTTGGGTTGGAAGAGACCTTAAAATTCATCCAGTGTCACCCACTGCCATGGGCAGGGGCACCCTCCACTATCCCAGGCTGTTCCAAGTCCCATCCAACCTGGCTTTGAACATTTCCAGGGATAGGGAAGCCACAGCTGCACCATGCTCTGAGTACAGGAGAGGGATGGGGTGGGACAGGAGCACCCCTTCTCCAGCACAGCCACGGGAAGGGAAAAGGCAAAAAGAAACCCAGAGGAGGTACCAGATCTGCCAGGCACATGGGAGCTGCTGGAGGTGGGAAGGTGGAAAGCAGCTTGGCTGAGGATGAACTGAATGGTGATCCTGGGATTTTAGGGTGAGCAGGTGACAGGGACAGGGCGGGTGACACTGGACTGGGGAGCTGATTTGGGAGCAGGATGGGGTCAGCACAAGGGGGTCCAGCTGAGGCTGGTCTGGGGGTTGGTGGTGTCAGCACTTGGGCCTGGGGGAAGAAGCACAATGGAACTTTTTGAGTGTCCAGAGGAGAGCCAGGAAGAGAGTGAAGGGTCTCAGGGGCCATACAAGGAGCAAATTATGTCACTGGGTTTGTTTAGAGGAGATGGAGGTCAGACCTCACTGGGGGCTGCAGCACCTCCCGAGGGGCAGCTCTGATCTCTGCTCCCAGTGACAGGACCCAGGGAAAGGCTGGAGATGTCAGGAAGATTTAGGTTGGGTATCAGGGAAAGGTTCTTGCCCCAGGGGTAGTTGGGCACTGAATGGGCTCCCCAGGGAATGGGCATGGCCCCAAGGCTGCCAGAGCTCCAGGAGCATTTGGACAATGCTCTCAGGCACGGGATGGGATGGTGGGGGTGTCCTGTTCAAGGTCAGGGGTTGGACTTTTGTCCTTTCCAAACCAGAACATTTTATGCTTCAGGGTAGATTTTGTGATTTCAAGATGACTAAAGAGGTGGAACAGCTCTCCTGTGAGGAAAGGCTGAGAGAACTGGGGTTGTTCAGCCTGGAGAACCCTGGGGAGATCTTAGAGGCTGGCTGTGACATGGCTGGAGAGAAGGCTCAGGTTGGACATGAGGAGGAATTTCTTCACAAAATGGGGGATTGGATACTGGAACAGCCTGCCCAGACAGGTCATGGAGTCACCATCCCTGGAGGTGCTCAAGGAATGACTGGACATGGCACTCAGTTCTCTGGTGGTTGACAAGGTGGTGTTTGGTCATAGGTTGGACTCAATGATTCCAGGCGTGTTTTCCAACCTAAATGATTCTGTGACCTCAGGTTGTACCAGGGGAGGTTTAGATTGGATGTTCAGGGAAAAAAGGCTTAATGGAAAGAGTGGTCAGGCAATGGAACAGGCTGCCCAAGGCAACCTGCTGGTGGAACCTCCATCCCTGGAGGTTTTCAAAACACGTGTGGATGTAGAACTTGGGGATACAATTTAGGTGTGATAATGTCCATGGGTTAACAGTTGGACTTGGTGATACCAGAGGTCTTTTCCAACCTCATTCAGTGATTCTGTAAGGGAGCTGCAGGAAAGCTGGAAAGCTGGACAAGGGCATGGAGTGACCGGACAAGGGGGAATGGTTTTAAGTTGAAAGAGGGCAAGGCTAGATGGGATTTTAGGAAGTAATTCTTCCCTGTAAAAGTGTAGAGACCTGTGAGGACAGAGGTTGTCCAGAGATTCACAGAATAAACTGAGTTTGACGGAACCCCCAAGGCCAACTCCTGCCCCTACACAGGAGCATCCCCAACAATCCCACCCTGTGCCTGAGAGCGTTGTCCAAGTGCTGCTTGAGCTCCGCCAGCTTTGGTGCTGTGACCATTCCCTGAGGAGCTCCTGCGGTGCCCAGTCACCCTCTGGGACCAGATCTTTCCCCAATATCCAACCTAACTTTCCCTGAAACAACCCAGGCCATTCCCTCGGCTCCCGTCCCGGGCCAGCGCGGAGCAGAGCCCAGCGCCTGCTCCTCCTCTTCCCCTGCCGAGGAAGCCGCAGATCGCCGTGAGGTTCCCCTCAGCCTGCCCTCCTGCAGGCCGCTCGGACGGGGCACGGAGCCCCGCGGCGGCGGTCGCTGTCGGTCCCCGC
>VXBR01009775.1:5122-60116 GCA_013400215.1 Cisticola juncidis | reverse complement strand
GGCGGCTGCGAGCGCCCGGTGCGAAGGGGACGCGGGGCGGCTTCAGCCCCTGGTCCAGGGGGGATGTGGGGCACTGTCACGTCCTGGTTTGGGATGGACGAGGGGCAGCGTCACCTCCTGGTTTGAGATGGACGGGGACGGTGTCACCTCGTGGCCCAAGGTGGACGGGGGTCGGTGTCCACTGTGGTCCAAGGTGGGTCAGTGTGCGCTGGCCCAGGAGGGGCTGGTGTAGGTGGTTGTCAGCGCCTGGTTTATGGTGTATGGGGTGACTGTCAGCTCGTGGTCCAAGATGGGCATGGGTCAGTGTCACCCTCTGGTTTAAAATGGGTCACTGTCCCCTGGATGAGGTGGGGAGCTCTCAGCTCGTGGTCCAAGGTGGACGTGGGTCAGTGTCACCTTGTGGTCCAAGGCAGACATGGGTCAGTGTCCACCTCCTGGTTCAAGGTGGACGTGTGTCAGTGTCAGTCAAATCCTGCTGTTTTGAGGTGGATCAGTGTCATCTCCTGGTTTAAGATGGGTCAGTGTCATCTCATGGTTTGATATGGGTCAGTGTCCCCTGGACAAGATGGGGCAGATGGGGGTCAGTGTCACTTCAGTGGGCAGAGGTGGGTCACTGTCCCCTAGCTGAGGTGGACGAGATGGCCACTGCTGTTACCTCATGGATTGAGGCAGATGTGGGGCACTGTCCTCTCATGGCTTGAGGTGATTGCTGTCCCCTGGCTGAGTGTCACCTCATGATCTGAGGTGGACGTGGGTCACTGTCCCTGGCTGAGGTGG
The DNA here is from genome assembly GCA_013400215.1 of Cisticola juncidis. Taxonomy (NCBI): domain Eukaryota; kingdom Metazoa; phylum Chordata; class Aves; order Passeriformes; family Cisticolidae; genus Cisticola; species Cisticola juncidis. Next base: position 59,339 of record VXBR01009775.1, on the reverse strand, counting down.
GGCAGATGGGGGTTGTTGTCAGCTTGTGGTCTGAGATGGACATGGTCTGAGTGATGGTGGTCAGTGCGGTGCTCCCCACGTGGAGAAGAAGGGGAGATTTGGGGTTTACTCCAACTTTGAGTGAGGAGAGACCCAAAGAGAGGAGAGATTCCCTCTAAAGGAGCCTAGGGGTCTGAGGTGGGGGACATGGGGGTCATTGTCACCTCATGGTCTGAGGTGGACTCTTGCCAGTGCCCCCCATGGTGGAGGAGGTGTCAAGGTCCCCCTTGTGCTGAGGGGGAATTTGAGGGTAAGAGAAGTTCCCCCAAAATATGTCTGTGGGGCTGAGGTGGGAGGAGTGGGATTGGTTGGTACAAGCAGGACATGAGATGGTGCTCCCCACGTGGAGATTTGGGGTGACCCCTTCTTTAGTGAGAAGAGCCCCAAAGGGAGCAGAGATGCTCCCCTCAAGTCAGTGTGTGGGGCTGGGGAGAGGGGAATAGGGCTGCTGTCACCTCACAGCTTGGAGGGGACACAGTTCTGTGCCCCCATGGTGTGGGATGGAAGGGATTTCAGCTCCGTGGGAATGAGATGATGCCCCACAGACATAGGGCAGGATGGGGAGGGAGGTCATGCAGCTGTTCTTCCCTTCAGGACAGGCCTGGGGCTGGGGTGACCCTGGCAGTGGCAGCGCTGCAGAGGGAGGTGCTGTGTCCCTGGGGGGGACTCACCCCACCAGCCCCTTCCTGGAGCCAGGAAAATCCCCATGGAATGCAGGGGCTGCTCCAGAGAGGGGGTGTGTGGGGATGGACCCGCGGCTGCCATGCACTGGGATGTGCTGGTTGCAGAGGGTGGATGTCCTGGCACAGACCCTGTAAGGATGAGGGTGAGGGTCTCATCCATCCCCGAGAGCCTCTCCCCAGCCGGGGGAGCGGGAGCGGGAGCTGCTGGCTCGCCCTGAACCGAAGGAGCGGGTGGTGGGAGTGGAAAAACGCAGCGTGATGCCTCGGCTGTGGCTTTGGAGGAAGGAGAAACCTCGGTGGGGACGGCGGCAGTGGGGCTGCCGTGTGAGCCTGAAGGTCAGCGATGAGGGACTGTTCCCTGCGGGAGGGACAGGTCCGGGGGTGGAGGAGACACTGGCCGGAGGACGGGTCTGGGAAGTGACCTCGGGCTCGGCAGGAATAAAACAGCATCTTCCAGTGCAAGCTGGAAATTACGTTATCCTCCCCAAAAAGAGAGGTGGGAGGAGGCTGGGAGGGATTCTCCAGGATGAAAGCCTGTGGATGCAAACACTGCCACAGAGATGTCGGGCTTACGAAAAGAGGTGGTGTAAGGACAGCTGTAAAAACCCGGCGTGGCCCAGCATCCCCTGAGCTGGGTCGCGGGTTGGTAACGTGGAAGGGGTATGAGATTTGGGGTGGGGGTAGAGGGACAACTCTGGGTTTTGTCGTGGGGGGGTGGCTGCACCCCCTCCACCCCATGAACGGTCAGGCTGTAGGGAAGAGGCTCCAGATGGGGGTCACTTGGCATTTGTAGCTTTAAAAATAATCCTTAGGGATCAAAGATTTTTATTTACCCAAATTTTTTTGAAGAAGCCGCGGGGTGGAAGGGAGGGGATCTGCGTGGGAAGTGTGCATGAGATGTGTACGTAGGAAATAAGCCCATGCAATCATGCAGTGCAACAGCAAATACATATTTCTTCTGCATCTTCAATGTCATTTGTGCATCGTTCAAAGCACATTTGTTCTCAACTTCTGCTTGGGGGTTTATTTTATTTTTATGGGTTTTTACGGCCGAGATCTGGGCTGGGGGGTGGCGGGAAGGGGATGTCTGCGGGTGGTGCGTGCGAGGATGATGAATTGGTCCGCGACCCTTTCTGCGGTTTCCCCTGCTACTCCCAAGTGCTGATCCCATCAGCAAAAGCAGTTCTCAATGCAGATGCTCCTCTGGCAAGTTGGATTTTTCCTTTCTTGGAGTCAGGCAGAAGAAATGATTGTGTTTTAGCTGTGCACAAACACCCCATGTCATGGCACGCTCGAGTGAGCGCTTGCAGAGGGGGATGCTGAAGTGATGCTGGCAGGGACAGAGGGGGTGCGTGTGGGGGGCTGATTTTTGGCTAATAGGAAGAAACAATGCTCAAGTTGCCCAGACTTTTCCCTGCTATGCTAATGCAGAGGAAAAACACTTCCTTCTGAGATTGTGCAGGGCTGGGAGTGCCGAAGGGGACTGACAAGGCATGCTGCAGCCCGGATCACGTTAGGTGAAATCAGGCAGCTTTCTCTCCTGTTGATCTCCAATCCCACCAGTGCCCAGCTCCCGCTCTTTAAGGCACTCTGGACAGCGTGGAGCTGACTCCCAGTATCTGACCAGAGGCAGAATTAACTCCCTGGGATCTGTGGAGCAGCCTCCACGAGGGTGTCTTTTCACATTCCCACTACAGCTGTTGCCAACACCATTAAAATTAATCTGGGATGCGGTGATGGGGCTGATACTGGAACACACTGGTCTGGCTGCCTGTGCCTGCGGCGCAGTCGCTGCGTGCTGGGGACAAGTTCAGACGTGGGGACAAGTTCAGACGTGGGGACAGAGGAGGAGAGCCTAGGACAGCGTAAGTTCAGTGCGTAATGCTCCGAGCCTGCTTTCCTGTGGGATCACGGCCCCGCGCTGCCGCTGCACGGAGCGTAAGCGGGATCGTACCTGACGTAGGGGATGTCGTGGGTGTTGCTCAGCAGCTGGGAGCGAAATCGTGGAGAACTGGAAGTGGGGGGTAGGTTGGAGTAGTACAGGGATTCTCATCCTGAATACGTTAGGTAAATCTGTGTTTGGATTTTGAGGGATGACACAATTCCTGTGGCGGCTTCTTCTCGTAAATACTGGGAAGACTCGCCAATAAGATGGTGAATAAATAGCATTTTATGGCAGAAATATAAATATACATCAGGATCTTATTTTAGCAAGGCTGTCTCTTTATTTTGTCGGGATTGTGGGAGAAGGAGCTTCTTTTGGAGCAGTCTGGATGGAGGCTTTGATGTTCATGTTGTATTCAGAGGGTGGATCGTGACCAGGCAGGAGGGCTGAGGGGGCAGTGTGAGTGCTGAGGGGGAACTTAGTGATATTCCTGGGGTTTTGGGGTTTTTTTTAGTTCAGCTGGGATCTGAGGGATGTGTTAATACTGTCTGTCTATAGTGGCTGTTGGAAAAATAGTAAAAACATATGTGTGTGTATAGATATATATATTTTGAATCCTTGCTAGAAGTCGTCTGATCTCAAATGGATGCCAGCAGTCTGATCTCCAATGCCATTGCCACCAATAAAGCTCAGCTCCCGGGGTTTTTACCTTCATAAACCTACAATATTCACCTTTCCTCTCAAATCTTAGATTGTCTTGAGGACTTGAAAAATTCATCCAGACTATCCAAAAAGTGAAGAATGCCAACTGAGGCATATTATGCTCATTATAGAGGTGCTGCAGTGCAAACTGCCAAGGGCTGTTCCTTGAGGAACGATGCTGTGGTTTTGCTGGAAACAGGATGAAGACAGGGTTGTTGCTTTTCCCAGAGCTGTTCAGCCATGTAAATTCAGAAGTTTGGGTATCCTGAGTTGTTGCACAGGTTATGTGAATGACAGGAGTGAACTTGCCTGTCTGATGTACCTTCCCTTAACCTCTGCTGGAAGTGGGTTACTGGGTCATGGATGCTGCCCTGGAATGGGGGTTTAGAGTGGAAAGTCCGATCCCTTGCGTTGTGCCGTGCTATTAAAGCAAACATTATTGGATTCCACTGGATTAACGGGATGTGGAGCTGAGCTAAAATGAATGCTGACCAGCTGGAAATCTGTGTCTGTTAAACTCTCAGTGATGGGGAGTTTGGGGAGATGAGTGTGCTCTGTGTATGGGGTTTGTTATTAGAACAGATTTGAATACAGATCTAGGAGAAAAACATTCTCTACAAGAAACCCAGCAAACCACAACAACCCTTGTCACTGTTGTGACATTAAAAATCGTCTTGTGTACGTACATGGTGAGAAATTCCTAACATTTAGGCAGTGAGTTGGCATCTTTTTTATTAGTGAAAAGACCAAATCTGTGAGCTGTTCATCTTCGGAGGTGGAAGGATGAATCAATGGGTTTAAATGGAATATGTAGCATTTAATGCCTTTGTGTTGAGTGGGTTCAGGCTCTCCTAAAACACTTTGTCTGAGATGAACTTTGTGAGTTAGGGACACATTATTTTGGATAGTTTGGAAATACAGGCAGCTACAACTCTGAAGTTCTCTGCCCAAATCCCTCAAAGTGGGAGCCCTCTGCTTCTCAGAAGCTGCTGACCTAATGCTGCCTCCTTGTCTTGGTTTGGGATGTTCAGCTCTGTAGAGCCTTTCTGTAAATTTACTGCCTTCCCTGGCACGTTGGAATATTTTTTTCAGCTTTTCCTGGTTAGCTTGTCTGGCAGCTGAGTTTTTCCTTTTAGCCAAGTTTTAGCAGCTTGCTTTTATAGTATGGAGTTTTGTCAGCTTTTGACAAGTTGGCAGAGGGAAGACATTCTGGGATAGATGATAAATATGTTCTCCCTGCAAAATCAGGTCTGGGGTATAACTTTTTATATTTTTTTCCAGCGAGGTTGTCCTCCCTTCCAAAAAACCTAGCCATTCCACCCCTGTTTCCACAGGATCTCCATAAGGAAGTGCTGGGCTGTGGGTGTAGAGGTCCAACAACATCTACAGAGCACACAGGTTGTGAGAGAGTGGAAATAATAACAGTAATCATAATAAGGATGGAAAAAGGGCTTTATCCCTTGAGAGGGGTCTCCATGGGTGGCAGGTGGTGGTGATGCTCCGTGTCTTGTTGAGTGGTTCCCACTAGAGGGGGTCCAACCACAGATGTTGGAGCGGATCTGCTGGGCCAGCCTTGGGAGGGCAGGGATTTCTCCAGACCTTTCCTTGGCAGAAATCCTATCCTGCCCTGACCTGCTGGGAACCCCCCTTCCCATGCAACCCAGTGTTTCTGCAGGCAGCATGGCTTGGGCAGGTGGGGAGTGGGATTTGGAGGAGAAGCTGGAGTTTGGGTTGCTCTTGGATGCTGTTGAGGAAGAGCTGCGTGGTGCCCTGTGGCTGGGCAGTGACAGCAGCTCAGTACCCCCCTGCCCTGGTTTTTGGGGAGGGGTAAATGGAAGCAGAACTGCTTGGGTGACCTGACTTAATTCTTACTGAAACCAGCATGAAATTTCCATGGCTTTCAAGGTGAAGACACCATTGCAAGGTATTTTGGGGACAGCATCTCCAGGAGTCCAAAATCTGGAAGGGAACCCAATTGCTTTGAAGCTGGATTGCAGGCTGCTTTCCTAAATGCTCCCACCCATGTGGTCCTTGACCACAACATCCCTTTTCAGCTGCTCAAGCTGAAATCGAGGCAAAACAGCTGTTTGGTTTTTTTCCCACTCTCCCTATGGCTTTATCTCTGATGCCAGTGGCAGCCTGACAGTGCCTTTCTTGGTGGAGGGGAGGCAGAGTGCCAAGGGAAGGAGGAAAGATGGCTCACCATTTTTTGTATGTTAAAATTCCAGGCTCTGTTTTTCCACCTTTCCAGACACTTCCATTTTGCTTTCAGCTGCACTGAGCCAGCTTTATTCCTTGCAGTAGTTCTCCTCTGCGAACAAATGTAGGTTATTCAGGGAGCATTTCTTTTAATGAAAAGGATGGAGGAAGAACTGATGGTGATAAAGCATCTCTTTGGAGGAGAGCTGCTTGCTCTGCCTTGAGACTGCAAGGAACAGAATTGGGATGTCAAACATGTAATTCTCCTTGGGGAACGAAGGTGAGCCTGTGGAGAAGCCTGGATCCCTGACACAACTTCACTCTGTACTCATTTTGCTTTATTTCCCTTGAATCCTGACTTGATTTTTAGCACCTGACTCTAGTGAAAAATCAGCATTAGTACAAGGCAGTGTTTTAACACCTGGAAGCTTTTAGGCAGGAGGAATTGTGAGTCAGAGTAAAGCTTTGCTTGAGAGAAAATTAAATTGTAATTAAAGGCGTAAGCAAAGAACATGTGCCAAATATTGTCACTTCATTGACCCACCTTCTTCTGATGTGCTGGGATTCAGAATGATGGCCAAGCCTACTGTGATGCTTTAGGGCACTGAGATGCTTTTCCAAACAGGATCCCAAGAAAATGGGGAAAGAGCTTTCCAGGGGAGGAGGATCTTGAGAAAATCCTCCAACCTAGCAGCAGTCTGATGGAGGGAGGAAAACCTAGTATTTTTAACCTTGTGGAGTGGAATTGCTTGATCTTTGCAGGTACATCCCCTACCCTTTGAGCTGCAGTGTCAAGGATGCTCCCAAAATCTTCTGGACTGTGGGACTGAGCATTTAGCTGTATCCCAGGAGCAGCCCATTGCATCTCTCTGTGGATGGATTTTTATTTTTGTATTTTTTTTTGTCACTCTCTCCACTTGGGTTTTACATTTCCTACCACCTTGTATTCAGTTTCAGCCTGTGTTTGGTTATATGGAAATGCTGTAGCAGAGGAGCCTCATTTACAGTGCTGCTATTTGTCTATCCCTGAACAAATTTCACTGATGGACTTTCACTATTTCATTGTAAATGGGTGTTTTATTCTTTACTTCCATATCTTGAACCAGGAACAAAATCAAATCTTGGCCAAGAGACAAAAAAAGTAGAGCAAAAGGCCATCTCAAATGTGTCCCCAAAACTATAATGGGACTTGAAGACTGTGCTGCTCCTCACGTCTCCTTTTTTTGGAAATCTGTGAGAGCTCAGGTTCACCTCTGAAATGTTCACAGTCTGTCCTTAAGTGACTTCAGCTGCACAGAAGATCTTTTGCAGAATTGTCAGCTTTGTCCAAACCTTCTGTATCCAAGCCCAGAGCCTTTATCCTGACTTCCTCTTCCTCTGCTCCATTCTGATTTGGTTTACCTGCAGCAGGATTTTGGCATCCCAAAGAAATACCCCTGTGTTATCATGGAATAGAATCATGTCATAAAACATGGTTTGGGTTGGAAGGGACCTTAAGGACCATTCAGTTCCCCTCATTCAGACCCCCTTCCACTATCCCAGGCTGTTCCAAGCCCCATCCAGCCTGGCCTTGGACACTTCCAGGGATCCAGGGGCAGCCACAGCTTCTCTGGGCACCCTGTGCCAGGGCCTCACCACCCTCACAGGAAAGAATTTCTTCCCTATATCTAACTTAAATCTCTCCTCATTTTATTTAAAACCATTTCCACTTGTCCAATCACTGTCTGTCTGTGCAAAGTCACTCTCTCTCTTTTTTATATATCCTCTTTAAATACCCCCCTTGGTACAGGATGAGCTGAGGGAATAAGCATCATCTCCCTGTCCCAAAACCCCATGGGAAATAGAGCTAAGGAATCTCTCCTAAATGCTGGTCAGTGAATGGGCACCAGGAAAACCAGGCCTGTTGTGAACAGCTGTAAATGGGCACTGCAGAGGTCTCAGCTCCTGCTGGAAAATTGTCAGCTGCTGAGCTGCATCACCTTTTCTACCTTCACACGTCTGCTTGATGTGGGAGAAGTTTCCTATAAAACCCCCACCATTTTGGCAGAACTCTCATTAAAAACTCCTCAGGAGCCCTGATGCAAAAAGACTCTGGCAGCTGGAGCTGCCTTTATCACTTTCCTAATTAAGCCTGTGGGAAAACCCAAACCTGAGTGAGGGAGGATCATGTCCAGCTGCCAGAACCTCCCTCAGCCTTTGGGGTTCTGTGGGGTTTTCCATAGGGGCAGGGAGCAGGATCATATTTGGCTTTTGGGATGGACACTGGACATCACAACTCTAAAAAAATGCAGGAGAGATAAGCTTCCCCATCCTTTCAGTGGGGTAGCTCAGGATCACCTCCTGAAGCATGGACATGTCACGGATCCCTGTGAGTTTAAGGAGTTCCAGTCTCTGGGAAAATCACCATTCTCCCATTTTCTCTTGTAAAAAAAGATCAGTTTGACTCTTCATGCTTGGATCCCCCACACAGGCAGCCCTGGATGACAGGATGGCAGAAATTCGTTGCCTGATCTACCAAACACAGAAGACAGCAGTAAAGCACTAGGAGTGGTTTTGGGTTTGGGATTGGAATTCATCCCAGTTATGTCTAAGCAAGGGAAAAAAGAGCAACGGAGGCCGATGTTGTTGAAGTAAAAATTGTAAGGAGTGGTATAAGCAGAAGGCATTTAAATAATGTAAACAGTCTGGCATGGGAGGAAGGATGGGAGGCATTCCAGAAACAAAGGGAAAATAGTTTTAAACATGGCTAAAAATACAGCAACTCTTGAATTCCAGAGATTATCTCAATTAGCACTTTTTCAATATATCTTTACAACAGAATTGTAGGAGTTCACAAAAGATAATGGAGGCTATGAGATACGGAGAAGTGATATTAATTTGTTTAATTAAAAGGATGAAGGGCTCCCTAAAATAAAATTCACTTATCTTGTGTGGCAGGGAAGAGCAGGGTTATATTTGGAAAACTGCAGCTCATGGCACCATAGCGTGGAGAAAGCATGGAGAGAGCCAAGGCTGGGAGGAAGAGCCCCTTCTTCAGCCTCAGCAGTTCCTTGCTCAGTGACTTTCAACAGCAAATCCTTTCCCATGGGATTTATGTGCTATTAGAGCAAAATGGGACGATTTTACATTTCCAAGAGGATTTTGTTTGATGTTCAGAGAGCAGGAATTGGACCTTTTTGTCCAACAGAAAATCAAATACTCAGACATCAGAGCTTCCAGGGGCAGGCAAACATGGTTGAAGCTGGGAATCTGTGTGTGTGGAGTTGTGCATGGATGTGCCTGATGTCCTCTGGCTCCAGAGGTGTGTGACACAAGTCAGAATTTCTGTCCAGCCTCAGCACTGCGTGTCCATCCCTTGGAATGGGGGAGAAGCATGCATGGATATCCAGCTGGAAGTGTAGGGGGAGACCATAGGGGCCAGGGAGGGGAGAAGACCCTCATGCAAATCTAAATTAAATTAACCCCCCTGGATGTGTATTAATATGTTAAGTAGCACTAAGCTCTGTATCCCAGCTCAGCAATATTTTGAGGCACTTTATTGCTTTAATGGAGGGATAAAATAGAACCTGCAATTATAGTAATTTTTTCTAATTGAATATTTTGCTTTATTCTTTCCCTTTCAAAGCATGACTGTAAGTACCAGCCTTCATAAAGCTTTGGAAATATACTTTCCCTCTCTGGCAATGGGTGTAAATATGCTTTTTTTGGGGCAGACTGTTTGGCTCCCTCATGGATGAGGAGCAGAACAGCTCTGGAGAGAGGTGGGCAATGCACCTTCCTCTGCTCCTTTTAATCATGGAATTCTGGGATGGTTTGGGTTCAAAGGGGCTCCAAAGATCATCCAGTTCCAACCCCTTTCCATGGGCAGGGACACCTTCCACTATCCCGGGTTTCTCTAATCCCTGTCCAACCTGGTCTTGGACACTTCCAGGGATGGAGCAGTCACAGCTTCTCTGGGAAACCTGTGCTAGGGCCTCCCCACCTTCACAGGGAAGGCTTTTTTCCCAATATCCCATCTAACCCCACTGTCTTTCAGTTCAAAGCTGGGAAACACTTGTTTCCCATCAGTGGAGTGGGGGAATGTGATGTTACAGTCTCAGTGTTTTCTGTCATCCTACGTGGGCTTGATGTGAATGCCAGGGGTCTTTTTGATTAATTTCTTGTCTGTGCAGGGGTAGTGGACAAAACCAGCAGTTATTCCCAGGCCATGTTCTGTGCAAACAGATGAGATCCTCATTTTCTGCCACCTAAACTGAGTTTGGGGAGGAGGACAGGTAAATCTCCTTCAGGCTCCTGGTGGAGCAATATGGAGGTGGTTGGTAAAGGCAAAGGCTGAAAGGCAGAATTTTAACCCAAAACCAGCCAGGTGAGGCAGGGCGCTGACAACAGGGATTAAACCCAGAAGCTGATGGTATAATTGGGTGTCAATTGAGTTTTTTGAAGTAGCCATTTCCACTGGCAGCTCTTCAAATCCAAGTTCCTCCCTCCACCTCAAGCCTCAAGCAGGCAGCAAAATGCAGCTAAATTAACATAATAATTGCGTTGTGCATTCCCTGTGCTGAATCTCGGTTTAAAGAGGGAGATTTGCAGATACTCCCTCCATGTGATGGGATGCTATCAGTTGGATGCTGTTGCAGTCGCTGTCTCCTTGTCTAAAGGGGACTTTTGATCCAATAAACTGCTTATCTCCTGTAGTTGTCCTTTCATCTAGCGGGGGTTGTGCGTGACGGCTGATGGAAGGCGCAGTATTGTGGCTCATTTATGAATATTAATTAGAAATGGAAATAATTCCAAACAGTGCACACTGACTCTCCCAGCACCACGGGCTGCACAAATCCATCAGTTTTTCCTCATGGAAAGCTCCCAAATGCAGGGAAGGCGCTCACGTTGGGGTGTGAAGTCACCACACGGAGTCTGTCGCGCCGACACGTCGGTGATGCAGCGGGAGCTCGTCTCAGGGCTTTATTTCCCAGAGTTTGTTAGGGCTGGAAGGAGGGAATGGTTTCCTTGGGAAAAGCTGCAGCAGTGCCCTGCCAAGTCATGTGCACCCGAGCCAGGGCCGGGGCTGGGCTGAGGCTGTGCCTGGCACGTGGCTGTGCCCAGAGCAGCGCGATAAGGCCTGGGCGCCCTTGTCTGAGTGAAGGACACGCTTGGCTCCTGAATGCTTAATCTCACCTTAGTCCTTGTCACCCTGGGCCCTCTGTCACACGCTGACGTAAATGCACCGTGCCACTGACGCCGGGAAAGGCTCCAGCCCCAAACACGATGCAGCTCGCTCTGGGATGATAGCAGAGCCCTTCAGGGAATCTCAGAATAGTCTGGGCTGGGAGGGACCTTAAAGAACTTCTCATTCCAACCCCTTGCCATGGGCAGGGACACCTTTCCCCTTTCGTGGTCCATCTCGAAGTCCAACCATATGCACTGATCAAGGGTAGAGCCCACTTCATCTCACTCTCCAGGAGCTCATCCTTAGCAGCCACATCTCCTCGTGGGAACTTGGCAGTAGCAGGATTTGCCCTCTGGCCCTGAGATGGGCTGGCACAGCGTGGCTGGTTCTGTCACAATCAGCTTTCCTGGCTTTTGGGAGAGGGTGGCTGCCTCCAGAATGCCAGCTGGTGTTCCTTGAGGTGAAAGCCTGTAGGTCCCAGGGATGATCCTGTGCTGGTTGAGCCTTGAAGGCAACAGCATTCCTGCCTAGTAGACAAGGAGGAGCCCAGAAGGGTACAACACATCTGAAGGAAAATGTTCCTATGACTTAAGGTTAATTTTTAGTTTCTTATGAGAGTGTGGGTTTGTTTTTCCAAGTTAATAAAGGTGTATCCAGTCTGTCAGAGTCAGCAAAATCCACTTCTAGCTTTTAGACATGGCCATCAGATTTACCTGTTTTGGACTAAATTTATTGTATGGCTCCTGTGTGAGCACCAGCAGTGGAGGCCAGATCCCTTCATTGGATTAGATTGTCATTGTCACCTTTGGGGAGAGTTATATTCAGTGGGCCACTTCGGAATTGATGCTTAGAGGTGAATCTCAGGTGAGGAGAGCAGAGAAATGCCAAGACATGTCATAAATCGTGGAATGACAGAGTGTTTTGGGTTGGAAGGGACCTTAAAGCTCATCCAGTTCCAGTTCCACTGTCCCAGGCAGCTCCAAGCCCCATCCAGCCTGGCCTCAAACACTTCCAGGGAATTTAGCTGAGACCCAAACTCATGTCCCTGTGGACTCATCCTGCTGGGATGCTGGTGGAGGATGTGGTTGTTGCTCCTGCAGTTTTCCTGAGCGCTTTGTTCTTCAGGGAGCCCCCACTGGGGTTAAACTGGGATTAAACTGGGATCACCCTTGGGAGCTCAGGACACGCAGCGAGCCAAAAATGTGCATTTCTGGGGTCACTCACCATCACCCACACCCATCCCCACTCTAATTTGTGGGTTAATTTATTTATAAAACGAGCCAAGTAATTAACTGCTTGCCTTTAAAACTCCTCGGAGCCCTTCGAGGCAGCGCTTTAAAAATGGGTTGATTATTCCGCTTTCTTCAAAGCGCGGGGTATTAGGAGAAGTCGGCTCCTGCAGGCACAATCCTGTGGCAGCCCAGGGCACTCCAGGGGTGCTGTCCTGTGTCACACACGCTCAGTGTCACAAATCACTCGCCTGTGAGTGCCACTTGCTCTAAATGGGGCATGACTGCTGTCACAGGGCCGGCTCCACCATCCGCACCTTCCCTTTGGAATTCGCTCCCTTCCCCCGGCGTGGCCGGGGTTGGGTTCTTTGAACCAGCGCTGGCTTTGCTTTTCAATCGTGAGCTTTAGATCTGGGATAATAAAACATCAAAGTAAACCAGATTGTTGTGGATACAGAAAAAAAAAAAAAAAAATCAGGACACTCAGTAGGACTTCGGGGAGTAATAAATTTGTTCTATATTTAATCTGGTATTTATCGCAGTGTCAGTATGAGACCACTTCATTTTACTACTTTAACTGTAGCTAAGAATAACTGAATCCTTGAAATATTGAGAAAGTGGCTAATACCTGGTGGTAGCTGATGGGATCCAGCTTTAATAGTTATTGATTGGCTTCAAAAAGCTCCCAGTAATATCACATCTGAGCTACTGTATGGTGGGAGTTCAAATCCTATCAGTTATTTAAGATTAAAGTAATTGTGGATTTGCAGCTTAATCATCCCTCAGTAGGTGAAGCCAGCCAGGACTTCAGGTGTCATTTATAATTTTGCAAAAAATTATGGTTGATCTGCCCTGGTTTTATTCTGGGAAAATCTTGGCATCCCTGAATTCTGATATTTTCCAGCATTTGCTTGGCTTGCTCTAAAATTGGTGTGGTTTTTCTGAGGGGAATGCAAAGCCCAGTTTGAAATCTGTTTGTCAGGCAGTGAACACAAGGCATAAATTACCCCTATGGGGTTGGTCTTAGAGCTTAGTCCTTTCTCATAGTGCCCCATGTCTCAGAAGGGCTGAAAAATCCACGTATCTTCATAGGAAAATAAAAATTATCCCTAAGTAATGGGAATATCTTCCATCCAGAAAATCAGGAGAGCAAAAAATCAGATTAAACGTAGCTTTTGAGTACTATTACTCTGCCTGAGTAACCTGGCATTCACCTGTGCTTCAGCAATGCTTCAAAACAGCACCTTTAATGATGCTTTATTACCATTTGTATTCTTAGTCTTTGGTTTACTGCTCTGGACTTTCATAATCCCATTTATCAAAACATTTGGGGTTTTGCTGTTTCTCCCTGGTATGGCTTGTTGCACAATTAGAGCTTTGTTAAAGTCTCTCATTATTTTTTTTTGGTTGTGATCAAGCTCTGCCCGCAATAAACACTGAATTTTCTGTTTGAACACACAGATCTCCCTGTAATTTCCTGCTGCTCCTTTCACTGGGAAATGTCTCTTTGACATTCCTGGGAAGTAACCAATTTTTTATAAGCGAGGGCAAATCATTTCTAAGTCTTTTATTTTTCTTGTTGATGTTTAAGATTCTTCTGAGAGGAAAAAATGCCAATTTTTCCAATTTCCTACAATTGTTAGGAGCTGCATGACTGCAGCAGGGAGTTTGAATTCAGGGTTAAATTGAATTTCTGGTGGCTTTGCCAAATTCTTTATCTGGGACTGGATTATTTCCCCCTTTTTTCAGGGGATTAGGGGATTTATTTGTGAAGCAGCACTCTTAACAAAGGTGTGTGAGGCACTGGGAGGTTCACACCTCCTCCATTTACTTTGAATTAATTGCTTTTGCCATCCTGAAACTGGTTTGAGGGGGGAATGGTGAGGAAATCACACGTTTAATTGGGAATATTTATTCCGGAATAATTTTGTGGAGGAATTTTAAGTAGGAATTGATGAGTGAGGATATACTATCCGAAAAAAATCAGTATTTAGGGCTGATTCCCACATGGAATCTGGGTCTCACTGGGGCAGAAAGCTGTTTAAGGATCCTGAATGCTGGAGGAGCAGGTTGGGATTGGGGAATTGTGCCTGGTTGGGATCTGCTCCTGGGTGTGCTGCTGTGAGGTTTGTAAAAGACCACAGCCCTAACTAAGAGTGAAAATGAACATATTTATGATCTTTAAGTTCCCTTCCAACCCAAACCATTCCATGATATTTAGAGTGGATATTCTGCCTAGCACTGCTCCTTACAGTCAGTGAAAGTCCTTGCCTTTCTCCCACTTTCCAGTGGATATAGGATTCACTGGTTGTGTGAATTAACTGAGGACTAAGCTTCATTAGGCTGCCATTGGTGCATTTCTATTCTTCCTGTCCTAAAACCTCCTGAAAACATCTCTTGGTCACTCAAAATTGGAATCTGAATTCTTCGGAACAATTTCACCATCATAAATGTGAAATTTAACATAATTTTTTTACCAATCTGACTCCTTTAAATATGCTTACTTCTTTTCCATTCATTTTTCTGAGGAAAAAGGACTTTTTCAGTAGAACACTAAATCTGTGTTAACTCTAAGGACAGGTTTGTGTTCTTGTTTGTGAGGCAGGTGGGACTGTCTGATACCTGTCAAGAGCTCTGAGATGAGGTGTGTCATGTCCTTGTCCCTTAGCATTGTCCCTCATGTCTTTTCTGCTCTTTACCCTTTTCCTTTTGTGGAAGTGTGTTCAGCTTTTCACAGAATTCTTGAACTATAGAATCATTAAGGTTGGAAAAGATCTCCAAGGCCATCGAGTCCAACCTGTGACCAATCCCCACCTTGTCCCCAGCCCAGAGCTCTGAGTGCCACAGCCAGACCTTCCCTGGGCACCTCCAGGGATGGGCACTCCAAACCTCCCTGGGCAGCTCCTTCCAATGCCTGACCATCCCTTCAGGGGAGAAATTCTTCCTGATGTCCTGACTGAACTTCCCTGGTGTAATTTGAGGCTGCTCCCTCTCCTCCTGTCCCTGTTCCCCGGGAGCAGAGCCCGACCCCTCTGGCTGTCCCCTCCTGTCAGGAGGTCCCTCCTGAGCCTCCTTTTCTCCAGGCTGAGCCCTTTTCCCAGCTGCCTCTGCCATTCCTCATCCAACCACTGCTCCAGACCATTCCCCAGCTTGGAAGGTACTATTTTCTTAAGTATTGTTGAAGTTGGTTGAAGTGTTTTATTTGGATTCTTTCTTGTCTCCAAACCCAGGGGTTCTGTGCAATCAGTGCCTTGAGTTGCTCATTTTTGCTTTAAAACTGAGCTGGGCTACTCAATGTATTTATGGAACTGAGCAGCAGAAACCCAGGAACTGCAACATTTTATTAACCACAGGATCAGAGAATGGCAAAGCTTGGAAAAGCCCTGTAAGAAAAGCCCCAACAGTTGCTCCAGCACTGCCAAGGCCACCACTGACCCATGTCCCCACGTGCCACATCCACACAGCTTTTAGAGCAGCACCAGGGGTGGTGACTCTGCTGCCCCTTCCAAAGCTTCACCACCCTTCTGGTGAAGAAATAGTTCCTAATTTCCAGTCTGAACCTCCCTGACAAAACTTGAGGTCATTTCCTCTCATCCTGCCACTTGTTATGTGGGAGAAGAGACTGACCCCACCTGTCCCCTCCCTCCTGCCTGGTAGTTCAGGGTTCAGAATTTCCTTTGATCTGTGTCAATTTTCCTGGATCACCTAAGAAATGGGATCCCTGTCCCAGGCTGACTCTCCCTGCCCTTGAAGCATCATCTGCTGGGCTTACCTCAGTTAGTTTCAGGTTTTTGGAGCTTGGGTACCTTTGGCTTTTTAATAAAAGACAAGATTTATAATAGAAATGCAACTTAAAGGCCTGACAAACCAAGGCTGGTTTTACTGAAAGTGATTTCAGAAAAGCTTCCTCACAGGAGAAGGGAATGACCATGAGAATTCACCATCCCAGACATAAAATTTGTTCCCACATCCTTTTGCCCATGATTCTCATGATAACACAGAAATTATCTGCCCATTAAAGGGTATCTATTACTCCTCCTAATTATAGGAATAGAATTAGAAAAAGGAATTTCTGCCTTAACTGAGGCTGTTTACCCAGTTCTGTGGTGTAGCCATTATTTTCCTCTATGCACTTTCCCATTCAGCCACAGCAGTGAAGTGTCAGATGCATGTGAAACCTCTGGATTCAGTCAGCAAAGTCAGCTTTTGTCAGTTTATGATCTCACACTCTTTTTTCCCCCCACAGGAGTTCTGTTACCTGATAAAGTTGTATCTCTCTGGGTCAAACCAGTGGGATTATCTAAATGAGGCTGTTTTTTCTGCCATCCTTCCCGACCTGACTCTGCCCTGCCTTTGATGGGGGCCCTTCCTGGGGTGTCCTGCACTTGTTCCACCCTGCCTTTGGTGAATTAAAGCAGTAACTCCGTGTCCTGAACGGTTCAGGGCTCAGGGTGACAGGGATAACCAGCTTTTGTGCACAGCTCCCTGTGATCCCTAATAACTGCTGGAATGAAAGGAACCAACCACAAAGCAGCAGCAATGTTTGGTGTTTTTAAAGTAGTTCTGATTTAGAGCGTAAAATACCTTTTTTTTTCTTTCTTTTTTTGAACTTTATCAGTTACTGAAAACAGTTCACAATGCTTGAAAGAGCCTTTCTGGCAGTATAGGAAAGTACCTTCAGAGATCTCAGGCCAAAGCATCGTGCTGCTCATTATCTCCTTTCTGATGGCCAGCAGAAAAGAGCACAGCTGGCTCAGGAAAAAGCCTTGGATCTGGGCAGGTACATCCTGATCTTCTCCAGCTTCTCGTGCCATCAGCTGCCATCTGTGGCTTTAAAAATTCCTGAGCAGGAGGTGGTGTGTGTTTAACAGCCCATGATGGATGCTTTAGTCCTTTAGGGGATTTTGGAGCTTGGCAAATTTTTCTTTTTAATTTTTTTTAAATTTTGCTTTGCTTGGTGTCTCCTTGCCCTTTTCATTAGGAAAAGTCCCACATACAGATTTTCTGGTGGGAGGTTCCCTGCTAATGGCAGGGGGTTGGGTCTAGGTGATTTTCAAGGTCCCTTTCAACCCAAACCACTCAGTAATTCTGTGAATTCTCAGGGTTTGAAACTGTTTTCCTGCAATTTTTGAAAGTGAGACAATTGCATTTGTTTAATCTGGGGTTTTTTTTTTGAAGGGCTTGGTTTGTTTTCATGCAGATTCCGCTGTGGAGCAGGGATTACTTGAGCTCTGCACATACTAAGTTATCCTGAAGAACTGAAACCAGCAGAGTGAATTTTTGCCCCTTGCAGAGAAATAAAATATCTGTGCAACAAAACCCTTTCTTTTATTAATTGTGGACACTCTTTATTTTTTAGTGAAGCAAGGTGCTGAATATTCCAAAGTCAGTTTTCCCTCTTCAGTGTGGTGTCAGTGTTGACAGCTGAATTCAATGATATTTTTATTGGGTAATTATGTTTTGTGTGTATTGGACTTTGGGAATATGTATAGAGAAAATACTCTAGTGCTGTCAGAATTTTTAATGTGACTGTGTTATTTACTCTGCAGTCAAAGGGTGTTTTAGTGAGAAGGATTTTATTGAATCACAGAATCCTGGGATGGTTTGTATTGGAAAAGCTCCTCTAGTTCCAGCCTCTTGCAGGGACACCTTTCTAAAAGGTAAAATTTAATTTTAAAAATGCCTGTGCTCTCTACAGCTGGTGCACAGAGAGCTGAGCTGTGAAAAGGAAGGAGACCCAAGGAAAACAGGACCCCCCTCAGATCAAATCCTGTCTCCCACATGGGATGCTCATGCTGATGAACAGAGGGGATTTTACACCAGGAACAGCTTCAGCAGCAAAGCTCCTCTCTGAGATGAGTCATTAGTTGGTGGTTTCTCTCCTTTTTCCCATCTTTTACCACTTGGAGTAACTCCCTGCAGGCTCTGGGGAGAATTGGTCCCCACAGATTTCTGTGCAGCAGGTTGTGATCCTGAGATGTACAGCAGGATTTGAGGAAAAATCCTGGAAAGGAGCAAGCTCTGAGAAGGAAGAGTGGGCACTGCAAGGAGATAGGTTGGCTAAATATTTCCTGAGAGGGTACCAAGGGGTGTAAGAATGCTCTGAGATGGGAGGGTTTGAAAAGAACAGGGTTTGAAAAGATTTCAGGCTCTGATAACATGGTTTGGCTCCTGCCTCGGAGCTGGCAGTGCAGGAGCAGCTCAGGGAGAAGGTGGAGAGTGGGTGGATAAATTGAGGAATATCATTGCTTCAACAAGAGGCAGTGTAAGTCTTGTTGAAGTTCTGAGCTTGTAAGGGCAGGAGGCAAAAGGAAAAGCAGTTAAATTCAGGGTTATGAGAGTTTTCCGTGATTCTGCATTGTAGGAAGGAAAATTCCAAGCAGCTGCAGCCTTTTCATTTCATGCAGTTAATGGCATTTTCCCATTAAATTAATTTATTTTTATCAAATCACAAACGGATCTTTAGTATTGTTCACAGATCTTACTCAGTGCATAAAACTTGGGTGTCTCTTCATACAGTCATGGAATGGTTTGGGTTGGAAGGGACCTCAAAGATGATCTGAGCAGGGACCTTCCACTATTCCAGGTTGCTCCAGCCTGGCCTTGGACACTTCCAGGGATGCAGAGACAGCCACAGCTTCTCTGGGAAACCTGTGCCAGGGCCTCACCACTCTCACAGGGAAGACTTTTCCTGTCATCTCACTTAAATCTCCCCTCTTTTCATTTAAAACAATTCTTGTATCTCACATGAAATATGAAGCCCTGAGCTGCAGGTGCCTTCCCAGGCCTGTGCTGCTGATCCTCCTGCTCTGTCTGAGCACTGAGCACATCCCAGGGAGATTTTTCTTCTCCAGCAGGATTGCAGGCCACGGGCCTCATGTTCTCCAGGATGTGAGCAGAGTGGAATATTGATTGGAATGCTTACTGTAGTTATTTATTGCCTTCATTAGCAGGGAAGAGATGAGAGACTATCACAGTGTATTAAGTTGTCCCAGAGACACCTGCATAGTAAATTATAAATAAACAGTCAACAGTGAAGTAGAACTGGTGGAAAGCTGGGATGGTCAATGTAAGGATCTACCAGGCAGGCTTTTTAAATCTCTAATGTGCACATTCAGCATGGTTATTGCTTCCTGTGGCTGGTAATGCTGTTTTAGGGGACTTGAGTTACTGGAGATGTGGTTTGACTGAGCTCATTGAGGTCCATCTTGAGATGCCTCTCCTGTTTTGCACAGCACTGGGACTTTGGATTGGTGTTTACATAGATAAACCCCCCAAAACTGCTATTTTGCTATAAAATACGCTTCCAAGGAAGGGAAAGATTGAACTAAAATGATAATATCCCTGGATTGATGTTTGGCTGGAAAAGGGAGTTAAAAACCTGGGTAGAATAAGGGTAATTCCCTTGTGCTGCTCTTTCCATTTCCTTCCAGTTTGCCACCAGATAAACTCTTGTTGTCCTGAGGGAGGTAACTGTGTGTATGGGACTGTGACATTTTTAACTTTTCTGGTTATCATGGCTATCATGATATATAACTGTTGGAATCAGTGATCTTACAGATCATGGTTCTGTGCTTCACCCAGCACTCAGCTTTTACTGGAGCCTTTTGAACCCAGAACCTGCCCAGAGCCCAGTACTGCACCTCTTGGGCCTTATTTTATATGAAAAATAAAACTTACGTGGCCAAAGGGACCTCAGAAAAAGTTTAGTGACACAAGGACCAGTTGAAGACAGCAGAATTGAGAGTGTCCAAACTTTTTTGGTTGCTTTTATTTGTATTAACTGTGAAAAAAAACCCCAACAAACCTACAGTTCTGCTTTACTTGAAGCTGCTGTGACTCGTAAATAAACCACTGAGCGCTGTGCTCACAGCCTAAACCACTGGAGATGTATTTAAAGCCATAAACCCTGTTGCTGCACTTGTATTTTTGTTTTAAATCCTGTTTGTGCAAGGCTGTTAATTTACACAGGGCTTTACAAACACAGATAAGACACTTTCCCTGCCCATGTAGCTCATTCGGAGAGGTCTGGGCTTCCTGAATTAATGCTTTGTCCAGATATTAGGACATCCTTTCCTTTCCTTTTGTATCCCTGTGAGCAATCCTTGAGCCAGAGCATTTTTGTGGACAGACATTCCTTCACCCAAGGGAGTTCCCATTCCCAGCTGGGCACTGGGCTCTGTTTTTTGGGAGTAATTTTGGGGTGGCAAGTTCAACACCCAGGCTTGTAGGAGCAAACCCAGGCTTTTATTAATCCCCAACTCCTTATGTTCATTCATAAGTAACACCCGAGTGTGACAAACACTGCTTGTGCATTTAATAATGACATTTCTTGGCATTTCCACCTCGATTTAGGAAGGATCCTCTTTGTGTTGGAGGCACGGGGAGTTCAGAGCATTGTAGAGGATGGATGAGGGATGGAGCTGAGGATTTCCTCTCGCTGGAGATTGCTGGTGGTGTGAAACACTTCAGGCAGCCTGAAAATCCTGAGCGTTTCCTGCAGGAGAGCGTTGTGTTCTCCTGGTGCCAAATGGGTCAAAATCTCAGTGGTGGTGGTGGCAAACTGTGGAGCTGGCAGGGGAAGGAATAAATCAGGGAACGTTCTGGGGAGATGATCGTTAACCAGCATTCATGTGTAAAACGGCGTCTAGACATTCAAACACTGCTAATAGCCTTTGATTAACCATTTTTGTTTTGTTCTTGCTCAGTGTGTTAATCACTGTGATTAAAATGCTTAGCCACCATGGAGCTAGGCGTTGGATAAATTAGGAAGTAAGCAAATCCAAACAGATGGGGCAGGGAAAATGAGTGTCTCTGGCAGGGCCAGTGTTAGACAAGGCAGGGCCAAGGAAGATTTAGGGAGAGACCCTAAATAATCTAAGAAAAGCAAGTTTACATTTGCAGTGGGCCTGGCAGATCTCCCCACCCTGCTGCTCGTGTGAAGCTTTGTCTCCTCAAGCTTTTTCTCTTTGCCTGTGGAACTCTCCTGGCCCGTGAGGTCCCAGGATGCTACAGCCAGGTTTGGGATCTTCTCCCTTCTTTGAGCAAGAGCATCCCTAAATCCTTGGCGGGGAGGGTTAGGGTCTTGTATCCCCTGCTGCAAATCCTTGCAGACAGGACTTGTGAGAACGATCAGCCACTCCATTCTGGCTCAATTCTGGCTCAGTTTCTGCTTGTTTTGGTTTTTTTCCTTTTTTTTACAGCAATATCAAGGGAGTTTTGGGATGTTTAACCCCTCCACCACCATACGTGTGGGCACCATCCTTCAGTGGCTCAATGACTACTTTTAAACTGCTGGGATTAGAGCTAAATCCTTGTCTGCTGCGGATTTTCAAGGAAGAATGAGGGCCAGAAAGGGTGGGAAAAGGCACCTTGAACTACCTGTAAGATTAGGAGCCTTGTTAGGTGTCAAAATGCATCAAAATTAGCACCCAGCAATGTCATCTCTAAAGAGAAATCACAGATAAAACAGGTGATTTGTCTGTGGTCGGTTTGGACAAAGCTGGAATTACCTGAAGCAGGGGAGACCACACTCACAGCCCTCTCTGTTCTTCCTTCCCCTTAATCTTGTTTTCTGTGGAACTCATTTTCTGGTAGAGCAGTGGAAAAAAAAAATGAAATGGGTAGTTTTGGTGACAGCAGGTTTTGGCCTGTTATGTGCTAGGATCTGTAGCTAGGATTTCCAATTTCCCCTCTAATCAAAAGGCTTCCCAAAGCTTTCAGAAGTGCTCTCCTGGGATGGCTGCACTCACAGAAAGGCAGGGGCTTTGTGCTGGTGTCACTCTCTTTAAAGGGACCTGAAGCACAGCACAGGCACCAGCCCAGCCCTGCTCCTCTCAGAGCATCCCAGGGCTGGGGAGATCCTTCCTTGTCCAAATGCTCCAGCCCTGAGTGCCTGATGATCCTGGGATGTTACACTGAGAAAAGCTGGGAAATCTTGGGGTTTCCTCATAAGAAATACTAAATTTAATCTGAACCAGTGTGCAATCACTGCCTGTGTGGGACTTTTAAGGTCAAGTTGAATTTTGTTCTTGTATTTTTGTTGTGACTGGTGGATTTTTACTTATAATCATAAAATCATGAGATGGACAGAGTCTCTGGCAGAAATCACATGTTTAATGATCTCTGAGGGTGCATTCCTTGCTCCTGGTACTCTTTTAAGACTTCCCAGGCAATACTTAAACTCCTTAAAAGTTAGTTCTCTGTTTGTTTGGATTTTTTTTAAAAAAATTGTGTTTTGTTTTGGTTTTTGTTGTGTTTGTTTGTTTGTCTAGTGGTGTTTTTTTGTTTGTGGATTTTTTTTTTTTTGGTTCAAATTTTTAATTTATTTTTATATTTATTCTTATTTATTCTTATTTTTAATTATTCTTATTTTATTTTTATTTATATTTTTTTATTTTTATTTATTTTTATTTATTTTCCTATTACCTCGATGTAGTGCTTTCCCTCCTGTGCTTACATGATCATCCAGGGGAGGTTTAGGTTGGATTTTAGGGGCAGGTTCCTCCCCCAGAGGGTGCTCAGGCATGGGACAGGCTCCCCAGGGAATGGTCACAGCTCAAGAAGAGTTTGCACAACAGTCTCAGCCTCAGGGTGGGATTGTTGAGTTCTCTGTGCAGGACCAGGAGTTGGACTCCATGATCCTGGTGGATCCCTTCCAACTCAGCATATTTTATTATTTATTTAGCATATTTTATTATTCTGCCTCTTATTTAATATTTCTGATTTCCTTCATGACTAAGCAAAGCAGTTTTCAAGCCTCATAAAAAACTTTTCTGCCTGTGCCTCCTTCCTCACACTGGGCTCACTTTCTTGCTTTCACCTCTTTATTTTCCCCCCTGCATATGCCTATATGCAGGAAAGCACAGATAGGGCTAAGTAAAAATGTCTTTTATACCTGAAATATATAAGAAACCCTTAGACTCAACACTAAATATATCTGAAAATAAATAAATATAAAATAAATAAGATGTCTAAATATACCTGAAAAAGCTGGGCTTACTCAGCTCTCCTCTAAGGCGATTGAGACATGTGAGCCTCCAGCTGAGTGTGTTAAGCTCTGCACTGACCACAATTCCAAATATTTTATTTGCAGCGTGTTCAGGTTTCTTCAGCAAGTGCTCTATTGTTATTGCCAGGAAAATGCTGACATATATTTTATGTAGCACATCAGAAGTGATCCAGACTCGCTTTGCAGAGCTGAGGAGCACTGCTACGGCCAATTGTTCCACACAGCATTTTGCTGCGTTTCCTGACATGCTTAATAAAGATATTTTCATGATTCTGGAGGCAGCCTGAATGCCATTAACTGCTGGCTTTCTGAGGGAGCACAAATGCAGCTCCTAATGCCAGACTCTGCAGGTTTGGCTCAGCAGCCATCAGGTACCCTCCAGAGCATGGGAAAATGGAAATAATAAAAAGCATTTTGGCTGGTTGGTGTCACCTGAGCTGCTTCCTGTCCTGCAGATTGATCTGGTCCATGGATTAGGGTAAGGCAGAGCTGGGGGTGTTTGCTCAGGGATGGGGATGGAGGTGGTTGAATATTCTGGCACACAGGAGACCTGGCACAGGATGTGAGGAAAACGTCTCTGTCAGAGCATGTCAGGGTCCCTGGGATATCCATGTGTTGTCTTGGCAGAGCCCAGAGCCTGTGGATGTGCTGACCTTGCAGCCAGAACAGGAATTTGTTATTCCAGTAGAGCTGGGCATTGTCATCACTGGTTTATCTTGGATTTAGTATTTTTTCACTTATAATCCACAGTGGATCTGTGGGGTGGGAGGAAAGCAGGAAACCTGCAGAGGAGTTGTACCTGGAGGTAAATCCTAGAGGGAAAGGGCACCTCTCCCATGAGGAAAGGCCAAAAGGATTGGGATTGTTCATCCTGGAGAAGAGAAGGCTCTGGGGGGAGCTTATTGACCCCTCGAGGGGACAAGAAGGATTGAGACAGACTATTTACCATGGCCTGGAGGGGCAGGAAAAGGGGGAATGGTTCCAAAATAAAAGAGAGTAGGTTCAGAATGGATATTAGGAAAAAAAATCTTCTCTGTGAGGATGGGGAGGCCCTGGCACAGGGTGCCCAGAGAAGCTGTGGCTGCCCCTGGATCCCTGGAAGTGTCCATGGCCAGGCTGGACAGGGCTTGGAGCAGCCTGGGCTGGTGGAAGGTGTCCCTGCCCATGGCAAGGGGGATGAGAGGGTCTGTAAAGGTCCTTTCCAGTCCAAACTCTGGTAATAATTCCATGGTTGATTCTCTGGTACCTGATTTTCTGTGTGGTTTTGATGTGCTGGGAGAAAATATTCTGGTGGTTGTATTTTAAGGGATGGTGTTGATTGACACAGGGTGACTCAGGATGTCTGTGATCACTTAGGAAAGTGCTAAACATCCCCATGGGAAAGGGAACAGGCTCACAGCACATCCCTTCCCACAGAGGGATTATCTGTTCCTCAGGAACACCAGTTTTTTCCATTTTTTTTTTGGTTTTCTGCTCTGCATGTAAAGCTGGGGAATTCTCACTAGAGAAAAAAAAAAAAGTTTGTGTTTAGCTTTTGCCACCCTGAAGATTTCAGGAGAGGAAAAAAAAGTCTTCTCTCATGATAGAGGTGTCCTTTTTGGCAGTGTGGGCTTTAAAGCAAGCCAGAAGTACAGGAGGAGGATGGAGGCCAAGAGGAGGAGGTGGGATCTTCCATGCTCCCTTCACAGATCCCAAGGATGCCCCAGTTTGGTGGAGAAACTGAAGCAGGGGGTGGCAGGGAGTTGATTTGCTGCTCTCCATGGATCTGAGCAGCTTCTGAGCAGCTTAAAATAAGCCCTTGGAAGGTATCATGTTCCTGAGGAGGTAAACAGTGAAGGAATCACAAGTTGGAGTGTGGGGAAGGATACGTGACAGGGCTGAGCCCAAGATTTGGGACAGAGAGGGAGCTGGAATGGGAAAGTCCTTAAAGTGTCTGTACTGTGGCAGAGAAGCCAGAAGAAGAGGGGATTTGTGGTCAAGTGAAATAAAAAGATACCTAAAGTGTGCCACTTTTATCGAGTTTTCCTCAAATTTTGCACAGCAGGGTGGCTAAGAAGAAATAGTGGTTGTATTTATGTTACTTTCTAAAAAGCTTCAGAGAAAACATGATTAGCGTTTTCCATAGTGATCTTTAGCTTCTGTTCCTGATGTCCTGAATTATGAAATCAGAGCATCTGAATCATGAAAAAGCATAACATAAAGCACTGGATAATTAGGCTCTTCTGAATTTTAGATTTAGATTGAATATTAGGAAGGAATTCTTCCCTTTAAGGGTGAGGAAACACAGCAAAGGTTGCCCAGAGAAGCTGTGGCTGCTCCATCCATGGAAGTGTCCCAGACCTGGTTGGACAGGGCTTGGAGCAAGCTGGGATAGTGGAACCCATGGCAGGGGTTGGAATGGGATGGGCTTTAAAGTCCCTTCCAACCCAAACCATTCTGTGATTCTGTGAAATTATTTGATCCTTGTTGTGGTGTTCTCCGTGTGTGCATGGGACACTGAGCCTGCCCTGTGGTAACTTCTGAATTTGACCCTTTTCAACCAGAGCTTTCAGAGCAGATTTTTCAGATCACAAATGGTTCCTGAAAACAGAAGAGAGAGAGAAACCTATTACAGACCCAGTGGAGTAAAAGCTGCCACATTTTTGAGAGTCCACCAGTGAGTTTACCAAGACACACCAGTTATTCCAGTTAACAAGGTGGGGATCAGTCACAAGTTGGACTCAGTGATCTCAGTGTTCTTTTCCAACCTAAATGATTCTGTGATTATTTGTCATGAGTTCATCTCCCCTCTGCACCTCTCTCTGCCCATCTCCAAGGTTCATTCCTCTTTTGCAAGAACATCTTTGGGGGAAGTGATGCCATAATCTGATCCCAGGGCTGTTTTTCCTGCTGCAAGCTGCCGATCCCAGCTCTGACTACAGAGGGGGTGTGATGGATCTCCACGTGTTCCTGGATCTATGGGAGCTCTCTGTGTTGGCCTGGTTACCGAGATTTTGTTCGATTGTGTTGGTTTAACTCAGTGGGAGGTTATTTGAGAAGGAAATGAAAGGCTCAATGAACAGTGGAATGCTTGAAGAGGTGTTAAGAGGAAATTCCAGGCGTCTAAGCTTTAGGTTCTTTTGTTTTTGGAGGGTTTTTTGGCTGCCTTTTCAGCCAGCTGAGTTTTGAGCAGTGCAGGAGTAGGTGTGCAAGTACAGAGGAAGGGATAACTCCTGGAGGAGTTTGTGCAGAGAGGACCTGGGAGTCACAACAGTTATGGACAGGAGAGGTACAAAAGACAATTTTTTTATGATGAGGGTGGTGAAACACCCACACCATGGGTGCCCCATCCCTGCAAAAATTCAAGGTCAGACTGGATGGAGCCCTGAGCAAGTTTATATCCCTGCCCAGGCAGGGGGGGTGGACATAGAGATCTTTAAAGTTCCCTTCTAACCCAGCCCATTCCATGATTCTGTGGAGAGTTTTTTCGTGCCTCAGTTGCTGCAGAGGATGATTTATGTCAAAACTATTTGGTGGCAGGACAGGACTTGACAACAGGCAGCCTTGTTCTCACCACTGGGAGAAGTTACTCTATAAAGCAGTTTTATCACCCAGAAGGGTTTCTGGAGGCCAGAATTCAGCAGGACAGGTCTCAGCCTGGGCTGTCACATCCCTGTTCTGTGCTGGAGAGGGGAGAGCTGTGGGCAGTGAGGACAGCCAGGTGTGAGTGAGAGCTTTCAGAGGGGCACATAATGCTCTGTGTCACAGTGTTGGGGACAAGCTCTTACACAGACAGAAATAATTGGGAATCCTGGTCATCTTAAGTGAAAAACAAAGAGGTTTTTTCCCTTGAGAAATTCTTTTTGTGTCTTTCACTCTGCTTGTATTCTTAATTAGCTGGATAATAGAACTATTTTGAATGTATTTTTCTAGAAGGGAGTTTTTATGTGGAACAATTCTGATTGTATAAATGGATGTGTGTAAACTACTACAGAAAAAGAAGACAAGATTGGCTGTTCTGAAATCCAAACTTTCCTGTTGAAAGTGATCATGTCAATTATATCAGAAGCCTGATAGCAGTGAAGTAATTGGAAGGAGATTTGATTGCTGAAAAAAAGTGATTTTTACAGCATTCAGATCTGGCCAAAACTTCCATTCTGAGGCAGTGAATTGCATTCTTATTAGATAACTGTGGTGTTCCCTGTTTTGCTATAGACACACAGACTTGTTACTATTTAGGCTAAGTAGGTGCAATATCTCACCTACTTCTCACTGATGTGTAATTTCTGTCCAAGTTACAACAAAGCAGCTCTTTCCAAACCCCATTATAATTGTGGCTGCTGATTTTTGCATGCCTGGTATCAATATACTGGAAGTAGTGTAAGTCTGGAGAGCTCCACTCTGCTTTAAAAGATTTGAGAACTGATCTACTCAGCGTGGCAGAGGCTGAAAGTGGAAGGCTTTGTTGGAGGAGGTGTTGAAACGAAGTGTTGACATCCATCTCCACATTCATGCAGTTCACTTCTCAGAAACAGCCCCTTCTTAATTATCCCTTGGATTTATTCATCTTGCCCAAAGTTTTTTCACATGATTAGTGAAAATTGCATGTGCCTATCTTCTGTTCTCAGCAGGATGCTGGATTGCCCTGGCACTGAACATCTTTCTGTATCCCTCATATAATTCTCTAGTTCTTGAGCATTGCCTGTTTAACATTTCTACCTGGCTACGTGTGAGTTTTACAATTAATATCACAGCTGAAGTATACTGGGAGATCAGATGATTTATAAAAATGAGTATAAAAGTCTCATTTCATAAAAATAAATCTTGTAAAACCACATCTGTAACCTTTAAAGTGAGCAGGAGTACTTCTGGAGAGATGGATTCTGTGAAATGACACTGTTAAGAGACAGAGGGGAGCCTCTCTCGTGGCTCCAGGGCACTAAAACTCAGCCCCTGGTTGTGCCATCATCAGACAGAGAACCTGGTGGGTCAAGAGCCCATGGTGTGACAGAGTTGAGCTGGGTTTAGTACAGGATTGTTCTGCCAGGGCTGAACTGATGTGCTCTGATGGACCCTGAGGGTGGATTTGGGTTGAACATCTCACGACAGCCCTGAGGAACCCAAGGGAAGCAGCCAGGCCATCTCCAGAGGAGAAGGCAGACCCTGGTCACACTGCAGAGCCTCCAGAGTGGTTCTGGCACGGGATCACCTGGGAGCAGCCTTCCTTTATTCAGTGTTGGCGTGTCCCATCTGTGCCAGCTGCTGCACAGGGTCCTGTCCCCAAAATTCCCAATCTGGGGCAAGCAGCAGTGAATGAGGTCGGGGTACAATGGTGCTGCTTTGTCAGCAGAGCAGATTTGGGTGAGATTCAGCCACAGCAGCTGTTCCAAGGCAGAGCAGGTGGGAAATACCAAACCTTGCATTGCTTGAGGAGAGTTGTTCTCACTCTGCTCACCCAGGAGCTTATCAAGAGGAACCACAGAATGTCCTGAGCTGAAAGGGACTCACCAGGAGTCCAACTCCTGGCCCTGCACAGACACCTCAACAATCCCACCCAGTGCCTGAGAGCATTGTCCAAACACCCTTGAGCTCTGGCAGCCTTGGGGCTCTTTGAAGTTGCAGAGGGGAAGTCTTGGTGTGGTTTCATGATTCCAAATGGGTTAAAGAGGCTTTGTGCCTTAGCACAGGAACAGGTCAGGAACAAATTCCTCCAGCTCCTCTTCCAGGCTGCAGGGCAGTTTCTGGTAATTGTTTTTCACAGAGGGAAGTGGAAGGAGTAGAGTGGCCCTTTTGCCATCTCCTGAAGAGGTTTTGTCTCTTACAAAGGCAACACATCTTCCAAGACTGGTCTAATATTGTAGGATCATAGGCAGGGACACCCTCCAGTATCCCTGGTTGCTCCAAGCCCCATCCAACCTGGCCTTGGACTATTCAGGGATGGAGAAGCCACAGCTTCTCTGTACAACCCATGCCAAGGCATCACTACCATCACAGAGAAGAATTTTTTCCTAAAATATCTGATCTAAACCAACCCCCTGACCCTGCCCTTTCAGTTTGTTTATCTGATGGGTTAATGCCCCAAGGAAATGCATCAAGGATGTGGAAGAGTGTTCCCATATCACCTCGTCCCTGATGTTATTTAGGTGAAGAGTTGATGGTAGCAATAACAGGAGGAATTTTTAAGCCAAAGTGTTGAAGAGCATTGTTTGTACTGAGATCAGGGAAATAATTTGCAGAAATTTAAGTAAACAATTCCGTGAGGAGAAAGAATGATCAGTAGGGCTTTCTAGTCTGGTGTATTGGGATGTTTTCCATTATTCCAGTAAAGTTCCCACCTCAACCCAGCTCACCAGCTGATGTCCAGGTTCTGCTGTTACTCCTGGATAGGGGATTCATAGCTGCATTTCTCCCCAGGAGACAAAAACCAAAGCAAGGCAGCTCTGTGCTGGTGACAGCACAAACATGCTCATTGAAGGCTTCATTTAATGTTTATAAACATCAGGGATGACAGAAATGTTGTAACTTCAGCATTTAGCGATTTTTATTTATTTTTTTTTAAATGCAGTTAAGGCACTTTGAGGCTGCTGAAACAGCAAAGCAAACATTTGTAAGTTTGTAGGAAATCTGTGTCACGCTTCTCAAGTCTATAGCTGTGGGTAGGAGGAGAAGTGTCAACTTATCTCCAGGAACTAAAACATCCTGATTGTATCACATAGAATCAACCTCTCAAATCCATTCCTGCGCGGAGAAACCCAGTCACATAAAATCGGCCTGTTTTGAAGAAGGATTTTGAAGCTTTGTGACCACTGGCATTTGTGTCAAGCCAGGGTTATTTACAGGCTGCTGTGAAAGGGTTTAACCAGTCACTGGCAGCATTATCCAGTTTTTCATGCTTGGAGAGAACTATCAATGCCCTGAGTTCTGAGTGGGGTCGAAGAGGTTTTTCACTTTGAGGCATCAGGCTATGACCTCTGCTAGAGGCACAACAAGACAGGAAGTTCATTTGGCACTGAATGTGCAAAAAACCCCAATATTCAGGAGGTAGAAGCAGAGTCTGGCTACAAAGGTGGAGGTTTAAACATCATTTGGGCGTGCTGGGCTAGGAAAGCCAGAACTCCCCTACAGTTGATGCTTGGATGTCAAGCACTGATGAGGGGATGTCAAGAAGAGCAAGATGTTTCTAAAGGTTGTGTGCATGTGTGTGCTGGTTTGAAAGCAAAACCAGTGAGACTCCAAGTCAGAAATACAATTAATAGACCAAGAAGAACAAACAACAAGAAAGGTAAAAAATAAAAGATAAATGCAATAGTACAAAGGAGCACTGACAGAGTCAGAATGCAAACCTGACTCCCTGTTGGGCAGGGTGGTGGAAGCAGCCCCAAGTCCTCCCAGAGTGACAGATGGGGCTCTGTTGGAGCAGAGATGATCCTCAAGAAAGGTTGGTTGCCCTCTGGGAATCCAGTGGGAACGGCTCCCTTGGTGTTTGGGATTGCTGTTTTATCCCATGGAAAGGCTTTGGCTCCTCCCACTGGGTGCAGCATCTCCCAATGGGATGAGGTGATGTTCTCAGTCCTGTGAGAGCCTTCAATGGCCCATTCACAGGGGATGTCCCTGGGAGGAGGATGGGTGGAGGCAGAGATAAGGAGGCCCTGCCTTATCTGCTGTTATCAGGTGTCCATTAACAGAAGGCATCTGCCCTCTTTCCACCCCTAGAGTTACAAGAGATAAAGAACAATATCTCCCAAATAGCTTCAACAGATGAAAACAGAATACACATTCTTGGTTACATTTTTCAACTGAAGACAATGTGACACTTGAGGACACAAGTGGTTTAGTGGTGGGCTTGGCAGTGTTGAGGACATGGTTGGACTTGATAATCCTGGAAGGCTTTTCCAGCCTAAATGATTCCTCTAGTCATGTGCTTTGGCCTCTGCCATCAGCAAAGAGCAAAGGGCTTTGAGACACAGGAGCCTCAGCAGTGGATAAAGGTCAGGGATTACTGCAGATCCATGAGACCTGACGGGTTCCAGTGGCTGCAGAGAGGTGGCTGGTGTCAAAGCAAGGCCACTCTGAAAATTCATGGAGATGATGGGAAAATGGTAAATAGTGCCCCCATTTTCCTAAGGCTGCAAGGACAACCCAAGGAACGACAGGGAAGTCAGCTGCATTTTGATCCCTGGAGTCCTGGGATGAGTCCTCTTGAACAAACTTCTAGGCATGTGCAGGGAAAGAAAGAATTCCCCAGTAGCAGAGCCCCACCCTCCCCCAGCTGTCCCCTCCTGTCAGGAGTTGTTCAGAGCCACAAAGTCCCCCCTGAGCCTCCTTTTCTCCAGGCTGAGCCCCTTTCCAGCTCACTCAGCCCCTCCTGGTGCTCCAGCCCCTTCCCCAGCTCTGTTCCCTTCCCAGAAAAGGGAAGCCACCAGCATCTCAGGCACTTTAAACAAGAGCCCAAGCACAAGAGAGAAGTGACCTTACCCCTTTGCTGGTCACACACAAAATCCCACATCCAGTTCTGTGCCTCACAAGAAGAATTTCTCTGAACCAGAGGGGATTCACCATCAGGCCAACAGTGTGGGGTGTTTGGACACAAAAAGCATTTACATATGCTGTAATTTATTTCTATTTTCAATAAGATCTTCATTGATGTGTTAAAGAATTAAGTAGATAAGGTGGCTCAGTGTATCATGATGTCATGAGTGGGCACTTGCAGGGTGCAAAGGCTGAGTAAGAACTGAGCCCACAGACAGCTCCCCCTTCCCAAAATGATTCCAGGGAATTTTTCTCTGCAGAGTTCAGGCTGAGAACAAGAAGCATGTGTTCTCCTGGAGCAGAGCTGGCTCTCTTGGCAAAACTGTTACCAAACATCTCACAAAACCACGGAGTGGGTTGAACTTCCCAGGTTTTACATTTATAAGGAAAAGCAGTCAAGTATCTTTTTTTTTTCCCCCACCAGCAACAGATTGCACCGAATCCGAATTAGGTGGCTGCCATCTGCTTTCACACAGGCTTGGAAAACAGGCCAGCCCTCCTCAGCATGGGTGGGGAGGGTGCTGGGGAGTGTTTACAACTCTGTGTTTATGGGATTTGGGATTAATGTGCTGTTTTCTTTTTCTGAGACAGAGTAAAATTGAATTAGGCTGTGAGCGAAACACTGAGCGCCACTCGCTTTCAGCACCGCAGTGTAATTTAGGAAAATGAGCTGCTCAAATCAGTCTCTACCAAAATATTCTGACCTCACCCAGTGCAGTTTGGTGGTATCATCCTGGGATGTGTATTTTGACATTTTCTCTGCATTCAGTGCACTATAACAGACTCAGGTGATACATTCTGGGATCTCAGTGGTGAAGCAGAACCCCTCTGAATTTTGGGAGAAAAAGAAGAATAAGGTTTTGTGGACTATAAGGTTGTACTCTGATTTTCAGAATAGGATGTCCATGTCATTATCCCTAGAAGTGTCCTAGAAATGTGTGGAGGACATGGTTCAGTGGTGAACATGGTGGTGGTGCTGGGTTGGTGGTTGGACGTGGTGATCTCAGAGGTTTTTTCCAGCCAGACCTCTGTGATTCTGGGATGATTCTGTCACTCAGACATCCCAGGGTCCATAAATCACAGAGTTACTTGACCTTGCTCCCCTGTCAGGACAGGTTGTGTCTGAGCCACGCAGGTCCATCTTCCAATTTCAGTCTTATTTGTTGAAAAAAGTGACAGCATGGAAAAATGATATTAATGATATTAACAGTGAAGTCAGGGTCAGCCAGGTCGTGGAACAAACACCTTTGGGAACACACTGGGGCTTCTCCTGCCCTGGTGTCCTCCATCCCCAGCAGCCCCTCATTGCTGGGCTTTGGGGGTGACACTGAGGGACCAGGAGTGACACTGAGGGACCAGGAGTGAATTTTTGGGTGGTCAGTGCAGACAGCTGGAGCTGTCACTGTGTGTGTAGAGTGCCTTGGGAAGCCAAGGGATAAACAGGCCTGAATTCCAGCAGTGACCCACGATGGAGAAGGATCCTCCTGGAAGGAGCAGTTCCCTTGGTTAATTCCACTTGGCTTGGCTGATTTGACCGATTCCCCCTGATTTCACTCACACAGGGGCTTGGCTTAGGCTTTTCTCAGCTGCAAGGATGAATCAGAGAGCTCCATGGCAGCAGGTGGGCTGGAGAGAGATTCTCATACCAGCAAAGGTGCACACACAGTAAAAGAAATATTTGGATGGTTCATTTATTGGGCATTTCCATGCCTGGTTTTAGTGTCTGATGTGACACTGCAGTTCCCAGGGGGTGTTCAGAGGAGAGCTGAGCAGCTCCAGCACACACTGAAAGCAGCATTTGCACAAGGCACAAGACTACAAAACATCTGTGCTTGGATTTGCTGTAGTTTTTAACTTGAAATCTTCAGCTGGATCGGCCTTTCCACTACAGCTCATTTACGCTGCTGCAGGAGGAGTATAATTTATTCTCATATTTGCACTGCCAGGGTGGTTTTAAGTGGGAAGTGAGATTCAGACCTTCAATTTTCTGCTGGTTTCTTTGTGTTTGGATGACAGATGAACAGCTGGATGCAGTAGCCTTTAACCAAGCCCCAGAGCATCCCTTCATTGCTTTTATTTTACAGCAGAGCCTGCCAGACCTGTTGCATATAAGTCATGGGAGGATAAAGCAAAGCAAAGCTCGTTGTGTCTCAGAGCTGCTTTGTTCTTTCATTTGATAATTATAGGTTTGGTTTTAATTATTTAAGCTGTTGTACTCTGTGTTGTCACCCTGGGTTTGTGCACTGCTGTGGATGGGACAGCTGAGGAAGAGAGGCAGGGATTCCTGCTCAGAACACACTCAGATTTACTTGTGTGACCTTTAGACACGGAGCAGGGTTGATAAATCTCTGCTGACAAGCACAGAGGCATCACCACTTGGAATTTGCAAATGTGGAACAGCAGCAATTAGGGAAGAGTGAGTTTGTATTGCCAGAGCTGGGAATTTATTTCAGGGAAGATGGATTCGGTGTGAGGTGTTGATGAAGAACGTTTTGGTTCTGCCCGGTTCCTGAAAAGCGCTTTTTAATAAATTGCTGATCTTTGGAGACCTGTAAGAAATACCACGGATTGCCTTTTATCAGCCTATAATGTGCTTTCATCACTCCAGAGAAGGATGTGAGAGTGATACTGGGTTGGTCCCTGGAGAAAGGCAGGAGACACTGCTGACGGCTCTGGAGTTACAGCTGCAGGAGTCGTCGCTGAAATGGAGCTTAAATTTCCTCGTTAGCACAAATATCTCTCTAACCTGATCACCAAAGTGCTGCTGCTCATTTCTCACACACAGAATTACTCTTCTGTAATGCTACAAGTAATTTACCTCAGTAATACTGAGTCAAAAACAACTCCTGTCTGAGTTCTTATGATTTATTGCTTCTTGAGGCTCTTAAGATTGAAATGGCTTTTCCAGCCTTGAAACTCGAAAATGCCTAAATATTATACTCTGCCTTTACTACAAGGCAAAATCTGTGTGGATTTGATGGCATTGAGATAATCGAGATGCTGGATGGCCATTTTGCAAACACTTTCTGAGAATAACAACAAAAAGTAACCAGGTGTTAAAAGTGTTGTAACCCTGCTGTATTTCTTGGAATCACACAATGGTTTGGGTTGGAAGGGACCTTAAAGATTATTTTGTTCCAATCTCCTGCCATGGGCAGGGACACCTTCCACGATCCCAGGCTGTACCAAGCCCCTGTGCTTTGCCCAACCAGCTCAGGGGTTCACCACTCTGCACCATAGTTTATTTTAACATTTTAATTTCTATGGCTGAATGGAGCTGAATTGGAGTTTGCCTCCGAGGCTGGTTTGTTCCCCTCCTCCTCCCAGTGCTCAACTCAGCGGGGTTTAAAATCTGCTGACGTTTTAAGAGCTGATTTTCGGGTTGGGCTTTTCGTAAGCGCAGCAGGGGGAGGATATTGGTGGAAACCAGGGGGATGGAAGGGGTGGGGGCTCCAGGCTGAAGGAAAGGGTTCTCCACTGCTGGAGAAGAATATTCTCACTTTGAGGTGCTTCTCCTGCAAAGGCACTCCAGCCCACTGCAGAGCTCCAGCTGTCAGGATGAGGGGATTTTTGGGAGAAAAACAGGAGGAGCTTTGTAACAGCGCTGGGGCAAAAGTCCTGGGATCAGAGAATGGTTTGGGTTGGAAGGGACCTTAGGGATCATCCCATTCCAGCCCTTGGTGGTTGGCAGGGACACCTTCCACTGTCCCAGGTTGCTCCAAGCCCCATCCAGCCTGGCCTTGGACACTTCCAGGGATCCAGGGGCAGCCACAGCTTCTCTGGGAAACNCACACACGTTCTCTGGGAAACCTCAACCAGGGCCTCCCCACCCTCACAGGGAACAGTTTCTTCTCAATATCCCATCTAAATCTCCTCTCAGTCTGAGGCCATTCCCTCTCATCCTGTCACTCTGTCCATGACACATCTCTGCACATCCTCCATGGTCCCCAAGATCCCAACCCAAACCAGGCACTGGTGACCAGCAGGACCCTGCAGAGCTCCTCTTCCTCGATGAAAGCTCTTTGCAAATAGCTGTTTCTACATCACAACACCCTTGTTCTGATCCTTCCCAATATCCCATCTAACACTGCCCTCTTTGAGCTTAAAACCATTGCCCCTTGTCCTGCCCCTCCATCCCTTATCCCAAGCTTCTCTCCAGCTCTCCTGGAGCCCCTTTTGGCACTGGAAGGGGCTCTGAGCTCTCCCTGGAGCCCTCCCTTCTCCAGGATGCTAGGGGAGAAAATGAATGGCAGAACTTTTTGAAAAAATTGCAGGGGGACCACAGAGGAGCTCATTCTATCCCCATGTGGACACACAGCAGCAGGGATTTATTTTTTCCCACCCAGATGTAAAAGCAGGAGGTGTTGGAGCACTGATCATTTAGGTGAGCACATTACAAACAGCCCCCTAATTTAGCACATGCTAAAATAGCCAAGCCATTTAAATTCACGGTATTGCTGAGAGCCTTTATGTTTGAGCACACTGCAGAAGCAGTGGGCTCTCTTGTTGAAGAGCCTGAACAAAGGAGGGCAGTTCTGTGCTCTGAGTCGCTCCAAGCAGAGAACTAAAATACCTTGGAGCAGCAGAGAATGGCGTGCCTGGGGAAAGGAGGGCAGGAGCTCTGCCTTTGTGGGCTGCAGCCCTGTCCTCACCAGGTCGTGTCAGGAAAGAGCTGCTGGCTCAGGGAGGCACCTCTGGTACAGCCTTTTAGAAGGGCAAAAAGTGAAAAACAAGCAAAGAGAATGATTCACCCAGCTCTGCCTGGCAAGCAGCACCAGGGCCTTCTGTGTGAGGACAGAGGCAGGTTTGGGTTTGAGTCTGGCAGCCACAAAAAGGTAAAACAATGTTGGAGTCCAGGATATCCCTCTGGCAGCCCTGGAGGGTTTGGAGACTGTACAGGGGGGTCTGGGATCTGTACAGGGGGGTCAGCCAGACTCACACAGAGCCCAGGAGGACACTGACTCTAATCCCTGGCCATGGGAGTGAATACTCACATGTAAGAGGAATCACAAATCCTAAGAATTTAAAAATAAATAGTAGTTAGTCTGTTACAGAATATAAATATAGAAATTAGGATTCTTAGTATATGGGGCTGAAGGGACANGACTCAGCTTGTCTGCTCTGCCTTTGGTGTGAAACACTTAGGGGCAAAGAGAAGACGTAAAACCTGATTACCTTGGGGAACAGCAACCCCGAGGAGAATCTCAGGGAACAGCAACCCTGGTTTGTGGTTTTGGAGGTGGAAAGCCAAGCGTGCCTGAGTGTGACTTCACTCCTCATCCCCTTGCACACAGGCTCTGCTTGGGTTCTCCTGGGGGATTTCCCTGCATCCCCCACAAAACTTGAGTATTCCGAGACCCTGGACCGCTTCCATCCCTTGGCATAGTAACATTGCAACAAGCACCAATTTTCTTGTTTTTCTCCCATGCAATTGAAGAGTCAAAATCTGTGATGAATATATTACCATTCATTGAATTATAGAACAGATATTTAGCATTTTTCCTGAAGGATCCTAAAATGCTTTGCAGACACTTTCATGTATCACTACACAAATGCAGCTGCTTTTGCTTCATGCTTAGATTTAATTCGAGATGAAGGGAGAGAATTTGCTCTATCACAGAATCCCAGAATGGTTTGGGTTCAAAGAGACCTTAAAGCTCAGCTCATTCCAACCCCTGCCATGGCCAGGGAACTTTCTGCTATCCCAGGTTGCTCCAAGCCTTGTTCAGCCTGGCCTTGGATGCTTCCACGGATGGGGCAGTCACAGCTTCTCTGGGAAACCCCTACCACGGCCTCAGCACCCTCACAAGAGAACATTTTTTTCCCAATATCTCATCAAAACCTACACTCTGCACAGTGTTTTTTACAGGAGGACATGATGAGTATGAACAGAGAATTTTGTTGCATAAACCCAGGTTATCAGTGCATCCAGTGCACCTCTTACACTTCTGGTGGATTCAGGCTGAGAGGTGACATCTCATGAGCTTTGCTGCATCCACAGTCTGGCTGTCCATTGGAATTTGGACGTGCACAACCAGGTCCACGTACCTTTTTGAACCACCTGGGTGCCCCACCATGTGTTGCTGTGGGTTTGCATCCTCCTTTTCTCCTGAAATGAAAAACCCTGCTAATATTCAGGGTGAAAGGTGATAAAATACTGATCTATTCTGAGGCTCATTAAGGCAGAGGAATTGGGTGTGGGTGCATCCTCCACTCTCACAGCTCTCTCTCACTCCTGAGCCAAGATTCATTTCCATTGGAAGTCCCCTGTGCTCTTCCCTTATGGAAAATGTGGGTGTGAGGAATCCCTGTAGCTCAGTTCTCCTGGAAAGCAGCTCCTGCCTTCCTTCACCTCCTCCAGGGCTGGCTTTGCCCACTGCTGCTCCTGTTGCCCCAGCCCTGAGCAGGGATTGTTCATCAAGGCTCCAATCAGCCTCTTGCAGGTCTTTTGTTTCCCAGACTGGTGCTGGTTTCTGCTTCATGTGATTTTTTTTTCTTGTCTCTAGCAAAGCTGCATCCATTTGAAAGCTCCTATTCCATCTTCCTCTTTCTTTAAGATGTATTTGTGCATTTTTTTTCTCTTTTGTAATCAAAACAATCTCCAAACCCTGCCAAGATCAGGATCTCTCTGAGTGATTTCAAATGCACTGTGAGAAGGATTTGGAACTGAAAAGACCTAATGTGTAAAATGCATTCAGTGGAAACCCTTCAGATTCAAAATCTGCTTCCAGTGTCCATATTGGATGTTAAAGAGGCTGCATTCCAGGCTGGAAAGGGTCAAACACCACTTTTAGAGGGTTGGAGAAGCTGAAATTGCTCTCTTAGGCCACAGACATCAGGAAGGTGGCAGCATCTGGAGAGCCTGGCATGGATTCCTAGAGAAGCTGTGGCTGCCCCTGGATCCCTGGAAGTGTCCAGGGCCAGGCTGGACAAGGCTTGTGGCACCCTGGGACAGTGGAAAGTGTCCCTGGCCATGGCGGGAGGTGGCACTGGATGATCTGTAAGGTCCCTTCCAACCCAAACCATTCTGTCATTTCATGACTGGTGGCAGGGTGAGCTCCTGGCTGCAGTTAAAGGTGGCTGAGCCTTCAAAATAACCTGAGGCAGAAGGGCAAAATTCAAGGTTTTGATACCACAGGAGGTTTGGGATAACCCTGAAGTTTCCTGATGGATGCTGTGTCCCCTGCAGCTCCTCTGGAATGGTGACAGAGGTGTCCAGGGAGAAGAAGAGGCCATAAAGGAACTGGAGCATGGTGCCACCACCTTGGAGCTGCTCCTCCTCTAGGCAAATAATTCACTGATTTTTAGCTCCAAATATCACTTGTTTTGCAGCCTGCTGCACTTCGTGAAAGCTGCCATTCAGCAATCCCAGTTTTCTTCACAGCTCCCAAATTTTGTGAACACTGTCACTACCAAAGGCAAAGCTACTGGAAAGGTTTTTTCCTAAAGTCATTGTGGGAATTAATTAACATTTAAGGGCTTGGGTTCACTTCATTTGGGCTGATCTTGAGTGTGAGACAGGACAGATCCTGATGGTTGGG
The DNA here is from genome assembly GCA_013400215.1 of Cisticola juncidis. Taxonomy (NCBI): domain Eukaryota; kingdom Metazoa; phylum Chordata; class Aves; order Passeriformes; family Cisticolidae; genus Cisticola; species Cisticola juncidis. Next base: position 20,375 of record VXBR01009775.1, on the reverse strand, counting down.
TGCTGATGTGTCACACGAGAGCAGAAATGCTGCTTCAATGTCCTGTGCCTGGAATATGGTGACTTTCAGGAGGGTTTTAAGTGTTCACAGCCCTCACTGAGCCTTTTTTGGGGACAGTTTGGACACTTTCATGTCACCATTTCATTGAAGAACATAGTAATTATTAACATCCAGTTCAGACACCTAAAGGAAGCGTTGCTTTGAGGCTGGAATTTGTGTATTGGAGACAGATGGGTGAACTGCTGAAGATAATCAGAGGTCAGCTGGTTAAGCCTTATTTTTTGAATAGCCTTGTTGGGGTTAGAGAGTTCTTTCTTAAAGAGTATTTACTGCATAATCTGTGCAGATGAGTGTAAGAGAGCCTTTGAAGGAATTAGTGAAATTCAGCTGAGACTGCTTTGCATTCAGGCAGTAGAGAGCTGCTGAAAAACCCAAATGGCTGAGGGATCCTCCTCTGGTGACCCTAAAAACACATTTAAACCTCCTTTTCCACCTGCCAGCCTGATCTGTGACCTCACCAGGGCCTGACAAAGTGGAGTTCTCATGAAATCTGCTCCAGCTTTTAAGAGGGGATAGTTAAGATCACTTTTGCTCCAGAAGAATGATAGTAAAACGCTGACACTCCTCATTTTTTGAAGGAAAAAATCCATATTCCACAGCCTTGTGTGAACAAATGTGTTGTCTGGGCCAGATGGACAGAGCTGGGTCTGCTCACAGGAAGAATCTGCATCAAAATGTGAAGTGATGGAAGCTGGAGAAATCAGGCTGGAAAAATAGCAGTTTATTGGGAATGTTCCCACAGCTAATGCTGGGATCATGATCCCCTAAATGTGCCAGTGACCTGGAGTGCAGTGTCCCAGCAGGGCAGCACTTGCAGTCTGTCTGTCTGTCTGTCTGTCTGTCTGGAAAATCCTGTGGCATCTGTGAGAGAGCCACAGAGGTGCTGGTTTACTCCTAACCTCTGCTGGGTAGGAGCAAATGGCAAATTAATCGAGGCTTGGTGCAGTAGCTTGTGCTGCACTGAGGAAAATCTTCCTTCAGGAAAAGGTTTCAGGTTTTTAGGTGTCAGGACAGGCTTAGAAGAGCAATTTCAGCAGCTGCTGGTGCCTCTGAGGTTTTCTCTCCTCTCTGAGGTGATGTGAGAGATGGTTTGTTTTTCATTCTTCACCCATGGAATAATAATAAAACTTAAAGAATTCAAACCATCCTGATGCAGTTTGGGGCAGCTGTGTGGATCTGTGCAAGGGGTTGAATCATGTTCTGAAGAAAGCAAATGGACAGGAGGGATTTAACAGGGCTTTCCTGTAAAAGTGATGCTGCCAGAGGTGCTCAGAAGTGGCAGAAGCAGGCAGACCTGCACAGCAGCTGTCCCCTGGCTCAGGGTGAGGCTGCACAGTTGTCCCCATCGCTGGGGACACAGCAGATCTGACAATCCTGCTGCTGTTTGTTTTCCCAGCAAAAACATGAAATATCCATGAAGACAGGCTGGGAGGACTGAGGGTCTAGAAAAAGAAGGATCCAATGAGACCTCAGAGCCCCTTTCAGTACCTAAAGATGTTTCAAGAGAGCTAAAGAGGGAATTGAGACAAGGGATGGAGGGACAAGACAAGGGGGAATGGCTTAAACTGAGAGTAGGTTTAGATTGGAGATTTTATTAAGGAATTTTTGGCTGATGGTGGGAAGGCCCTGGCACAGGATTCCCAGAGAAGCTGTGGCTGTCCCTGGCTCCCTGAAAGTGTCCAAGGCCAGGCTGGAGCAATGTGGGACAGGGGAAGGTGTCCCTGCCCATGGCAGAGGTTTGCAACTGGGTGGTCTTTAAGGCTCCTTCCTATCCAAACCATCCTGTGATTCCAGATGTGACAGGAGTGCTGTGGGCACCACTTCAGAAACATTCACACTGTTTTAACTTCCAAGAGCACTCCCAGAAAGCCTCAGGAAGCAGAAGCAGAGGCTTTGTGCTCATCCAGAGGAAGATTCAGCACTCTGCATTCATCATCTCTGCACGCTGGCTCAGGGTTTCTGGGCCATTTGTGGCCCTGGCTGTTTTCCCCTGCTGCCAGATTTCCACTCCAGTCTCTGGAGCAGTGGATAATCCAGCCTGTGCATGGAGTTACAAGGTCAGGAGGAAACCAGAGCTGCCAGCAGGGCTGGAGCAGTTTTTAGCCATGGATCCTCCAATCTCAGAGTGTTGTCCTGTTACAGGGATTCCTGTTTTCCCTGACATCCTCCACTGCTGGCTCATTCCAGGGACACATTTGCAGGGCATTCCTGTTCTAACAGAGCTGTGTTTCCCTCAGTGTTCTCAGGGCAGATTTCCTTATTCTGAACCCTCATAATGTCAGTGACCAAAATTACACAAACCCCGAGTGCTGGTTTGTGTTTACTGCTTGTTATCCAGAAATTCCTTGCTGGGATACTGCTGCTGGATTCTGCTCTGAAAAAATGCTCTAATACCAACAGTGAGCAGCTAATTTTGTCCTTTGTAAATTTAATTTAGGCTTTCAAAGGGCTCTCCCTTGACCTCACGAGTTTAGGGGAAGCTCTGTAGATGAGTGTTAGCCTGTTTTCCCTGTCATTGTTCCCAACTCAGGCTTATCAGCAATCTTTCCTAGTTTTTCATTAAAATGCCCTAGTGTATAACACTCAAGTTAAATCCAGCTGTATTAATGTCTTACCTGATTTCTCATGCACAATTTTGATACCTAGATGAGAACAGGAGGATGCCCTCCCTCTAAAAGGAGTGTTCATGCCATGAGAAGAAATAGGAGTACGGCTTACACTTAAAATTTTACTTCTGAAGCAGCGATCTGTGTTCATGGAATTGGCCTGTTACTGCTCCCCAAGGCACACTGTGAACTTGTAATGGAGCCACTGGACATAAATAAATGTCTTAAACAGTTTAGGTGGAAATGTGGATCCTCACCTTTCCCCTTTTCCCTTCTCTGTCTCCGTTCCTGCCTCCTGCCTGGCACTGCAGTGCTTTGAAGAGGTTTGTATCTTATTTCCACGTGGCTGCCTTGGAGATCTTTTCAAACCAACTTCCCTCTGGACTCTCTACAAACATTAAAAGATGTTTGAAATTACTCAACCTCAACGGTGCTTGAAATTGAGCCATGTTCTGTTGTGTCAACAAAGTGCTGCAAGAGCTGATTGTAGAGGCTGGAATAAAGGTTTCCAGCTTTGGTGCTGCTGCCCACAAAATTCCCTTATTAAGTGATGTTTCCCCACCTGGGAGCTCAGATGTGCTGCTCTGGTTGCTTATTTGTCCATCTTCCTTTATTTTATTTGGATTCTATAATCAATGAACAGGTTCTGCTGCAAGACTTTCACCCCCTCCCACTGTCCCAGGCTGCTCCAAGCCCCATCCAGCCTGGCCTTGGACACTTCCAGGGGCAGCCACAGCTTCTGTGGGCACCCTGTGCCAGGGCTCCCCACCCTCACAGGGAAGAATTTCCTCCTAATGTCCCATCTGAATCCCTCCTCCTTTTCCCTCTTTGTCCCATCCCATATCAGCCCATGTAAAAGTCACTCTCTCATTCCTTTCCTGCTTGTTTTCCTTTGTGTGCTTGGATCTACTCAGAAATTATTTGGGGAAGATTTAAGGGCTTTGTGGGTTATTGCAAATCTGTGATATTACTTGGAGTCGGAATAATTTCATGGGGCCCTACTTGGCAGTGCTGGTTTTTATTAGAATGTTTCAGAGGTGGAAGAGTATTTCCTCTTCACCCTTGTGTTGCCCATGAAATCCATGGAAAAGGAGCAGTGAAGTGTAATTTGTCCAGTTTTGGTCTCAGATGGTGCTTCCCTGAGCAGCCTCTGCTCCACAGCCAGGCTGGGAGAGCTGGGAATGTCCAGCCTGGAGAAGAGAAGGATCCAGGGAGAGCTCAGAGCCCCTTTCCAGTGCCAAAGGGGCTCCAGGAGAGCTGGAGAGGGACTGGGGACAAGGCAAGGAGGGACAGGACACAGGGAATGGCTTCCCACTGCCAGAGGGCAGGGATGGATGGGATATTGGGAAGGAATTCCTGGCTGGGAGGGTGGGCAGGCCCTGGCACAGGTTGCCCAGAGAAGCTGTGGCTGCCCCTGGATCCTGGGAAGTGTCCAACGCCAGGCTGGACAGGGCTTGGAGCAGCAGTGTCTGCTGAGTGGTTTCCCTTCCCCTGGCAGGGGTTTGGAGGTGATTTCTAAGTTCCCTTCCATCCCAGACCATCTTGTGCTCCTGGTGTCAAATGGAAAACCTTTATTTTGGGAATGCTGCATTTCAGTGGGTGCAGTAAACTCTCTGTGTCTTTTCTGGCTCAGGGTTTCCTCATTCCTGGAGCAGCTTTGATGTTTTTCAGTAAATTCCTGGTCAGAGCCTGCTGTCATCTGGTGTCTGAGGGAATCCTTTAAGCAGAGATGAGGACTGAGTTTATTTTTCAGTTCAGAGAGTGTCTCTGCACTCGGTGAGCAAAGAGCTCTGCTGGTGCTGGATCAGATGTTGAAAAACTTCTCTCTCCACTGGTCCCACTGACAGTGAAAGCAGCAGATTCCCTCTGTGTCTGAGGTCAAAATAAGCAAAACATTTCAAGGGCCTGGGATTCCACAGTCAAGTCCTGTGAGAGCCTTGGAGCTGAGGATTCCATAGGGGAGATTTTGTTTTCTTCCAGCTGGGATATCCCAGGAACAGTGCTGTGGGTGCCAGACCTAACAAAGCCTGGGACCAGACCTAACAAAGCCTGGTGTCCTGTGACCTCTGTCTCACTCCTGGCTGCTCTGGGACCCAGGGGGGAATCTCAGAATTGGTGGAAGGTCTGTGTGCCATTTAAAGGATTCTCTTCTGTGCAGTTCCTTTGGTGCCTGACAAGGGAGAGGTTCACACTTCCTTTTTTCCCCAAGGATGGGCATAGAATAGGATCCACCACCCCCATTCTGCATCAGAGTGAACTTCTGGGGGATTTTGGGCCTTTTTGTTCCATGGGAATTCGGGGTTTAGAGAGGAAGTCCTGTGAGGAGCAGCTGAAGGAGCTTGGGGGGCTCAGCCTGGAGAAAAGGAGGCTCCAGGGGATCTTCTTGCAGATGGAGACCCCCCAAAGGTTCCTGTTTCTCCTAACACTTTGCTGAGAGAGGAGATGGGCTGGAAATCCCAGAGGATGTGTGGATGTGGGAAGCTGAATGAAAGTGATGTCTAAGGAGGACTGGAAAAAAGTGGCTTTCAAGTGAGAATGTGGGAAGGGATGCTGGCTTGGCTTTGTGAGGAGGTTGTAAGTCTTAAATATTTGAGTTCCCAGAAGATGTTTGAGGATAAAATAATAAGGGAAAAGAACAGCATGGTAAATACCTGGTTCCACTGACTTCTGAGCACAGGCCCAGTGTCCCAGGGGAGATGATTCCTGCTGAAAGGAAGGAAGTTTGCAAAAGCTGTGGAAACAGTACAAAAATTTCAATGAAATGTTTGTTGGAGGACAGCAGGACTCACTCCTTTAACAATTGCAGGGATTCAGGAAAAACTTCCAAATGCAGCCTTGAACAGTCACCAGAAGGATTTAGGAGGGCAGGTCACAGACTCCTGGAGGTTTGGGCATATCAAATGTTTGGATGAAGATCTCTCCAGGGGTGTGTGTGTGCATCCCTGCCTGTTTTGAAAATTACCCACATTTTCTATGTGACTGTCACTGTCTAAAAACAGGATGTAAGGAGTTGAGGAGCTTTGGTGCCTTCTGCTGTGTGACAGGGTCATTCCTGGTGTGTGAGGATCACGGAATCACAGAATATCCTGAGTTCAGAGGGATCCATCAGGATCACTGATGCTGCAGACACCCCAACAATCTCCATCCCTGAGAGCGTTGTCCAAGCTCTCCTGGAGCTCTGGGGGCCTTGGAAATGTCACCACTCCCTGGGGAGCTGTTCCAGTGTCCACCTCCCTGTGAGGAGAGAGGAGAAGCTCAGTGGTACCCACAGCTGGAACTCTGCAGTTTCCAAAGAGCTTTGAGCACTCCCAGCAGCTGAGTTCCCTCTCCCTGTGCCATCCCCGCTTGGAACGTGGCATTCATCTGAAGTATTCATTAAGATGGAGAATTATTTGCATATTATTAGCATTATTACATGGAAATAAAGCTGCTGCTGGTTCTTCCCTCCCTCCATGTATCTTTCATCACCAGCCTTTATAAGGCTCTGAATCCTGTTTGTTGTGTGACAAACTGGGCTGATAAATCTCGTTACTCACTTCAATGACTGGGAGACTCACTGCACATTACTGAATTTGGTGAATTATGTAATAAATGCATCATTAAAATTAAACCCAGAGCCTCTCAGAAAACGCTGTTTGTGATGAATTATAGAGAAACGTACACGGGTATTAAAATTTAAGCCAAATTTTTTTGGATTTATTTTCAATCAATATTTAATACACTACCTTTAAATTTCTGCAGACCCACAGCAAATCTGTTGTTGTGGCTTTGCTGGAAAGCACAGAAAGTCTCTGTGTGTGTGTGTAGAGTGAGGTGTTTGTTTTTGTGGGACTTCATAGCTTAATATTTGATTACAGAAAGGAAAACTCCCCTGAGCACAATGTTTTCAAAATTTTTTCTCTGCAAGGAGTTGGGTTTGCCCAAGTCTGTCCCCACTTGATCACCTTTGAATATTCCCAGAGAAGCTGTGGCTGCCCCATCCCTGGGTTTGTTCAGAGCCACCTTGGATGGGATTTGGAGCAACCTGAGATTATGGAAAGTGTCTCTGCCCAAGGCAGGGAGTTGGAAAAAAATGAACTTTAAGGTCCCTTCCTACCCAACCCATTCTGTGATTGTGGTTTACTGGAGGAGAATCACCATAGTAGGAAATCATTTACTCAAATAAAGCACTGCTTGGTTGCTCACTCATCAAATTGTTATTAAAATAAACTGAAAATCTTTCCCCCGATGAATTTCTGCCCTCCTGGTTCTTACTTCAAGGCAGCTGCTGTCAGGTTTAAACTTGAGATGTGCTAAAAAACTTCTTCTCTCTGTGCTTAAAACGGGTTTTAGAGATATTTTCCTTGGAAGGAGAAGTGATGTTTTTCAGGCAAACAGCCTGCAAGTTTAATTTTGAAAGGTTTGTGTCTTAAGTAGCAAATTGAATAGAAGGGATTTGATTCCCCTAAATCCCGATTCTAGAGAAAGCAGCTTGAGATCTCAGTAAGAGAATTAACACATGAGTTAAACTTACAATAAGAAGCAGGACTTGGAAAATGCCTATTCAGATGCAGTTAAGGAAATAATAGGATTAGTTCTTGTCGTGTCAGTGTGGATTCCTCAAACTGGGGGCTGCTGACACCCAGCCCGGCTGTGTCGCTGGTCTGGCCGTGAAATTGGGGACAATGACAATAAAGATGACTTTTCTCGGAGGCAAATTCCTTTGAATGTTTAAGCTTGTGTACACACACAGGGCAGGTAATTCGGGATGACAAAGGAGCCCCTAAATAATCCCCCTGCCTCCCTAAATGTGGCTGAGCTGGTGGTAATTGCAGTTGGGTAAGTGGTGAAAAAAGTCAGGACTACACCTTGGCAGCCTATTTTCAGTTCCTGTAAGCAGATTTCTGTTCATTTCTGTCATCTGTTGCAAACACAATGTGATTTCTTACCCGTTATTTTATTCCCTCTATTCCAGTGTATATAGATTTTAATGTATGTGCATTATACCCATCGTTTAAGATACAGCATTTTTGTCTTTTGTTTGTATTTATTTATTTGTTTTCACCATTCTTGACAATTCAGAATCCTGCAAAAAAGCATTAGTTTTGTTTTCTTGTGTTTTCCATTCCATAATCATCCGTGTGTGTCTTTGTTTTTAGCTTAAACCAAAGAGAACGAAGCATTAAGGCAGAATTGGGGTTATTTTGACATCACCTGATTCCATCATAGAAGGAGCTGTGGGAGACCAGCACTCTGGAAATCTTCCAACAAAATGGTAAATGAGTCAAAGAAAGGCTTCTGTTGTGCTGTCACTCTGTTCTTGTCTTCAGACACAACTTCTGCTGCTTTGCAAAGCTTCTCTTTCCTTTTCCTTGGGGTTTCCTCTTGCGAATGGTCCTGGGTGTCCTGGAATTCTCCCCAAAAGTGCTTTGGGAGCAGAGGGAAGTTTAGGCAGAGCTGTACAAAACCAAAATCTGCATGAGCAGTTGTGGCTGCCCTGGAAGTGTCCAAGGCCAGGTTGGACAGAGCTTGGAGCAGCCTGGGATGGTGGAAGGTGTCCCTGCCCATGGCAGGGGTGGAACTGGATTATTTTTAATGTCCCTTCCAACCCAAACCATTCCCTGATTCTATAATTTTGTGATTCTATGATTCCACAACTAAGAATGAAATAAAGTTTTGTGTTGACAGGTAATTGGCAAATGTACCGAATTTCTCAGTAAATTATCACCAGAAAATTTATATAAAATAATAGAATAATAAAATAATGTAATAATACCACCAGTGGAGGAAATAAGTAGGGCACGTGCTCAGGCTGGTATTTCCCTTCCTATGTCACAGCGTTTCCAAGCACTCCTCAAGAAACTTAAAGAAGGAAAAAAAGGAACTTAAAGAAGGGGAAAAAAAAAAGCCAAACAGCTTTACATCTTGCTCTCTGGCAGAGTATTTGCTGTGTTTTGGCACAGGATTTATTTAGGGGTGTGTATGAAGCTTGGAGAGAGCTCTCTGCACATTTTGCAGTGGCAGCCAAAGCCAGGCTGGTTTCAGCTCCATGTGTGTTTCAGCTCCGTGTTACTCCACACTGGAGTCATCTTGGAAAGCTGAATGATCTCACAGATCTGGAAATCTGCAATATTTTATCTTAGCTAGCTTGCAATTCAAGATCTTCAGGAATTAATTAGAAAAGCTGCACTGAATTCACATATGTACATGCATATAATTGTATCAGGTTACTGTACCTATATTTTTCTTATTCTTGGACTGTTCTTGCTTGAAATCCTTCATTTTGCTCTCCTCTGAGCTGTTCTTTTCTGACTCACTAACAGGAGTTGCTCTCCTTTAACAAAAAGTGCTTATCCCTATTATATGTCTTTTAAAATGTGTCCATTTAAATTAATATTTAACAGAGCAGAGACATGTCTGTGGTATAACGTATCCACTTACGGCTAATCGTTATTTGAGGTGATTGAGCCTCTTTGTACTTAATTTTTTGTGCTTTTTATCCAGCAGAATCATTTGTAGACTGCAGTGTAGAGCTGATTTACACCTCAAAGTAGACTATTTCTCCTGGAGCTGGGTTTATTAGTTACCAGCATCCTTTTAGCAGCACAAAGGGAGCCCTGAGTGTGGAAAGATCTCAACCCAAACCAGAAATCCCAATTCTTGTCCCAGTTTAAGGTGTGCTTACCAATCTATTGGCACCCACCTGTACAATTATTTTCTTAAAGGCTTTGGAATTGTTAATTTACACTGCTGAGATTTTTTATTCCAGCTGACTTCATTTATCTGTTCCTTCACTGAAAGGGTGCCCAGGCAGTGGAACAGGCTGCCCATGGTGGAGTCACCATCCCTGCAGGGATTTCAGAGCCCTGTGGATGTGGCACTTGGGGACATGGGGCTGTGGTGGTCCTGGCAGTGCTGCGGGAGCTCCATGACCTGGAAGATTTTTCCATCCTTAGTGATTCAGTGATTCCAAGGTGCCCAGTCAGAGCTGCTGGTCTTGGCTCCCTCTCAGTCACTGGCACTGCCCTGTGTCCTCTCCTAGAAATCCTGACCCTTTGGCTCCTGCTTTGACTGGATCTGCACCTCACACACTGAACCTTTGGTGGGATGAGCTCTGCCACCCCATCAGGGATCCCTGAACATCCTCTTTGTATTTCACCATTTAAGCTTTAATTGATCCATAATGGTTTAGTTAAGATTTGAGCATTGCTGTTTATTTAATTTTATTCTTTTCTCTTTTTTTTTGTTTTTATTTTTTAGGTATGAAAGGTTTTTATGGGTGATGAGATGTTCCAGTACTGGATCAATCTGTTTTGTTTAATGTGGGAAGGAGTGGATTTTATTTTTTTTTCTGTTGTTTGGTTGTGTTACTTTAAGTTTCTGGAATTTTACATCAGCAGAGCTGATCCAGGTATAGAGACAGAACCATGAAATCAGAATGGTTTGGGTTGGAGGGGACCTTAAAACCCATCTTATTCCACCCCTCTGCCATGGGCAGGGATACCTTGCACTATCCCAGATTGCTCCAAGCCCTGTCCAGTTGGCCTTGGACACTTCCAGGCATGAATGAGATGATTTTTAAGGTCCCTTCCAACCCAGTCGATCCTGTGATTCCCTGATTCTCTAAAAGCTCATCAGCAATAACTCCACTCCCCAGGATCTTTAATGTGCTCTGTTCTCTGAGCCCTCTGCCAGAGCAGGGCTTTAACTCCCAGCCTGCTGTGTCTCCCGAGTTCAGACATCTCCGCAGAAGATTAAGCAAGTTAGAGAAATTAGCTTTGATCCCTTTCTGCCAGCATAGGATTATTCCACATCACACTGGGTTTGAAGTTCACTCCTAATCCAGTTTTACACGGCCCGGGGGGACCGGGCTCCTCCCATCTGCAGCCTCTGATTTAGTGGCACTTCCTTGATGCTGAGATTCAATTTGCATTCCCATTACTGCATCCCATTCCATCCTGAGCCATCCCATAACCCTTCCCAAGGCAGATGGATCCTTACACCTTCCCCATGCTGGTTTGGGTGCTCACTACATGCATTAATATGCACTGATGTGTATTTAAACAACGCCCTTGCAAACAGCTCTGGTAGTGCTGTGTGGGGGTTTTCAGGCTGTAGGAGCAGATTTACATAAAAAAAGGGTTTGGAATGTCCAGCCTGGATCTTTGTGGAGGGAAACAACTGGTGTGAAGTGAGATTCCAAAAGCCACCTGTGCAGAACTGATGCTGGTCGTGGCAAAGGAGAAAGTCCTGTCCCTTCCCTGTCCCTTTAGTGCTCAGTCTTGAGGGTTTTTTAATCACACTACATTTTATTTATGATATTTGTAACCCTATACATTTTCTTCCTAATAAAAGTGTATTTTCAGGCTGAAAAAATCCTTGTCTGTGATCCTTTGAAATGCCTCTTTGCAGGCATTCAGCATCCTGAACATTTTCTCCTCACACACACTGGGGATGGGGGTAGCAAAGCATCAGAGCATTCCAGCCAGGAGCTGTCTGAGGTCCCCAAAGGATGCATTTAAAAGTGACCTCGTGTTTTGCTGGACTGGCAAAAGCTCAGTTTAGCACCTGCATCACTCCCAGGGAATTTTCAGGAAGTGCCTCCTGGAGCAGCAAGCACTGGATGCATCAGAAGCCTGGTTCATACACCAAATATGAGGTTTATAGGTAAAGATTACAATTTCAAGCTTCTAAGGGTGGCTGTATTTTAGTGGGAAGCCCAGGACATCCCAGAATGGAATTCTTCTCCCTGTTCCTGCCCTGGGCCTTCTTTTCATACACACCTTGTAACAGGATTTCATTTCTCTTCAAGAAGGCAGCATTCATAGAAGGAGAGGGTTTTTAACACTCCTGTAGCATGGCTGGCAGAGAATATCCCTGGTTTTCCATGCTGGGTTTCTGGGATAGCCTCTGCTCCTGCTTTTTCCTTCACTGGCAACAGCTCATTCAGAACCTAAATCCATCCCAGTGATATTTAATCATGGAGTCACAGAATGGTTTGGGTCAGAAGGGACCTTAAAATCATCTCATTCCAACCCCCTGCCATGGCAGGGAACCATCCTCCTCCTCCCCAAAGCTGTCCTTGGCAGAAAAGCACTTTAATCCTGATGGGAACCAGCAGGTCCAGGGATTTCACAGCACCCCTGCAGCAAAGGGATTCTGGAATTGTCCTCCCCCATCCTAACAAGGCTTTGACCATACCAGGAGCACCCTCTACAAAAAAAGAAGATTTTTTTTTAAGCACATCAGCTCTGGAAGGTCGCAGGGCTGTCAGAGTGACTTATCTGCTCTCCTCTGGAAATGGCATTTCTGGAAGGCTGTGGCGGATGCTGCTCTGGCAGTCTGGGCTGAATCCTGCGGAAGGGCTTCAGGAGATCCATCAGATGCCCTACTTAATTTAAAATGCTTGGAGTTTCTTTTATTTTTATATTTTTGTTTTGTTCTCTTCACTGGAGTAAAATTATTTTTACGACCCTTTGGGTATTACCTGCTTTTATAAATCTTTCTATAATTAAATTTACAAATCCGCCTGTGAGCTGGTGATGTGTAAAACCTTGCAAACGGGACCTTTTGTGTGTTAACCTATATTTATGTTACTTTTATTCCTTCTGGCAGTAATTATTCTGGCTCTAGGCCTAGGATTAATCTATAAGATGCTGAACATGCTTAAATTTTCCCTCCCCTTCTCTGTGGCAAACTTGTCTTATGCAGAGCAGGGCATTTTTAAAACTGCTTCCTATGAAGTGGTTTCACCGTTTTACCCCTCTTTAGTGATTCACAGGAGGAGCCATGGCAGAGGTGAATTGATCCTGGGCCATGGATGTGGGGAACAGAAATGATTCAGTCTCTGTCAGCTTGGTGCTGGGCTGTTTCTGAGCCTGGTGACGCAGCTTTGGCTGCCTGGCCAAGGGACTGTCACTGTCACTGCTCTGCAGGGCTGTGGGGACAGACAGGGACAGCCTGGGACAGGGCTAGGGGTGTTCTAAGAGCTGGACAGGGGCTCCAGCTCTGGGCTGGTGGGGTTGGAATTTCCATGCCATGGACAACAGGCAGCTGAACAAGAGCCAGGTGTGCCTAGGTGGCCAAAAAGGCCAATGGCCCAAGGGCTGTCCCAGGAAATTTGTGTCCAGCAGGACCAGGGCAGTGCCTGTCCCCTGTGCTGGCACTGCTGGGACACCTCCAGTGCTGGGGACAGCTCTGGGACCCTCCTGACCAGAGGGACACTGAGGGGCTGGAGCGTGTCCAGGGAAGGGAACGGAGCTGGGGAAGGGGCTGGAGCACCAGGAGAGGCTGAGGGAGCTGGGAAAGGGGCTCAGCCTGGGGAAAAGGAGGCTCAGGAGGGACCTTCTGGCTCTGTACAACTCCTGACAGGAGGGGACAGCCAGGGAGGGGTCAGGCTCTGCTCCCAGGGAACAGGGACAGGAGGAGAGGGAATGGACTCAAGATCCCCAGGTTAGACATTTGGAATAATTTCTTCACGAAAAGGACTCCTGAGCCCTGGCACTGCTGCCCAGGGCAGTGGTGGAGTCCCCATCTCCAGAGGGATTTAAAATCCCTGTGGATGTGGCACTTGGGGACATGGGGCAGTGTGGTGGTCCTAGCAGTGCTGGGAAATGGTTGATTTTCCATGGTTGTGTTATTTTGCCATGGTCTTGAGGCCGAGGTGCTGCAAGATCCTTAAATAATTGAGAGCTTACAATATCTTGGAACATTTATTTATCATCTTGCTGAGTAGAAGTTCAGAGACATCAAAGAGAGGCACCAACGCTTTCTGGAGACAAGAAAACAAGAAAAACTAAGAAAACACCAAGAAAATGGTGTTTTCTGGCTGCCATGTGAAACACAAGCACAGCCCCAGGTATGAGCAGTCCACAGACTTCCCACAGCTGGGGAAGGAGGTTCTGGTTCCCTCATCCCTAAAAACATTCAGAATCGGGTTGGGTGGATCCCTGAGCAGCCTCATCCAGTTGAAGATGTCACCACTCACTGCAAGGGATTGGAAGGCCTTTAAAAGCCTTTTCCAACCCCAAATCCTCTTTGCCACATGTCCTCTCCTCCTCCTCCTCCTCCTGAGCTGGCAGTGCTGGCCAGACCTGCTCCATCCCTTTCTCCATCCCATCCTTCTCCCCACTGTGGGTGTTTGAGGAAGGAGCTTGTGAGAGACTCGATGCTGGAGTCCAGGACATCCCTGTGGCCACCCTGGAGGGTTTGGAGACCGGACAGGGGGTCTGGGGTCTGTACAGGGGGGTCAGAGCCTCACACAGAGCCCAGGAGGACACTGCCTCTGATCCCTGCCATGGCAGTGAATGCCCACAGTGTATGAAGAATCACAAGCTGAGAGAATTCAAAATAAGCAGTATTTAGTTTATCATAGAATGTAAATGTAGAATCTGGGATTTTTAGTATCTGGGGCTGAAGAGACAAGCTGGAGGAATTGGGGAGTGGCCCCTGTGCTCCTTGTTCTTGCTCTCGTCCCCCATCTTTTGCTGAGTTGGATTTTAGAGATTGGTTTAGAGTAGAAATGCCATGTTAACATGGGTAGTAAGTATTGGTAAGATTCTGTAAATAAAAAGTTTGTTGTGGACGGTGGTTGGATCAGAGAAATGGTACAAAGGGTCCGGGACCCTCTGATCCGCCCCAGTCCCCGGGGTGTCCTGCTCTGCTGGGGACGCCCTGCAGAGCTGAGACAGAACTGAGATAATGAAGAATAAACAACCTTGGAAACACGGACTGGGGACTCAGCTTGTCTGCTCTGGCTCCGGTGTGAAACACTCAGGGCAAAGAGGAGACTGAAAACCTGATTACCTCAGGGAACAGCAACCCCGAGGAGAATCTCAGGGAAAAGAAACTCTGAGAACTCGGTGCTGCTTCAGGGCTGCTGCTGCAGCATCTTCCTCTGGGGGTGTCCTCCTGGCTGAGCTGTCCTTGGGGACTGTCCCTTGGACACAGCAGCCATGTCCCACCAGCAGTGGCCTCAACAAGTTCCTCACTGGAAGCTTCAGCCTTCCTGGATTCCCAGATCGATGCTGCCCCAGCTCTTTGCTGCTGTGTCAGGAGAGCTGCCCTGGGCTGGAGCAAACTTTGCCCACTGGGAATTTTTTCCTTAGAAAACCTTTCTGGAGTCATTGATTTGCAGCGTGTCTGAGCCAAATTTAAGCATGGAGCCACAGAGATCTGAATTTAGCTGTGCTGGCTGTTTTCCCTGGGAGGAGGGATCATAGGGATGGATTTGATTGCCTGGGAAAATTAGTGTTGATTTCAGTGAAGAATATTTTATTACAGTGTTTGCATTGGCATTGTCTTCATAGGATAATGGCTGAGAGTTTCCTGTGTTTCCTGTGCTTGTGTGTATTTAATAATTTAATCTATTCCTTCTGAATACTGGCTTGGACTAGAAAAGAAAAAAAAAATTTAAAAGGGCTGGCTGCCTACTCTTAATATCCCATCATAAAATAAAATCACTAATCCCAAAGGTGGAGTTGCAATTAAAAAGAAAGAAAACCGCTGTTGGAAAGTATTGAAACTGAATAATGTGGTCTAAAATGGACATTGCCTGTGGTGTTTGCTTCATGAAGATGCTGAGGTTGTAACACCTTGAAAAACAGGAA
>VXBR01009772.1:19528-46124 GCA_013400215.1 Cisticola juncidis | reverse complement strand
CAGGAGCCAAGCAGACAGCAAACCCCACACTGGGGAGCGTGTGGTGCATTCCCAAATCCCTGAAATAAGCGGATCACACCAGCCCAGGGGGGAATACCAAGGGTGGAGGAAGGCTCTGCTTCCTCTCTGGGTGCAAAGCCCCTGTGGCAGCCACAGCATCCCGGCAGGAAGCACGGAGGCGGGGCATGCAGCGGGCTTCCCAAAAGTAGAACTTTTATTGACAGCAAGGGAAAACTGAAAACAAAGACAGCCAGAAAGGAGGCAACAACACACGACTAGTCCCCTCCTTCCAGGTCCAACGGGTAAGGAGCTGCTCCCAGTCATATTCCTATTGTACAGTCCCATGAAATAAGAAAATAGCGCCAGGTTCATCCACCTGCAACCTCGGAGCTGTGGGCCCCAGCCCACGGTTCTCCCCACTGGCCTGGGTGGCTTTGGGAGGAACAGGACCCTGTCAGCCCCTCAGCACTGCAGAGGGGGTGGCATTGAAGCCAGGACCTGCATTTCTCTGTGCAAAGAGCTTTGCTTTGTCTCCCGGGTCGCTGCCATTCTTCAGGAGCATTTACATGCAAAGAAGACCTTTGTTTCCTAAGATCTGCTGTTCCTGCTCATTTCCTAGCAAAGGAGGCTGACCAGGAGCACTGGGAAGGAACAAAGGCTCTGCTTCCATAGAAAATCTCTACTAACAAAGCAGCAGAGGGGAGAGTGTGTGCAGCAGGAACTTTCCCTCTCAGAAACGTCTCTCCCATCGCTGGCAATCCCTCAGGAACACCACACCGGGCTGTTTCTGACACAAATTATCCACTTTATCCGCCCCCTCCCAGTGCCTCTCCCTATCCAACACCCACAGGGAGGTGCCCCTGATGTCGGTGTGATGTCTCCATGTGGTGCATCTGTAACAAAACATCTTTTAACAACAGAAATCAGCTTCTCTGCGAAACTCCCAGCACACAGAGGACAACACCAAGCAACAAAGGAAGGAGGAGCATCGACTTCCACCGCGCAGCTCTGCTCTGAGCGAATCCTAAGGTGAAGGGCAGGGTGCAGGCAGAAAACCTCTGAGCTAGCATTCAGTAAAAACACTATTTATTCACCCCTCTCGGTTACAGCTGGGCAGGGGAGGCGGGTACAGAGGAGGAGGCCATGCACTCCGGGCTGCTCCGTGGTGCTTCATCCCACGTGTCTGTCTCGGGGGAGCTGCCGAAGGCTGGCGCTTGATTTCGCAGTCNAAAAAAAATAAAAAAAAATCAAAACTAAATAAATATTGTTCCAAAAGAAGCCAGAGGAGAGAGCAAGCCTTTGGTACAACAGCTGCATCTCCAGCAAGACCCCGAGCCGCCGTGCTGGACCCATCCAGGCACAGCTGGGGTTGGCACAGGCTCTGCTGAGCCTGTCCTGTATGAAAACACGGAGCAAACATCAACAGGAACTTTGTGAGAACTCTGGTTCGTTTGTCACAGCCCCCACGGCTTTGCTTTGTGGTCTCGGGATGAGGGGAGGTGAGAATCCAAAGGAAACAGGCTCACTCCAGGGCAATGCACTTCCAGCTCTGTCTGCTTCCCAGTCTTTGGGGTGAGAGCAGAGTGCTGTGCACGTACAAGGACACACTCCTCTGACCTCACGTTTGCTCTGTTAAGTTTCCAAGGTGCCTCAAAACCGGAGCTTAGAACGCAGAGGTCAATGCAGTGCTCCTCTTTATGATATATTTTTCTTATATATAGTATATATTTTTAAACCAGCCCTGCCAAGTCTATTCTCTCAGGTGCACATCACCAAGAGTCATTTCCCACCATCCCACGACGTATAAAACAGGAGTTATGTGTCTAAGGGAAGTCGCTTCCTATTGTTCCCTCTCCTTCCCCCTTCCTCGGAGAAGGGAGGTGTCGGGTGTCAGGTCCTATCGATCCATCTCATCCAGGAGAGGCGTGGCGTCCCCGGCGATGGACATGGGCGTGCTCTCGATCATGGGGCTGGGAGAGGGCCGAGGCGTCAACCTCTGCTTCTGTTTCCTCCGCTCGGCCTCCTTCTCCTGCAGCCACTGCTCGGCCATCTTGCCCCAGTCGATGGCAGCGTGGCTGTTGGTCCTGCAAGGACACGGGGACAGCGTGAGATGTGACAGGAAAACTTCCCTGCCCTCCCTCCCCGTGGGGGAATTAACCCCATCACGCTGCTTTCACAAAAATCAAGAAAAGCAATGGAGACAGGGCATGGATATGAGCACCCAGAGCTACTCACTTTGGCTGCTGCCTCTGCCTGGAGCTGGATGCCTGCGACTGGGACTGGGTGGACTGGGGCGTGGTGTTGGCCTGGAGCTGGTACTGGGGCGTGGTGATGGGCTGGCTGGGAGTAGTGTACGAGTAGCTGGGGGTCATCAGAGGGGTGGCCACCGGCTGCTGTGCTGGAGTCGTGAAGACCTGTGGAGAGCAGAGGCTGTCAGGGGACAGAGAGGGGACCCTGCCAGGCTGGGGGGCTCTGCCCTGCTCTGCATGTGCCCACCCTCCCTCTGCATGTGCCCACCCTCCCTCTGCATGGCCTCAGCCCTGCTGAGCACAGCACATTTGCTCCCCCATGAGCTCTGGGCCAGCACAGCCAAGGGGAGATGCTCGAGCCAAGCAAGACAAGGGGCACAAGAGACACTTGGGGTAATGACATCCTGCAGTGAGCATAAAGAACAGATCAATTCCTCCCCTGCAGGCTGCAGGGAAGGTGCAGCAGCTCCCAGGATGGCTCCCTCCCACATCCCAAGCCAGCTGGCTGCTTGTCCCATGAAGAGTTTGGTGTCTTTGTCTCCCCGTGTTCACCTCCCTTTTTCTTCAGATGTCTTGATGATTCATACATCAGGTTATCCAGTCCCTGCCTATCCTCAGCTCAGCATTTACTGTGCCAAACTTCCTGAAAGCCTCCCAAGGTGCTCTAAAGGAGGATCACTCCTCCTGCAAGCCTTGTCTTGCAGCATCTCTTCTTTGGGTGTGTTTTTTGTACCCAGGCTCCTTAGTCCTTCTGCAGCTGGCATTTGCCTCGGTATCAGCTGGGAGCTTGCAGAGTGGGCTGGGAGCAGGCACACATGAAGAAAGGCTCCAGCATGAGCCAAACCTGCCCAATTCCATCTCACTCCCTGCAAAGCCCCTGGGTGCTGGGTCAGGCTGAGGTGTTCCCCGCCGGTGCAGTCGGAGATTAGTGCTGAGCTGAAAAGCCCTGCAAACTCAGCGCATACTTTCCCAGCTAATCTCCTCCACTGGCAGTTCACGTTGCCAATTCAGGGGCACAATCAGAAGGTTGTGTGCCCTCACTGCTGGACCCCTCCTCTCCACCCTGCCACATTCCTTGGGGGACCAGACCAGTTTGCTCCTTGCTCCAACTCCCCCCGGAGCAGGGCTGTGTTATGGCCTCATTTCTCCAGTCACGGGAGGCAAAAGGAAATCAAGAATGCAGCCTGTGCAGCACCATGGGGACAAAACCAGGACTTGGAGACCCCAGGCAATGAGGGATTCCTTAGGCTCCCAGTGGTTTCTAGCAGCAAGGAGAAGCCAGCAGAAATGAAGTGACACCTACGTGGTAGGCGCTGCTGCCGCCCCCGCTGCCCCCGTAGCCGTACTGGCTGGAGCCCCACTGAGCTGGGGTGGCATTCGGGTTCTGTCCCTGGCCTGTCACAGCAGCGATGGCACTGAACATCTGCGAGGTCATGTTCTGTGGCAGAGCGTTCACTGCACGGGTCAGGTCTGCAAGGGAGACACAGAGTTAGGGAAAGTGGAGCCTGGAGGAGCAGCTCAAATCCCAATTCCATCTGGGAATGGCCTGCACTGACCTGCCAGGTTGATGTTGGCTGGAGTAGCATTAATGGAGGCTGGAGTCCTGGTCCGACTGCTACTGCTGGGGGTGATACCTGTGTAAAATACAACCAACAGGGAGATGAACTCTCCTGGAAGAGAATTGGTCTGAAACTCAGGATCAGAAAAAAATGGAGTTGTTTCAGTGCATGGTGGATTGTATGGTTGGGGAGACAAAGGAGAGGAAAGGGACTGGTCCAGACTTTGCTGCACAGACCCTTTGAGGAAAGATGAACTCTCAGGAGAGCTCTCAGTGGGTTGATCCACAGAGCCAAACATTTCAAGCATTGCTTGGAAACTTCTCACATATAGAAAAATCCTAGGACACATTTTTGGGACAGAGAATACCAAGCGTCCTTTAATATCTGTCCCTGATATTGTGTGACAAACAAAGAGCTGAGGCACTGCAGTTTTAGGCTGCTCACCTGGAACAGGGTCCTGGTAATGATCCTTAAACCATCGGAAAAGTCCATTCACAGTAGGGAAGACTTGGCCCCGGTAGCGGAATCCCTCCGGTGTCACTGTCACATACTCTATCCTGGGAGCAGCAGGGACAGCATGAGACACCACAGGCTGTGCCAGTCACTCACTGACACCTCACACTCACAACAGGCAGGGAATAAAACCACAGGTAATGGCTGTACTGGTAATGAACAGATAGATCCACCCAAGGCACTTTATCTTCAAACAATTGCTTCAAACCACCCTGCCTTTCCATAAAAAATCCATCATTCCTGCACTCCCACAACACCCACAGCACAGGGCAGTGCTGCTCGTGGCAGCCAGATGGATAAGAAACATGGGAGTCTCCTGGGTGAGATTTACTGCTGGAATTGGGTCCTCCACTGTCAGGAGGCCAAATCCTGGCAGAGAGGAGGTGTGATTTACAGGGATTCTGACAGAGCTGGAGGAAAAGCTGGCAGCAGTCAGCTGAGGTTTGGTACTGGCTCAGTGCAGATGCTGGGTTTGCCTCTCACTTACCTTGGTTTGCCTCGAGGCTGATATCCCAAGAGGAATTTACCAGGTAGATCTTTACAGGCACTAATGAAGTATGGAATAAATGTTGGCTTCTCTTTCTTGGTCTTTATCAGCAGCTCTTCCAGCTTCTAATTAGAGAGAGAAAGAAGATAAATGCTCCAGGGGAGCCCACATTTTCAGCAGCATACAGAGCCTATGGATATCTTCCTAAGGAGTCACTACATCCTGGGATTGTCTCACCTTCTTGTCTCCACCATTGCAGTCCTGATAGTATTTGTGGTTCAACAGGTCTCTGGCAAAAGAAGCCATTGGCTGGACATAACGAGCAACAATTTCATCCAGGTCCTCAAACTCCTTTGAACAAACACATTTAAAGAGGTATTTAGGGTGTATTTGGTCATACACTCTGCACAGCAAAATTGAGGGGAAAAAAAAGACAAATATTGTCTAAGAGAATGTATTGGAAGTTACTCTCCAAGAGTGCAAAAGCAGCTCCAAGGACAGAAGGGCTGTGCCAACCTGTAAAGTTAAATCCTTCCCCTCCCAGGCTTGCTGTGCAGGGTTTTACCTCTGTGTTAATCCAGAGCATGGAGCCCAGGCTGAAGGCGTTCTCCTTGCCCTCCTCCCGGACATCCACGTGCTGGTAAATGCCATCGTTGACCTTCCAGGTGACAGTCAGGTGGTTCTCCCCTTTGCTGCTGGGCCGAATGATCACATCCCCTTGGTCCATGGTCTCCATCATTTTCTCTGCTTGCTTGAAGCTGATGTTGTGGAATGATGGGTGAGCAATCACCCTCTTGATGTACGCTGGGGAACAAAGGGCACGTTCAGCCTTCAGAGGAACTGCTTTAATGGAGCTGTATCTCATTGTGTCCTGAAGCAGCCTGGGAAGGCTGGAATTACAAGGGAGAGACAAACTAAGAGAACTCACTTGTCCTCTGCTGCTTTCTTTTCATGTCTTCCTCCTGTTTGTGATCTGCTGCCTCGGAGTCGAAGTCGTAGTAGGTGTCCTTGGGCAGTTTCCACTCGTTGTTCTTGTCCATCAGGTCTGAGGTCCTGCAGGTCAGGTCTGCACTGAATTTCTCGATGTCAATCTTCATGATGCGGCAGTGGACGGTCATTCCCACCTGCAGAGGCCAGTGTGAGACACACCAGACACAGACACACCAGAATCCCTGTGCTACAAAACCATCCACACGGGATCCTGCTGACACTGAGGAGGCACAAATCACCTCAGCTGCTTCAGATTGATACAACCTTTAAAAGTGATCTTTCTGTACAAACTGAAGGTCAACTGATCCCAAAAATGACCAGAATCAAAAGGGATTAAGGGGAAAATGGGCAGTTCTCCAGCACATCTATTCCCTGTTACCCACACCACATGGAAAACTGCATGTCTGGAGGGTGAGGATAATCACTTTTTCCATTTCAAACATCTTTCACAACTGGAGCAGCAAAACTGGACTTCAAGATGTGCAAGAAAGCAGTTAAGTGTGTTCAGAAGCAGACACCCAAAGGATTGCTCTAATAAAATGTGAGGCAGAAAATCCCTCCACAAAAACTGCAATGTCTTAGTTCAATTAACCATGATGAAGTTAATTAACAACTCTTTAAAGAAATGCTGAAACCTCTGAGCTTAGAGGATTATCCATCACCTGCACAGACTCTTGGGGACCCCAAAAGACAGCAGAGATGTTAAACCACAATTTTATTATGTGATAAAAAGGTGTTACTCGATTTCTTTCAGAACTCCAATCCCTGTCCTGAGCAGGACCAGCAACTCTGATGACCTCCACACATTAATGGAGAGGGAAGAAAAATCTCTAAGAGGGAAAATGACCCTTGCCTGTCCAAAAGCAGCTCTGTGAACTCTTTAGAAAGCCAGAAACAAAGGGCAGCTCTGCATTAGAATGCCTTCTGCTCTCCTAAAGCCAGACTCCAGCCAGACGACAATAAATCCTCCTGCAGCACAACGTGTTAACTAATTAACAGGGTCCCACCAGCTGCCAAGGGAGATTTGCACTGTGGGACAAGGACACTAACCACAACCTGAACTTCCTGCTGAAGTCCTTACATGAAAATAAGGTCAGAAAAGTCATTTAAGAACAGTGTTATTAACCAAACTCTGAGTCTTTGGTACTGGCTCCAGGTTCTTCCAGCTCTTGCTGGGAGTGTGAAAATCCCCTGCTTTCCTACCTTCACCCTCTCCTCTGGCCTCTTGACCACCTTGTCACTAAGAAATTTTGTTGGGATGAAGCCAGCAACACCATTATCCAGACGTGTCTTCACTCCAATGGCCTGGCCTGGGCAGGAACCGCTGTCAAAATGGTTCCAAACCTTGAGCAAGGCAAAAGCAAATAAATCATTCAGCATGGAAACAAAATAGCCCAGCAGCTCATACTCAAAACAAGTCCAAAAGCTGCGTCAGCAAAGTGGTGCAGCCAGCAGAGACTTGTGGAAGGGCAGGGGACACAAGACTTCAACAAATGCCACCCAGTAATGCAATCTTCCTCCTCCAGTTCTGCTCAGTTTATGGGACATTAGCAGGAAGGTCAGAACATTTTTAGAGCCTGAACACCAGCCTGTAGCCAGGGCTGGTCTCTAATGAACACTATAGGGGTTTAAAGTCATGGATTACCCAGGCTGGAATTCACAGTGTTTAGAAGGCACATAAAGTACAGCTGCATTAAGCAGCAGGTGGTCCAGATAAGTTCTTAAAACTGAGAAGGTGGCAGAGCCTTCTGTTCTCAGTGTCACAGGCAATTTCTCTGCATAAAACACAATCCCAGACCACAAATAGAAACGCTTTATGTATCTGCAAAGAACTGGTCAGCTCAGCCCCAGGTCCATTTCACTCTAAAAGCCATAATGCAGCCATGAAAAACTTGTCTAATCTATACTGAAGCAATTAGTCAGAAGTGCAACAGATTTTATTTACAGCCAAAGGCCACATCAGGTTGGGATCCTGGGGCACTGCAGACACAATCTTGGCTCTGATATCTCCCAAGAACCCTACACAACCCTGCTGCCAGCAGCTCCTGACAAAGCAGGCCTGGCAGGAGGAGCAGCCCCACCTCACTGAGCTCTGGGAAGTTGTCCTGCTGGCAGAAAGGGCACTGCCAAAGCCCAGTTTCATCATTCCGAATGGCCTGGTCGTAGCTCTCTCCCTGTGGGCGCCTGTGGGCAATGCCAGTCACGTTGCAGATGATCATTTTACCTGTGGGGTGAGGGCAGAGGGGAAGGAAAGCATGAAAAACTGCAGAGCTGGGCAGTTCCCTACATCTGAGGTTGTTATTCATGCATGAAGGTGTTAGGAGACCACCCAAGTGCTTGAAAAGCAGCTTCACACTCCACCCTGTCCCAGCACCACACTCACTAAGATCCCTCTGCCCCACTTTCACACATCCTGTGTCAGCTCAGGAGGACAGAAAGCAGGGATGTGAACAGGGATGTACCTATGTAAAACGTCTCTGGAGTTTCTTTGGTCAGCATATTGAAGACCTCCTCCGTGTTGGGAGAGCGGTACGGGGTTCTCAGGTCCTTGTACCTGCAGCTTAGCTCAGCTCGGATGTCATACAGAGTGATGTGCTTGTCACCATAGCCCTGTGTGGGGTTCAGAGGTTATAAAGGCATCAGCAGCAGGGAGAAGGTCATTAGGGAATCCAGGGTAAGTCTTGGAAGAACTCAAGCAACTTATGAAACAGCAAAATTGAAAAAAGGGGAATGCAGCAGGTACCAACAAATGGTGAAACTTGGTCACAGGATGGTGAGGAGGTCAAAAGGACAAATATATTTAGAAAAAATTCAGGGAGAAGAGCTTAAATGGTCTAATTATTGTCCCCTGCCCCAAGTGCACTTTCTGCAAGCATTTACTGCATGCCATGTAGGACACTGACTGCTCATCAAGGCTGTTTATACATTTTACGACTGCACAGCTAATGCCCAGCTCCTAAAAAGGATAAAGCTATAAAACATGAAAATCCCAGCTTGGCAGCAGAGTTTCCCCTGTTTCTCAGCACCAGGAGCCCCCACTGCACCTGTCTTTCCAGTTCTTCAGCAAAGGCATCGAGATCCAGGTCTTTGAGGCGCTCAGGGTTTTCCAGGATCTCCTCCAGAGCTCCAGCAGGATTTGCATCCTCAGCTGACTCATCGTACTCCAGGGCATCCACTGCCATTTTCCTTGCCCATTCATAGGTTTCAGGATGGACCCTAGAGCCATCTAAGACTTCAATGTAGGAATCAGTGCTGAAACAAAACCAATGTTCAGATCAGGGCTCTGAGCTGCTCCAGCTGTTCCTGCAGCTCAGAGATCAAGCACATTGTGAGCACCACTGCTGCCCTCCATGGAACAAAGTACAGAAAAGACATTATGAATTATTCATTGTTAAACCAACAGGGGCCAAGGCAAAACCTGACAAACTCCAGTCTGCAGCTCCAAAGACACAGGCAGGCTTTTTGGATGCTGGGGGGATTTGATTCCTGCATGCTACAGGCTGCTCTATGAGCACACAGCTCTCTGCAGTTGCTCTCCTCACACAAATTCAGTGCTGCCACTGAGCTGTCTGGATGGGCTACACTCTGCCCCTGGCATCTCTGGGATTTGTATCCTGCAAAAATCAAGGGATCTAGCGGGGTTGAATCACTCAGGGATTCAGCCAGGTGTTCTTTCTCACATTGCTTTCCAAAGGCAAAAAACCCCTGCAGAAAGCACGTTTCTGGTAAGTGACCCTTTGCAAAGCAGCCAGTCATGTTCAGAAACAAGGTTACAGCTGCCCTCAGAATACCTCCTGTGCAGTTACCAGTGACTTAATGCTCTATAAACTTCCCAGTATTGTTACTGGTTTAAGAAGAAGCCAAATTGCTGAGTTATTTCTCAAGTTTGAACCTTTAGAAAAATAAAATACTGTTGTAAGGACAAGGCAGAAACTAAGCTGAAGTGTCCATGGGTTACTGACGACTGCAGGACAACTATTTTAGGGAACAATTGGTTTTAGTTTAGTTCCTCTTGACCACAAAGAGTCCTTCACACCAGAACAAGCCATGTAACTCATTTTCTGCAGTTCACACTGCTGCTGTGCAAGTTCAGCTGCCCATAAGAATCAGATTAATAACCAGCAATACCTGAACTTGGCCTAAAGTCAGAGGGGCCACACAGAAACTCTGGGGAACACGGACTCAGGGAAGGTCATTGTCACTGAGTGTCACTGAGCCTGTCACTCACACTGAGTCCACAGGACATCAAATGCAACCCAATACCCACCTATCACCCAGTGATGCTGTGTCAATTTTGATGAAGCCAGCACAGTTGATGAACACTTTGGGTCCCATGTGACACATTGTGACCAGCTGGGTCCTGTTCTCCAGACGGGTGTTGTTTTGTTTTAAGATCTACAGAGAGAGGCAAGAATATAAACCTTGAGAGAGGCAAAAGTATAAACCCTGCTATTCAAACACAAGATTGCCCACAGAGGTTGTGGACTTCCTATCCCTGGAATTGTTCAAGGCCAGGCTGGATGGGGCTCTGAGTAACCTGCTTTAGTGGATGATGTCTCTGGCCATGGCCAGGGCTGGAAATAGATGATCTTTAAGGGCCTTTCCAATCTAAATTGTTTTTGCCTGGGAAAAAAGCAGAGTATTCACACTGCAGTGTTTAAAGCATCTGACACACGCCCATCACAACTCTTGAGCTGTTGCTCCCTGCCAGTGTCTCAACATTGTGTGAAAGATGATGATTCCACATCATCACGGCTCCAGCTCTCAGGAAAAGCTTTGGCTTTCTGCCTCGTGTTTTCTACACTGTGGAGGTGTCTGGATGCTCTGACAGCACATCCATTCCTGTGGATCTGCTGAGCTGTTTGGGTCTCTCAGGGACACAAGTCCACGTGTAGCTTCGGGGTGAGGTAAAAACACAAATCACCAGAGCTGCCAGCTGCACAGGGAACCCTGACACACCTTGTGGGCACCCCCAGGCTGCTGGTGATGTGCTGGGTCTGTAGGCAGGCTCAGAAGCCTCCTTACCTTCAGCAGGTGAGTGCCTTTGCGTGGTCCCAGGCCACACACGTACTGCAGCAAAGCCTGGCTGTGGGGGTGAGCAATGGCCCTGTTCACATCCACGCCCACCTCGTTCACACGGTTGATGAATTCACAGTAGAGAGCGTTCAGCAGGTCCTCCTTCACCACATGCTCCTGGCAGAGAGAAGAGGTGTTAGCCCTGGAAAAGAGGGATCTGTGCAACCCTCTGCCACGAGCCAAACACAACATACTGAGCTGTGTTGCACCTCAGAGTTATCCCTTAGCACAGCCTAAAGGCTAATGAGAAAGAAGCCAAAAAAAAAAAAAAGGAAGGTGCTGTGTAGCCTGAATATGGCACAGAAAGAACTGGCAGAACTTGCACAAGTTTGATTTGGGAACCTTTTCTTTGAAAGCAAACCCTCACAGGCTGCCTTGTCTTGCAGAGAAGGATCTTTCTTGCCCAAGGAGAATTTACCTGCAGAGGGTGGAGTTTCAGGCAGAGAATGTCCTCATCAGAGCTGCAGACCTGGGCAAACTCTATGAGGGGGTCCTGGATGCGGCGAGCGAGGGACACAGCCTGGCGCAGCAGAGGGGGGTAATCCCGGAATTCATTCTGCAACGGGACACAGAATCAGGGAAAACCCCGTGGTGTTTTCACATTTTGCACCACAGGCAGCACAAACACATCAGACAGGCACTGCAGCAAGGAAGCATTTGGTGCTCAGGGCAAAGAAAGCTGAGGCCAAAGGCTCCCAGGAGTTCTTATGCAATTGGTAATGGAACAATCTCACTCCTTTCTGACTACATCAATATCCACTTTGTGCATCTGCTGGTGCTGATCTCTTCAGGGAAGCCTAAGATATTTTGCCTTGATCCAAAGATCAGTACGTGACTGTCCAAAAGCACCACATGAGGCAGAGGATGATGCAAGCCCAGCACAACAAATGGAGGATGACACAGCACGAATGAGTAACAGGCTAAGAGAGAGCTGGAGTAGCAGAAGGTTCACCTCAGACTTCTTGCTGTTCATGTAGAGGATGGCCAGTTCATTGTCCACCAGCTCCACTCCGATTGAGGACAGCTGCTGCCCTTGGTCCAGCTCATGAACAATTCTCTTTACATCCTCCATCAGCATCTGAGCATCCCTAGGGAGAGACAGCCAAGGGGACTGAGGGGAGAGCATAGAACTGGGTCCTGGAAACAGTGAAATGTAGACAGGCACAAGGAAAGGACTGCAAGGAAAGGACTGCAAAGAGGCTGGGAAGTGGAAGCAGCACAGAGACTGACCTGTTCTCGCCTGCAATTGTCACCACGTGAGGCTTCTTGTTCAGGAGGAATTTTTTCAATGTTTCAATATCCTGGGCCTGGAAAGGAAAATGAAAAATCAGAGTAGAAAAGCTAGAGGGTTTCTGTTCTGAGTTACCTAAACTCATCTCAGTGACAGCTGCACTAAGACTCACCTTCTTTTCTCTCTCCTCCTCACGCCAGGCATTCCTTCTCTTCGTGAAATGTGGCAATCGGAGGAAATCTGTCACCTCACCCTCTCCATTAACGAGGGCACAGAACACGGGGTGGTCCCTGTCAAACAGAGGTCACTCAGACATGGAGTCTGAGTGGAGACTCATGGAGACAGCTGGACATCCACACACCACTCCCTCCCTCCTACCTGGCTGATGAAAACGCAATGCCCAGCACCCGGATCCCCTTCCCTTGGTTTTCATCCATGAAATCATCGTCTTCCTCCACTTGCTGATCTGGCCTGTAGGGAGCAACCTTCAGCCAGTTGTACAGTTTGCGGCTGCAAGCCTGGGAGAGCAGAGAAAGGACAAAGAGGAGTGAGAAAATCCACTGCAGGGGCCTTGGCATAACCCTGCTCTGGAGGGAAAGTTGAACCAGACTCAGTCGCTGCCTCCTCCCCAAGAACTTGTGTATGACCTGACAGCAGCTATCCCCAGAACACTGCCAGTGTCTGCAAGCCCAGCTCTGCCTCATCTCACCTTGAGGACATATTCCTTGGCCTCCACTAAGAGCTTGTTCTTCAGTTCTTTGGCCATCTGCACGTAGAGGAACTGGTTGAGGGAGCGCTCGATGGCCATGGTGCGCTGCCGGTTCCACTCCTGCACCTGGTGACTGAACTCATCCCGGTAATAGAACTGCTTGATTTCCTCAAAGTATGTCTGGTCACTGCCATAGCTGCAGGAAGGGAGAGGAGGAGACACAGAAAGGCTCCAGACACCTGCATGGACACCAGAACTGGCAGATTCCTGCACGCCTCAGATTCAGGCAGCTGCTTGGAAAAATTAGGCAAGAGCCAACTCTCCCATCAAACACTGCTTTAGCTGCTGAAGTGATGCTGCAGACAGATCACAGCCACTCCAGCACACCCATACTGCACAGTGTGGCCACTCAGATGTGCAGGGAAGGAACTAAGTTGGCTGGGTAACAATCATCTTCCACAAAAATCCCCAGGTTTCAGAGTTTTGCTTTCAAGTGCGTAAGACATCTGTCTGCTAAAGTTCTCAACAAGATGATGAAAAAAGCAAGATCCTGAGAGGCTACTTGACTTTGAGGTGCAGGAAACAACCAGGCCATGACTTTCAGGAGTAGTTTGGGTTACAGAGGTGCTCTAAAAGCATTGCATGAATGAGATCTGCCAAGTCAGGGATGGCACAGCCGGTGGGAACTCACCCCTCCACTCCTTTCATGTCAATGCTGATATCTATGGTGAGTAGTGCCTCATCCTCTGCCAGGCTCATTTTCAGGAACTGGTCATCTCTCAGCTCCTTCACAGGCTTGTTCTTCATGTATTTAAAGGAATAGGCATAGTGGGCTTCATCAATATCCTGGGAAAGAGGAGAGACAGTCAGCATGCACAGGGGATTCATGAAGAAAGATCCTTATGTATGCCACAGCAGACAATGGGTTTTATTCAATACCCCCTCAGCCCTATGCCTGCCAGGCTGCATTTCCTTCCCCAGCAGGACACAGTGGAATTGCTTCCCAGTCTCAGAGAAACAGAGGCTGTTTCAATAACTGAAGGCAACACTCATCTGCTAAAATGCTGAGACTTAAAATGCAGTATTCTGCTGAGCTGGGCTCTGCAACAGCCCAGCTCAGTGCTGCTCTGAGATTTATTCAGAGTTGCCACTGACATGGGAGAACAAGCATTTGTATTCTATTTAGATACTTCCCTGAACTGCCCCACAGAGTCAGAGCTCCCTCCCTTACCTTCTTCCCCTTTTTGGTTGGTGAAATGTTGATTTTAGCTCGTTCTTGGAAAGTCTGTCTCAGGACCTGTCTGACCAAGGGCTCCCTGGCGATCTGCAAAGCCACCATGTACCGCGCCCCTTCCAGCACTGCTTCCGGGCTTGGGAATTGACTGCAAGCAAAAAGGCAACGTGAAGGCTCAGAAGAACATCCCCAGATCCTCTCACTTGTGTTACATCCACAATAACTCCACAAGAACACCCCCACTGACCTACACACATAGTCCTTGGCCAGCTCCAGGGGCTCCGCAGGGAACTGCTCTGTCTCGTGACGTTGGTAACTGTCCCGGAGATTTTCTCCAAACTGCTCAGGTGTCAGACCAAATTTCTTAGCCAAGCCATCTGGTAAAAGAAAAAAACAACAATAAACTACGAGGACAAGAGTGTTGTAGCTAATAGTGAGCAAACCCCCCAGTCTTCCTTCCACAGGTGAGTCACAGCACCCTGCAGAGCACGTGGGCCAGGCCACTGCACGCTCAGCAGGACAGAGCAGAGCCTTACCCAGCCCGGCTGCCTGGCAGATGGTGTACATATCCCTTCGGGAAGCCTGCTTCAGCTCAGGCCCCTTCTGCTCGTCATCCTCTGCATCCTCCCCTTCACCTGTGGGAAGGACACATTAGAGAGGCATCCAGACAGCTGGAGCGTGTCAGAAGCACCATAAAGAGATTAAACACAATCTACAGTGTGCAACAGAGCCCCTAAATCCCACAAAAGCATCTCAAAGGTCACAGTGGCCTTAAAATTATTCAGGGTTGGAAAAATACCCTGGAAACACTATCTTCAGTGCAGTTTTAATAGGAGTATCTCTGGGTTGCACATTAGAATATACATCACTTTGCTGATGTCATCACTGCCACAAGGGGTGGCATTCATATTCCATTGGAAAGCATCTTGTGTGGCAAACCTTAAACAATTTCACAGGTGCCTGAAACACGAGGAACTAACTTGAGATGGAATGACCAGCAGAGATGCTTTTCACCAAACTTTCTTCCTATTCTTTTGAACCAGGATTTTCAAGCAGCCCACGAGGAGAAAACTATCAAATGTGGGGAGACAAACCTTCCTCTTCTTCTCCATCCTCCCGGATTCGCTTTTGCTTTTTGCGAGCGGCCTTGGCAGCGTTCTGCATCTTGGGGATGTCTCTCCCATAGTACAGCAGGAAGTGATTGTACACATCCTTCAGCTCATCCATGGACTGCACGTCCTTCAGCCTACAGAAAGCCAGCATGTTACACCCTGCCTGCAGCTAGGTGATGCTCAGAATGCTCAAGGAACCTGCTCTGACTCAGGTCAGGCAGAAGAGGAGCCCTTGGATTCATGTCCCCAAAGAATTTTAAGTGTTTCTCATTACTGGCTTTGTGGGTGCTCTGCACTGGCCAGAGCAGCTGTGCTTTCTGGGCAAGTTAATGGACATTTTAAGCCATTTTGGAATGAATATTGAAGGCCTGGCACCCTACCTCTCCATGTCAGTGGTATCCAGGGCCCTTATTCCATCAGCCAAGGGTTTGTCTGGGTCAGCAGAGATTTGCTCATACTGGTAGGCCTGCATCTTCTCAAACAGCCGTGTCAGGTTCTGTTTGCGGATCTTCAGCTGGGTCCACTGACACAAGAATAAAAGAATTCCAGTGAAACACCCCACTGCAGTGTGTTGTCTGTCTCCTCCCTTCCCAAACAGGGACTTCCAGGATTTTGGGATATTTGTCATATAAGAAAGTGACCATTAAAATCTTCATCCAAAGCCAAATGTGACATGTGGCTGGTCTAATCTCAGAGATGTATTATATTAACAGCAAAAAAACAAAATCCAGGTTTGGATGTGATAGTAGAGAAGCAACCTGCACTGCTGGCAGGAAATGTCACTACACAAAAGGAACTCGGTGAAGGGAAGAATTTTTTAGAATCCTATTTTGTCAGATATCCCTATATGACAGCAAAAATGCAAAAACACATGGGTGAAAACCCCAAACATGGCCAAAGCAAACTGCTGAAAGTATCAGGCTAGGCAGGAGGACAAATGTCAATGGAACAACCAGCAAGGAAGATATTCCTCACCTTCTCATCCCACTGCCAGACCCTCCACAGGTCGTTGATGTGCAGCTCTGGCTCCACATACTCCTTTCTGTAGAAGGCGATGAACGGGACCTGGATCAGAAATGAGATTCATCACCCCTGTGCAGGGGACTGGGCTGCTCCTGGCAGCCAGGGGCCCACACAGAGCTCCTGTTCCACGTGGGACAACAAACTAATGGGGCAGCTCTTACTCCATCAAAGAATACACCACACAGGCCAAGAAACTGCTGCAACATCAGGCAAAACCTCAGAGAACAGATGGGATGGACCAAGCAAGGCTCAAGAGAAATTCCCCCATCTCATTCAGCCTCAGTTTGTCCAGAATCAGGGAAAGACAATGACAGCAGCTCTGTCAAACAGGCCTTAAGACCCTGCATTGCCACAGCTCCCATAAGATGAGTTGCAATTCCCAATGGAGCATCATTTCATCACAGGAGAGGCAACCAGGTATGGTATCTCAGCCCCTTCTTTGTGCCTTAAATGCTTCCAGCAGCCCTGCTAATCCTGCCAGGAAAAGGAGACAGACCTTGGTAATGAAGGAAAGTGGCAGATTACCTCAAAATGCTGATTTCTCATGAAATTCAGGGCTTCTTTAATCTTCTGGATGGTGCTGGGCCCCTTACGGCTGAAGCTGCTGGCTTGTCCTCGGTCAAGGTAGTCAGAAGTTTCCTGAAAAGGAGAAACATGTTGTGTTCACTCTGTTCCTGAGCTGATCCCCTAAAAGAGCAGCCCTAGGTTAAGGCTGAGAAACTGTGGTTCTTTCCACTTCTTTGTGTTCCTTTTTTTGCTCTGTCTCATGGATGCAAAAATGAACACACACACGTCAAATGACTGCTCCAAACCAGAAATTAAGGTGGTACTGAACATTCCTATCAGCAGACCCCTGGAACAAGTCCCAGGCACTGTCCTTTACCTGCAAGGAGATGGTGGGCGTAGCAAATGCATTCCTATAAATCCAGTCAGCTTCTTCCTCCAGCTCATCATCTTCAGCACTCTTCACTGGGATGGATCTCAGCTGGGAAGAGACAACAGCATGAGCAGAGGCATGTGCAGCACCAGGGCTTGCACTGCCACGTTTCCTGGAAATAATTGTTTCCAGGATTATTATTTTTAAGAAGCGTGGAAATTATTGTTTTGAGCTACAGGTTACCTCTGGGGACCCCCAGCTATGGGGTGCCAAGGATTTCACTTCAATGTCTGCACCTTCTGAGCACACAGGACACTGCATTGGCTTTACACTAGATAAAGGCAGCTACAATCCTGTCAAAGGCTTGTGGAAAGGCCTGCAATGGTGCAAAGTCTGCTGTGAAAATCAAGTGAGGATATCTCCACTTCCCACCAGACTCCCAAATTTTCTGCAGTTACATCCTCTGCTCCAATCTGTCTGTGCCTTGCTACCACTTTTGTTGCTGCAGCCACAGAGTAATAAAAAATAAAGCAGCTCAAAGCCTCTCTGGGCACTCAGTCTCAGCCACTTTTCTTTCAGAGGTGCTGCTCTAATCACCACTGACATTAATGAAGATGAAAATATGTGTAAACAGGCCAGAAGACATCACAGACAGCATTTCCTTCTGTGGCACAGGCTGGCATGGGGAGAAAGGTCCTTTGGAAAACTGGCAGCTTCACACATGCCATTGCACAGAGAAGGGTAATAAACCTCTGCACAGAATTACACTAACATACACTAAAGGGAGATGGATTTTTCAGTGAAAATTGGAATGCAGCCCAAAATTAAGACATAAATATGAGACACCAGCAGGATTCCTCACAGCACAAACAGCACTTTGTACTGAGAGCTGGTTAAGTCTCATCACCTTGGGTAAAGCTGGTTACAGCAGTTATGTGTTGGGTGGCATAGAGGTGAGTTAGAAACCTTCCCATGTCTTCTCTGGCACTGCATCTTGCCCTTTGTATGTCCAGCTCAAGGGATTCCTAACATCATCCAGCACAGTCACCCCAGCAGAGCCCAAACCCTGAGCTTCAGCAGTGCAACACTGGCACCCAGTGGCCACAGGGAAGCAGGGACTGGAGCTAAACCCAGATTCACACAGGTACAACAGCTCCCATGTCACTGATATGTCTGAATGCAGTTTTAGCCTGCACATTTGACAGGTAGGGGTAACAAAGAGAAAAAAAGAGATTCCAAAACCCATCCAGCAGCTTGCCAGGCTGCAGGTCCAAGCCTGGGAGCCAAAACTCTTTCTGCCTGCAGAGCTGCAGCCCCTTGCCTCACCTGGAACCTCTCAGGCATGTCTGTCATGCGGATCTCGTTGTCCTGGTCCGTGAGGTGGCTGCTCTCCAGCTCGCTGGGCTCGTACATCTCGAAGATGCTGCGGCGGCTGACGCGTTTCTTGGCCGCCTTCTTGGGCCGCACGCGCGTCTCCCCTTCCGCCTCCTCGTCCTCGTACTCGTACTCCTCCTCCATCTCCTCGTCGTACTCGTTGTACTTCTCAAACTCATCGTAGTCAAAGTCCACACCAAAGATTTCCTGGGCTTCCTGCAAAGCACTGGGAAGCAAAAGAAAAAAGCATTGGGGCAAAGAATCTGTTATATGTTGGAGTTTATTTGTTAGACACTGTGTTGAAGTATAAAAATGGAATTTACCACTGTGTTTCAAGGCTTGTTTGGAGGAAACCTTTTTTTTTTTAAATTTTTTTTTATTCTTCTTCTTCTACTTCTTAGTCTACTGCTCAGCCCCTGCACCCTATTGCTCAGCCCCACAGTGCAGTTCACAGAAAATCTTTACACTGTCCAAGCTTTAGTTTTACACCCAGGCTAAAAAATCATAGACAGGTACAGACTCTGGGCTTTACTGCAAATATTTTTCTCTTAAGGGGCTGGTTTTGGTATCTCTTTAAAAAAAACCAGGGGACAAAAGGAAGGAGTCACACATTTCAGAAATCACACACTAAAAGCTTTATGTCTAAATTTACCAGGTTTCTTCTGGGAAAAAGACCAGCAGTACTCAACCACAAGCTGAATCACTCTGCAGTTGCAAGATCCAAATAAGCTGAGCACTATTTTCAAGGCTCCAGGCCAATTTCCAATCAATACTTACGCATCTGTGTATCCTGGAAGCTTCTTTCTCCATTTTGGCTTCTTCAGAGGTTGTCCATCATCATCCACAATGAAGTCATCAATGTCTGGGTGTTTAGAAACAATTCAGTGGTCAGAGAATTTGGATGTAGAACTGCTACCTCTGACAAAGCTCAGCCAGAGCAATCATGAGCCTCCACCACAGACTCAGGCTGCTGCTGGCTGTCAGTCTGCCCAGCTCCCCACACCACCTCCTACACCAATTTCACCAAGTCCAGGAGCCTGAACCACAGTAACAACCTGGAACAAACTTCCAGACAAGCTTCCAAGCAAAGCCATTTGAGTTACAGCTCAGTGCACCAAAAATACAGTCAGGAAAGGCCTGGCTGCTTTGGACAGTAGAGAGAATTCTTGTAACTTCTTTGGCATGGTAATAGCAGCAGTGAGAGGCTGATGCTGAAGAGGGTAGGGCAGGCATGTACTGTGCTATGAGGTACTAAACTGCCTTGAGTGCCTTCCTCTGAAGCATTTTCATTTTTGAGGCAGCTTAGGGGAGGTGTTCAAGACCTCAGCACACATAATGTGCTCCTGCACAAAGTGGTTCAGACAGACAAACTAAACCTGTCACCCAGAAACATTTAATTCTAAGGACTGTACTAACCAGGACCAATAAGAGCTTCACCATGACAAGGTCACAGCCTTTTGGATGCTTCTAGTTCAGAGAAAGTCTGAACTTTGTTCCTGTGCTTTAATCTTAGGACAAACATTGAATGACCATCCACACTCACCAGATTCATCTTCCTCCTCCTCCTCTTCTTCCTCCTGTGTAGCAACAGGAGCTTCCACAGCTTCCCCTCCTTCCTCCCCTTCACCATCCTGAAAGATTTCTTCAGCAATGGCTTCCTTCTCATGCTCTTCCTTTCCATAATCTTCTGCTTCATCATCCTCATCATCAGACATTTTTCGCACACGCCTGAATTTTTGCTGCAAGGAAAATTCCTTGTTAGTGCTCACAGTCCCTGGCTCAGCACTGCACTTGCTCTGCAGGCACTGGGAGGGAGCAAGATGGAGCCCAGCACAGCACAGGCACACAGGGGAGAAGTGCCATCCCCTCAGGAGCTGTGTCTGTGTCACTTCAACGCTGTCACC
Organism: Cisticola juncidis; assembly: GCA_013400215.1. Taxonomy (NCBI): domain Eukaryota; kingdom Metazoa; phylum Chordata; class Aves; order Passeriformes; family Cisticolidae; genus Cisticola; species Cisticola juncidis. Next base: position 25,786 of record VXBR01009772.1, on the reverse strand, counting down.
ACCAGTGCTGGCCTGGTTGATGTGACTCCAGTGTTACAGAAAAAGCTTTAGAGCCCATAACAGCCTGTGCTGCCCTTGAGGTTAGCAACACACAGGAATGGAAGATGGAACTGCCCTGAAGAGGTGGAAAGGGAGGAGCACAGCAGATTTCAGTGACCAGAAAAAAGTTTTTTGCTAACTCTGGGGAGCCGGGTCCCAGTTGCTTGGGCAGGGAGTGATGCTGCTTCCTTCAAGCACCCAGCTCTCCCTTTCCAAGAGGGCAGGAGCTGGTGGGAGGCACTGTCTGGAGCCCACCCTCCTCTGTGCTAAAACACACTACACCACTAACAGCAGCATGGGAACACAACTCACTCTTTTGACTTTGACGCCCAAGTTTTCTTCAATGAGGTCAAAGTCATCGTCCTCCAGGCGGTCATCGAAAGCTAAAGAAGACAGCAGAGCTAAGTTACACTCCCTTTCCTAATCTGGGAATGCACTAAGCCCAAAAGGTACAGCTGACCCAGCTCATGCAGACCAGGGCAGAGGGTGCTCTCTGCCAGCATTACACTGTGCCCTGCTAGCAACAATCACCACAGAACTCACTGCGCTTTCTCTTTTTGTGGCCAACATCATCCTCGGAGTCTCCAGAGTCACTGGCTTCCTCCTCCTCTTCCTCATCGTCATCATCATTAATGAATCCTTTCAGGTTCCCCTGCTCATCCTGATCATCGAGGTTCAGCTCCTCCTCTTCCTCGTCTGGGATGGAGAGCAGCACGTGTTAGACACGTATTGGTATCCACTGAGACCTGTGCAAGCAGCATCTTCCTCCACACCATCCACACAGAGTTTTAACTGAACACTTTTACTGACACAGAACCCAGGCAGCTGCTCTGGCCACATCCCCACTTTTTGTCTCATGCTCTCTCTGCAGAGGGAACAGGTGGAGTGGTCATACTGTGAGAATTCCTCTGCTTTTACTATTTACTATCAAATTGTGTGACTACAAGTCCCACGGGGGTGAAGCAGCATATTTTTTATTGCCAATTATCAAAACCACTTGGAGCACTTGGAGGAAGGGAAGTACTCAAACAGCTGAGATTATGGACTACAGATGGCCCTGCTATTATAGCACAGTTACTGCTCCATCTGCAGAGCCACGGGATGCAGAATAGAACAGCAATGAACACAGACAATTGAGCAAACTCACCATCCTCATCTTCCTCTACAAACTTCTTGGTTACTCTGGGTACAACCTCTCCATCCTGGTTGTACTCCTCCTCTGACTCCTCTGCCTCACTCTCCACGAAGTCAGACATGGCTGCAGCCTCTCACACAGCAGCTGGGGAAAGAGGAAACATCCCTGGCATCAGCTGAGCAAGCAGCACACAAGCACTTCCCCCCTTCAGGTTTTGGAGAGAAGGCAGCTAAAGCGAGCAGGGTTTCAAATTAGCTACAGAGGCCCTGAATTCCCCAGTGTCCAGCCTGCCTGGACATCCCTGTCACCAGAGATTAGGCAGGAGCAGGCAGCAGGCAAGAGCTGCCAGCTCATGTCTGGGTGAGGAGGGCAGGAGCTGTCACTGCAACATTCCCAGCTGGAACGTGCACACAGCCAGAGCCTCCAACCCATCCACACCCTCCCACACGCTGGGAACGCTCCCACTGATGCTGCACAGTGTCAGGCACACAGCCCAGCTAATTAGGATCTTAATATGATTAATCCTCACTCAGTTAATGAAGCCAGGGTGACCCTGAAAAGGGCCTCGACTGAGCTGTGACTGCTGGCTATATGTGAGATTCTGCAGAGCCCACACAGCAAACTGGAGAGAGGTCTGGGGGTCCTGCGGTGGGCCAGGGGGTTTGTGGCTGCCCACAAGCCACAGCCAGGATGTTCCATGCCAGGGGTCTCCATCCAGATATGAGGAAGCAACATGAACACTACAAAAGCAGTGCATTCTCTATATCCAGAACCTTTTGTTTGATGATTTTCCCAACTGGAGTTTCTGAAAACAACATAAATCAGGCTTGGCACAAAGGAAAGCGTTTGCCAAGTTTTGTCTCTCTGAGCCTTGCACTTCTGGTGGTTACAAACCTGCTATTTTTCAATTTCTCAAAGGGTTTTTTTACCTCCTTTTTACATACATCGAAACAACTGAACCTTACAAGAGTCAGCTATGAGGAAAACCAAATCAACTCCTCAAATGGCTGTGAGGATGAAAATGCCAGCCCAGGAAGAAGCACAGGCCTTTGGGAAGGAGCAGTACAAAAAGCAGTTCAGAGGTGTCAGATCTAAAGCCAAAACCTCCATGTTAAATTACATCTGTTGTAATTCAACACACAAACACAACAGAGGAAAAAAAGATGAGAAAAGAATCCCATATGGCAGGGAATGATACCTAAACAAACATGCTTCAAAACATTCCCATAATCATTTCCCCACTGCAAACAACCCGCTGAAGGAAATCACTCCCACATGGGACAATCCGATCAAGGCTTGGCCATGACACTTCCTGTGTGCAGGATTTCTTGTTCTGCCCTGAGATCCACACATCTGCTGCACAAACACCAAAACGTGGAGAAAAGCAGGGACTTAGTGCTCAGTTGGAGTGAAAAGGTCCAAGGCTGATCTTGGATGATCTTTTAAGTCTTAAAATAAGAGCAGCTCTGAAGGAACATGTCATCCGTATCTCATTAAAGAAAACCCACAACAAAGAACAGGGAGAGATCTCTGCTGGATTTCAGACACGAGTGGAGAGAGCAGCTCATGCTCCTTGGCTGCAGAATATGTGGCTCTGGACAACTTCTGTGCAGAATGCTCCTGACAAGCAGAAATCACAGCAGGCCAAGGCTACTGCTCTGCATCCACACAGGACATGGCTGCTCTGGTTCAGTGTGAGATCCCCACCCTCAAGAGGACATTTTAGATGTCAAACACCTTTATTTAAGCATCCCTCTCAGAAATAATGCCTCAGAGGGTAGCACTGATGCCAGTTAAATGTGTGTTCCTGATGCAAATGGCACTGATGAATTGTGTGATTACACATAATAGAGAAATAGTGATCATGTTTATCAGCCTGGGTATGAATATTCTGTCAACCTCACACTTTCTCACCAATCCTCCTGCTCCAGGTATTCTCCAGGGTGTATTAACACACACAAAAATGCAGGCTAAGTGGCTTATCCTAGAGCATTTCCAAGTCTAATAACCTTGTTTATCTCCTGCCCATGATCAATACACAAACCCACCTTGTGAAAGCACCACATCCAATTTCACCATTCTCTGCCAGTGAAGCATTTAGCTCACAATTCCAACTTCCCTCATCACTTGCTCTAAAATTTCCTGGCAATTTTACTCCACATCAATTCAAATTTGTCTGGACACAGGGAACAAATAAGACTTGAGAAAAGCATCTTATTTAATGATCCAGCCAAGCAGGTTCCACACAAGCCAACCACCCACAAACCCGGCTGCTCTCAGCTCCAGCAAAATTCACCTCAGGACAGCAGGGATGTCACTTAGCATGGAAAACAGAAGCAAGATGTTACACCAGATATGGATTAAAGGTGCCTCTCCCACCCTCTGTGCCAGGGAGGCCTTAAATTGAAATAAAACAAGCCGGGGAAGTGGGCAGAGGTGCAGAAGCAGAACTTGGTGTGGTCACACAGGGAGAGACCTGAGGAGGGTGTAAAGGCTCTGGACCAAGCAGAGTTGGGCCAGCCCAGCTGTTTTGATCAGCAGTGTCTGCACTTTGCTCAGCTCAAGGGCACCGTGGCACTGATCCAGAGTCCAGGAGCTCCTCTGAACTGGGACTGCTGAGTTCTGATCAGGTCAGGCCCAAGAAGGACATCGGCCACAGACTCTGTGAGGTGAGGCAGGGCCTTTAGAACAAGTGCTGCTTTGTGAGAACCTGAGGATTTCAGAAATCATTCACACATCCAGGTATCTGCTGGCCACTCGGGACATTGGGAATAGAGAAGTCCCTCAAGAGCTTCACCTGAGCAGGTGTGGGGTGAGAGAAAGCAGAAACATCAGGGATGCCACCTAAGGCAGGAGACCTCAGTGGTGTTCAGAGAATAACCAAACAGTGTCCTCAGAGCAAGATATATTTAATATTCAGCAATCAACCTCAGGATAGCAGTGTGAATACACAAAACAACAAAGGCAGGTGCTTATCTTGGCTTTAAGACAGCACAGGTGCAGCAAAGACAGTCCTTGACTTCTCCCCGTCCTTTGTGGAAGAAACTACATCAATCCCACATTAACACTTGTCTGGTGGAGTTTTTTTAGGGGGGAGCAGAGGGCTTGGGCAGGGATGGTTCTAACCTCTAGCACTTCATGATTCAGCTCACAGTCCATTTAGGATCGCACAGATCCAGGGAACCACACTGCCAAAGTCACCACTGAACATCTTGCTCAGTTCTCATGGCCACATTTCAAAGGGTCAAACTGCACAGGATTCAGAAAGCTCTGGGAGAATAAGAGAGCTGGGGAACTCGACTCAGAATGCAGAGCCTATCAAAGCCAAATATATTAGTTTTGTCAATTAAATGCTCATGAAATTAATTTCAGCACAGTCCAAGTACATTCACAAGAGTCCAAAACTGACAACAAATGTCTGACTAGGAAAAACCCAAATAACTGCAAAAATAACCCCACTTTTTTACCCCATGAAGCTCTCAGTGAAATCAATATCAGTTTTCCTAAAATAAAAAAGAAGAATAAAAAAGCAAGCCATGGCTGAGCTGGAATGTGTGCATTTAACACTAATAACTAAGCAATGATCTTCAGGCTGTGTATCACCACAGAAGTCAAGACAAAATCATCTTGGCATCTTTCAACTTGAAGCTTATGAGCCTTACAGAAACATCCCTGTGGAGCACTGAAGGCACTCACACCATGAGAAACTACCCTCACAGGCACCCCAAGGCTGAGCTCTTCCTCACAGGCATTTCTTGGTATCCATGTGGACTTCTGATGGCTACTGGGGGCCGCCAGCCCTGACATCAGCAATTTATTGTTTTATATTTAGCTTTTACAGCTGTTTCACAGATTTCTGAAGTCTGCATCTAAACCTGACACTCCCACACTGCTCAGTGGGAGGAACATGGGGAAGCAATGACTGGGGAGTGAGGATGGGGAAAGCCCAGGCAGCCACCACAGCTCAGCAGCTTCCCATACCTGCTTTGTTGGTTTTAATGCTCCTGCTGGTCCCACCGCCCCCGATGCTATCAGGTGGCAGCACGTCCTGTGGCAGGGTGACACATTTAATAGCACGTTGTGTGAAGAAAGCGCTTCCGCCTGTTTATTTTAGCCCTGCTGCATCATAATTTCCGGTCAGAAACAGAAAACTGATGCTCCCTCCTGGCTTTCTCTGACCTGCCCGTGACTTCATGTACCTGGATCGTATCTCCTGTCAGCTTCTCCCCTAAGGTGAGGGCACCAAAAGCTTTGCTTGCCCAAAAACCTGCTCTGCCCCTGCCTCTTCCAGCGCTCCCTTTTTGGGATGGTCTAACCAGAAATGCCAGGACACAAACTGCCAACCATTTACTCAGCAGTGTAACAATGTTTTCTATTTCATTCTCTCCTCCTTTAAAGTAATTTCAAAATATCCCTCTTAGGCTACAACTAGGTGTTGAAGTTGTTTTAAAAGAAACAATTGTTGAGACACCCACTGCTCTTCCCTATAACAAGAGCTGACGTGGAGCCAATTTTGCAGTGTTTGTTACCTTCTTTACACCTTTTGCCATATCTCATTTACCGCACCAGCACTCCCACCCGGTGTTATCTGGTCTCTGCAACTCCCTACAGTTTAATTATCCTAAATAATTTAGGAGTAACCTCCCTTCTCCACATCGTCGTATTCAGGGAAAGAAAAGAGCAAGGGGGATGACTGTGAAACTCCACAATAACCTCACTCCCCTAGGAGCACCAATCGTTCGCCACCTTTCAGTCATTTATTAAACCCAAAAGGGCTTTCCCAGCTCCTCGGCTTTCCAGGCAGCACTTTGGAAAGCCTTATGGTGGTCTGGGAATCACACCTGCGGAGCGGAGATCCGGGAACCGCAGAGTCGGGGGCTCCAGGACCACCAGTGGGGCGAGAAACGAAGGTCAGACCCTTTCCCCCACTCCAAGAAAAGCATCCCGACGCTCCCCCCGCCACCGCATCGCATCCGCAGCTCTCCCCACCGCGCCAGCGCTGCCCGCAGCCCCGGCGCTGCTGCGGCACGGGGCGGGGGCTGCGGCACCTCCCGGCCCGGGGAGCCGCCCTCGACCCCTCCGGG
>VXBR01009772.1:2942-16636 GCA_013400215.1 Cisticola juncidis | reverse complement strand
GGGGTGTCAGGAATTTGGGGGGTTCACAGGGCTGGGGGAGAGGTGTGGAGGGGAGCCTGCGGAGGATTGGGGGGTTGTAGAGCTGGGTGTCAGGGACTTGGGGGGTTAGAAAAGTTCAGAGGAGCCCGCAGGAGTGGGCGTGGGGTGTCAGGGGGGTGTGGAGGCCTCAGAACTTGGGAGGGGGGCATCAGGAATTTTTGGGGGTGGTTCTGCAGGGTCTCTTCCCCACCGTGAAGCCCTGGGAGCTCCTGTCCAGCTGTGGGTGCTGGAGCTGGTGCTCGAAAGATCAAGAGCATCCCTAGACCCCAACTCCAGCAGGGAGACTGACCCTGGCCTTGCCCCTGTCCCCACAGATGGCTGGCATGTCGCCTGGCTGTCACCTGGTGCCGGCAGAAGCTTCATGCAGAGCTGAAGATCGGCTCCTTTGGCTTCTTCTGGGCCCAGAACATCAGCCTCAAGTTCCAGCAGGAGCAGCAGACTGTGGTGGGTACCTGGGCGAGGGGTGGTTGCTGGCAGACAAGGCAGGGAGGGTGGTTGCTGTCACTTCCAGACTGGCAGCAAATCAATGGAGCTGCTCTCTCATTGAGCACCCCCATGGCTGGTGCCAGGCCCTTCCTCCCATGGCCAGACTTGGGGTTTTGGCTGCTCCTTGCATGATCCAGGCACTGGGGATGGAGTGGGAATGCTGAGGTGAGCATTACAGTGTAGTTGCTCCTTCTCTGACCTACCTGTGTGTCCTTACAGGAGATCGACAATATCTGGATCTCCAGCAAACTGAGCCGGGAGCTGCCGTACGTGCCCCCACCCCAGCTCCCTGCCTGCTCCTTTTGGGGATCTGGCTCACCCCTTGCCCTGCTTGCCATCCTGCTGCCTTTACACCTTTCTGCCTTCCTTATTCCCCCGTGATCAGCTCTGTGACGGCGTGACACAGGCTTGGAGGTGGCGGTGTCTTGTGGGTGCCTTTGTGCTGGTCCCGCACATCCCTGGGGTAGGGGAAATCCCTGGTGGCAGGGCCAGGTGTGCCAAGGGTGAGCTCTGGTCAGAGCTGCCTGTGCTGTTGTTCCCCAGGCGCTACTTCGAGCTGTGTTTTGGTGAGGTCCGGATCCGCACGGATCTCCAGAAAGGCCCTGGGTTCCAGCCGTCCGTCCCGGAGGCTCCCAGAGAACCTGATGGAAATGGAAGCAGAACAGACCTGACCCTTAAACCCTCCCTGCTGAGGCTCCTTAGCCAGGTGAGGCACTGGCTCGGTGAGAGGCTGCTGTGGGCTGCGCTGCTGTTGGATATCCCTCACAGCAGCACCTTCCCCCCAGCTCTTTTCCATCCACATGGATTCCATCAACATCATGGTTCTGCACGTGGCCACCTCAGAGTCTCTCTGGCACATCCAGGCCAGCCAGGCACGTCTCCTCCTGAATGGCAATGGGAAGAGGTAATGCTGTGCTCATACCCCACTTTGCTTCCAGGGCAGGGAAGGTCCTCTGACCCCAGCCTTGTGTCTCTCCTCTCTCTGTCCCACTCAGCAGCATCTTATGTCACCTGTGGTGTGACGCATTAACCTCCTCTGAGGCTGGCCTGGTTCCTTTTCCTGTCACAGGAAGCTTGAGTTGTGTGTTCTCCAAATAATGTCGTGTGCATGGACTTAGGGCATGCTCTGCTTTTGGGAGCACTTGGAGCAGGGACTTGGGATCCCTGTGTCCCACAGGAAAAAGGGCAGAGTCTTGTTTTGGCAGCAGCAAGACCCACATCCTCCTTCTGTTCTCTGCTCTCCCCAGCTTGACGTGCGAGCTGAGCCTGACAAAGGTGAATAGCAAAGTCCTCCGGAGCAGCCAGCTGGTGAGTGCTGAAGGAGGGAGAAATTCCCCACTTGGGACCAGGCACTGGCTCCCTGGGACACACTGCTGACCTGTTCTGGGGTGTCCCTGGGGCTGGGTGATGCTGCCAGGAGCTGGGCTCTCTGCTGTGCCCAGCTCTCCACCTGCAGCACATGTGTGACTCCCTGCGTGCTCCTTGCTGTGTCCCCTGTGCACAGGATGACACGTGTCTGGCAGAGCTGGCCCTGGCACTGTCCCTCTCCCTGGAGATCAGCAAGCGGCGCCTGGTGGGAGTGCGGCTCCACGTCCGCACGCTGCAGGCAGAGCTGCACGAGGGGCTTTTCTGCAGCCCCCTCCTGCACCACGTCACTGCTGGGGCCCAGCACAGCAGCGTGGAGGAGGAGCCCAGCACAGGTCAGGGCAAGGACAGGGACAAGCTCTGTGCAGGGCAGGGGCTGGTGGCCCCTGGAGCCAGAGGGATTTGGCTGTGGGATCACTCCCTCCCTCTCCAGGGTGTAGGGGTTTGGGCAAGTCCTTCTCATGACTCTCTCTGTCCTTCTCCAGGCTCAGGGGAACCCTCAAAGTCCCTGTCTGTGCTGAGCAGGGAAACACTGAAGCTCATCCCCAGGAGAGTGGAGATAAAGCTGGAGAACACCAGCATGGTGCTGTCCATGAACAGCCAGAAGAGGTGAGGGGCAGATTGTCCGAGTCCAAAGTAATGCTGGGGACATGGACCTGGGGACAACTGTGCCATTCCCTTCTCGTCCCTTGGCTCTGCTAGACTGCAGAGAGCGAGTCCTAGAGCTGATTCCAGTGGGAAAGACTGAGCTTGGCTTAGGGCTGGGCTCTTGGGGAGGGAGGAGGGCATGTGAGCTGGTTCTCCAGCAGGGCAGCTGACGGGATCTTCAGGCGATGGGATGAGAGCACTGGGCTGTGCTGCAGCTGGGCTCTGGCTGCTGTGTTTGTCCATGCCAGCATGCTGGTCAGCTGGTGATGAGAGACAGGGAGAGGGAGGACATGACAGTGCAGTTCCCTCGTGGCAGTGACTCCCTGTGTCTTCCAGGCACCTCACCTGGAGCCTGAAGCTGCTGCAGTTTCTATATCAGCGTGAAGAGGAGCAAATCCCATTGCGCAACTTCACGCCCAACTCAGACCTGGACCAAATGAGTGTAGACCTCCATCTGGAGGGCAAGTAGCCAGGAGGGCACTGATGGGACAGGGCTGGCATCACTGCCCTCTGCCACCCCTCATTTGTGCTCCTCTGTCTCCCCAGATGGCCTTCTCCTGCCCCAGAGCCGCCAGCGCATCGTGTGCCTCAACTCCCTGAAGACCAGTGTGCAGGTGAGCAAGCACTGGGCACACTGTCCCCTGGGGGGTGGCTGGTTTGGCTCCTGGCACAAGTTTTTTGCCACCTGGCCCTTTCCCTGCTCTAGGTCACAGCCATTGACCTCTCAGTTGCTGTGCTGCTCAACACCTGCATCATCCACTACCGTCACCAAGAGTTTTCTCACTGGCTGAGCCTGTTGGCACAGGAATACAGGTGCCGGGCGGTGCCTGTCCCCAGCCAAGGGCACAAGGGAAGGTAAACTTGGCCTCAGTGCAGCTGCTGGTATCACAGCTTGTTTCCTCTTGCTGGCCACTCTGGCACAGTGCCTGGGCACTCAGCACCTTATCTTCCCTGTGCACAGCCTGTGGGATGGGGAGGCTGGTCAGGAGGTGATCAGGGAGCTCCTGCAGAGAGGGCATCTCTCTGGGCCTGCTCCCTGCCCTGCTCTGTGGCACACAGCTCCCAGTAACAGCCATCCCTGCTTGTCCTGTGCAGGAGCTATCCCCAGATCCTCGTGCCCATCATCCTGTGTGCCTCACTGTCCAATGTCAATGTGTCTGTGCAGCTGGGGGACACGCCACCCTTCGCCTTGTGCTTCAACTCTATCTCTGCAGGTACAGGCTGGATCAGGGAGGTGCTGGGCTCTTCTTGGGATCTGCCAAGAGAGGCAGCAGGTTGGGAATGGAGAGGGTCGTGCTGCTGCTGTGCTTGCCCGTGTGTGTGTGTGTGGCCAGGGGCTGTGGATGCCTGCCTGGTTGTGTCAGGGTGCCTGTGTCTGGGTGAGCCTTGCCTGTACCTCCCCCCTCCTCTGTGCCCACAGACTACCAGCACCTGCGGCCGGAGAGTGTGCACCAGCGAGCGGTGCTGGCCGTGGACCACCTGTGCTGGCGAGTGGGCAACGACTCCCACATCCAGCGTGCCCCACATCCCCCCAACATGCACGTGTGGGGAGAAGCCCTCATCCTCGACTCCTTCAACCTCCAGGTGAGGAACAAACCCAGGGGGCAAGGGGTGGCTTTCAGTCTCAGACCCCATGTGGGTGGCACAGGGGTGTCGTGCAGCCTGAGAAGGATCATTCTGTTTGTCCTGCAGGGCAGCTACAACCAGCCCCTGGGCATGTCCAGCGCCCAGTCGGATACGCTGTTCCTGGATTGCACCATCCGGGGGCTGCAAGTGGAGTCGTCTGACACCTGCACTGAGTGCCTGGCCAGGGTCCTGCGCCTCTTCTGCCTGCAGCCTGATGGGGCTGAGTTTGCCAAGCAGCCACTCTCTACCTCCAGTGAGCCCTGGGGGCTGCTCTGGAAGGTGGATCTGAAGGTGGAGGACGTGAACCTTTTCGCACTCTCAGCCGTAGTGGGTAAGTGGCATCCAAACTGATCCCAGATGGCTGTCCTGGAATAACCCTGCAGTCAGAGCATCCTGGCACGCTGTGGTGTGCCTGCTCTGTGCCTCCAGCACAGACATGCTGTCTCTCCAGGTGCCCTGGAGCTGCGGCTGGACACGCTGACTGTCCTGGGAAGTGCTGAGAGCTACACAGTCAGCATCCAGGGCATGGTGCTGGCCTTGGTGAAGAGCATCACTGAGAAGATGCAACCGTGCTGCAAAGCTGCTGCCATCCCCAACCCCGTGGCCAATCTCTCTGTGCTCTCTGTCACCTACCACAGCAGCATTCGTTCCCTGGAGGTTGGTTTGGCTGTTGGGCCACTGCTTTTTCTTGTGCTGGGGATAGATGGGGCAGGGGTAGGATTGGCTGTCACGAAAGGTGCTGTGGGGAGGACAGGACTGTGCTGTGCTGGCCCTGGCAGTGACATGGTGTCTCCTCACTCTCTCTGGTGCAGGTGCAGTGCGGTGAGGGGCTGGCAGTGCTGTGGAGCCCACCTGACCACATGCACCTGTACCATCACACCCTGGCCACCCTGCAGTGCCACGAAGCCTTGCAGAGCGCCCTCGGTCACAGGACGCTTCCCTCCCTGCCCCCAGAGAGCCCCACGTCCCACCCAGCCACCCCTGCTGAGTCACCGGGGCCCCTGCAGCCAAAAGGGCCCCCTCCCAAAAGGCTCCTGTCCCTGTCCCTGGAGCTGAGCTCTGCCAAGCTCACAGCCTTTGTCTCTGAGGCCAACTACATCAGCCTGGCTGCGGAACGGACCTCGGTGAGCTGGCACGGCGGGGCCCTGCACGGCTACTGCCCTGAGCTGGCCGCCAGCTTTGACGGACACAGCATCTTCAGCTTCAAGGAGGTGGAGGTGAAGCTGCTGCCGGAGCTGGAGGAGGTCGTCCGCCACCGCGACGGCTTCCCCACCCTGCGCACCCTCCGCAACCGCGGCTGGGCCTTCTCCTTCGCCAGCGTCACCATCGAGTTCCCCTACCAGTACGACTTCTCCCGCACGCTGGACGCTGCCGTGGGCGTGCAGAAGTGGCTGAAGGGTCTGCACCGGCCCGGGCGCCCCGCCAGCACGGCCCTGCCCCCTGACCTCCTGCTCAAAGTCACACACTTCTCCTGGGTCTTCCTGGACGATGTCTTTGAGGTCAAGTTGCGAGACAACTACGAGCTGATGAAGGACGAGAGCAAGGAGAGCGCCAAGCGCCTGCAGCTGCTGGACGCCAAGGTGGCTGCGCTGCGCAAGCAGCACGGGGAGCTGCTGCCTGCCCGCAAGATCGAGGAGCTCTACGCCTCGCTGGAGAAGAAGAACATCGAGATCTACATCCAGCGCTCGCGGCGCCTCTACGCCAACACGCCCATGCGGAGGGCCCTGCTCACCTGGACCCTGGCCCACCTGGAGCTGGTGGCCATGGCTGATGAGTCCTTCCACGGCACAGAGCGCGTGTTGGAGCAGATGAGGGACCTGGATGGCGTCAGCCCGTTCCCCCCAGAGGGTCTGGAGATGGTCACCCAGTGGTGCCGCATGATGAAGGGCACAGTTGGCAGCTTCTTTGGTGAGTGGCTTTGTGGGAGGGTGCCCTTGGAGGACAGCACAGTGGCTGTGTGGGCTGGCACCACGTGGTGTGTAAGCAGGCAGGGAAAATGATTTTTGAAGGTTCAAAGGGAGTGGGAAGGAAGCAGAGATGTGACAGGACGATGGCTCCTGCTGTGGTCCAGAGTGGGGGACTGCCTGTCTCTTCAGTGCCCCGTCCCTCAGCCCTGCCTGTCCCCGCAGTGCGGATCCGTGACTACCCCCGGTACCTGTTTGAGATCCGGAACTGGCAGCTCTCGGGGCGGCTGATCGGGGCCGAGCAGCGCGGCCAGGCCTGCTCCCGGCGCCGCCAGCTCCTGAAGCTGGGGCTGCCCTGGGGCGACGCCACGGTAGAGAGGAACATGCCACCCTTGAAGTTCTACCATGACTTCCACTGTAAGAGCTGGGGGAATGGGGGGGCTCTGTGGTGGGATAGGGACAGGGCAAATGGCTGAGCCACCCTCTGTGTCTGCAGCTGTGATCTCCCAGTACACCATCGTGTGGGGGCCCTGCTGGGACCCGGCGTGGACGCTGATCGGCCAGTGTGTGGATCTCCTCACCAAGCCCTCAGAGGACCCCAGTGCCCCATTGCCCTGGTGGGACAAGAGCCGCCTTCTCTTCCATGGAGACTGGCACATGGACATTGAACAGGCCAACCTGCACCAGCTGGCCACTGAGGTGGGTGCTACTGCACTGGGGAAGAACATGGTGTGGGGTCAGCTCACACGTGCCTCTCCTCATGTCTGCCCTTGCAGGACCCCTACAACACCACGGAGAACATGCACTGGGAGTGGAGCCAACTTTCCTTCCACTGGAAGCCTGGGCAGTTTGTCTTCAAGGGCAACCTGGATATCAATGTCCGGACAGCCTCCAAGTGAGTGTGTGGCCACGAGCATGGGGGGCCCTCACCAGTGCTGGGGAGTGACTGGGGTCTCTCTCTGCATTCAGATACGATGACTGCTGCTTCCTGCACCTGCCTGACCTGTGCATGACACTGGACCTGCAGTGGCTGTGCCATGGGAACCCCCACGACCACCACAGCGTGGTGCTGCGCTCCCCCGAGTTCCTGCCCGAGGTGCCAGTGGGGCAGCAGTACGACTCCTACCGTGCCTTCCGTTCTGAGAACCTCAACCTCTCCATCCGGATGGACCTGACACAACCCAGTAAAGATGGCTGACAGTGTCCTGGGGATCCCTGGGGATGAGGGGCATAGGGCAGGGCATGCTGGTTGTGGGTTGGGTGTGCCATGTCCCAGCCCGTGGTGCTGGCTGATGGTGGGTGTATTCTCAGAGCACTCCCAGCCCCGGATCCTGCTCTACAGCAGCACGCTCCGCTGGATGCAGAATTTTTGGGCCACGTGGACCAGCGTGACACGGCCCATCTGCCGGGGGAAGCTCTTCAACAACCTGAAACCCAGCAAGAAGAAACTGGGGCAGCATTACAAGCAGTTGTCCTACACTGCACTCTTCCCCCAGCTGCAGGTAATTCCCAAAGCTGGGAATCCGTTTCCTCCTTGCTCTGCCTCTGCTGGACTCTCAGCTGCTGCTCTCTGCTCCCTCTCAGGTGCATTACTGGGCCTCCTTTGCCCAGCAGCGGGGGATCCAGGTGGAATGCTGCCAGGGACACATCTTCACTCGGGGCACACAGCGGCTCATCCCACAAGGTGAGTGGGACTCCTGCCAGCACCAGGTGCATCCTCCAGGTGCAGCAGGGCCCTGGCTGACCCCTGTCCCTGTCCCCAGCCGGCACGGTGATGCGACGCCTCATTTCGGAGTGGAGCATCACGCAGATGGTGAGTGACCTGAGCCAGGTCACCGTGCACCTCATGGCCTCCACTTGTGATGAGAACGCTGACCACCAGCTCGACACCCTGGTGAAGAAAACCCACCTGCTGAGCCTGTCCTCCCTCACCTACCAGCGGCACAGCAACCGCACGGCTGAGGAGGTACCACTGCAAGCAGGGCGCAGCAGCTTGTGCTGGCCTGATGGCATCTCCAGGACAAGGGGATGTTGGTTGTTGGATGCAGTTGGGAAGGGATTTGGCTGGGGAAGCTTCAAACACAACTTCAGGGCTTCAAATCTACCAAGCACCTGACTTAGTGCCCATGCTGTGGTCCCTGGGGTGGTCTGGGCTCCAGTCCCCACGCTCTGCCTGAAGGGCTGGCAGGATTCCTAGTCCCAGCACCTGAGGCCACAGGGATGGCTTTGCTGTGCTGAGGCACTGGCCCTCTGTGCCCAGGAGCTGCCCCTGCGTGATGGGGACGATGGTTTCCACACACATCAGCTGCACTTGGTGGACCTGCGGGCATCCTGGACCACCACGAACCGGGACATCGCCTTCGGCCTCTACGACGGCTACAAGAAAGCGGCCGTGCTCAAGCGTAACCTGTCCACCGAGGCCCTGAAGGGGCTGAAGATCGACACACAGCTGCAGGCCAAGAAGCTGAAGCGGGGCCCGCTCTCTGCTCACTCCATGCCTGCCAGAGTCACCCCTCCCATCACCAGCGGCCGTCCTGAGAGAGCCTCCTCAGGGGGTGAGCACAGCGGGGAGGGGAGCAAGGAGAAGCCCACAGCTCAAAGCTGTGCCTGCTTTCATTCTGTACATTTGAGCCATCCCCCCACAGCTTTGCACTGACCCTTTCTCCTTCCCCAGGGGCCTACATGCTGCAGAAGCTCATTGAGGAGACGGACAAGTTCGTGGTTTTCACGGAAGAGGAGTCGGGGCCCAGCGAGCAGCTCTGCGGCATCGCCGCCTGCCAGACCGACGACATCTACAACCGCAACTGCCTCATCGAGCTGGTGAACTGCCAGGTACCTGCTGTCCCCACGCCTGGCTGTGACAGGGGCTGTGCCTGCCCCAGAGAGGTCCATCAGACCCCTGGGGTCTCTCCCCCCACAGATGGTTCTGCGTGGTGCAGAGACAGAGGGCTGTGTGATCGTTTCTGCCGCGAAGGCGCAGCTGCTGCAGTGCCAGCACCACCCCGCCTGGTACGGGGACACTCTGAAGCAGAAAACATCCTGGACGTGTTTGCTGGATGGCATGCAGTACTTTGCCACCACAGAGAGCAGCCCCTCTGAGGGGGAGCATGGCCAGCTCTGGCTGGAGGTGAGCATGTGGTGGGTGAGCTATGAGGGGGAAAGGCAGTGCTGTCAGTGCCCTGGCCAAGCCAGGGAAAGTGGGGACAGCCAGCAGTGCCTCCTTGCCTCCCCAGGTGAAAAACATTGAGGAGCATCGTCAGCGGAGCCTGGACTCGGTGCAGGAGCTGATGGAGAGCGGGCAGGCAGTGGGGGGCATGGTCAGCACCACCACAGGTACTGCCCACAGCCCTGGCTGCTGTGCCTGCCCCAGTCCCACTCGAGTGTGACCCCAAGGCTGGTAGAGCTGAGAGCACCTCTCCTGTCCCTGTGTGGCTCGAGGAGGTGGCCGATGCTCCAAGCCCTGCACTGTGCTGGACGTGGCACTCTGACTGTGGTCCCTCTGCCTGTCCCCAGACTGGAATGAGCCCTCGGAAGCCCAGCAGACCCAGCAGGTGCAGAGGATCATCTCTCGCTGCAGCTGCCGCATGTACTACATCAGCTACAGCCACGACATCGACCCCGAGCTGGCCACGCAGATAAAGCCCCCTGATACCCCTGCCAACCAGGAGAAGGAGGATCTGCTGAAGAAGCAGGAGGGTGGGTGCATCCAGGCCTTGTGGGGGTAAAGCTCTGGGCTGACCCATGGCTAACTCAAGGGGTGGTGTCTTTTGGCCCTGTGGAGGTCAGAGGCACATTTCTGGCCATGCTGAGGCCCTTTGTGTCCTTGCAGGAGCTGTGGACACCTTCACCCTGATCCACCACGACCTGGAGATCTCCACCAACCCTGCCCAGTATGCCATGATCCTCGACATCGTCAACAACCTGCTGCTGCACGTGGAGCCCAAACGCAAGGTACCCACGGGCTCCAGGTGTCCGTGCCCCTCCCTGCACCCAGGCACTCCTGACCTTGCCCTGTTCCTGTGTCCAGGAGCACAGTGAGAAGAAGCAGCGGGTGCGTTTCCAGCTGGAAATCTCCAGCAACCCTGAGGAGCAGCGCAGCAGTATCCTGCACCTGCAAGAGGCTGTGAGGCAGCACGTGGCCCAGATCCGGCAGCTGGAGAAGCAGATGTACTCCAACATGAAGGTGAGCTCATATCCCTGGACCCCTGGGATCCCCACTCAAGGGCAGAGGGTGCTGAGGGTTGTCTGTCCTTCAGTCCTTGAAGGATGACAGCAAAAACGAGATCCTGCTCGACCTGAACCACCGGCTGCAGCAGCAGCTGAGCCAGGAAAAAGCTGACCTGCAGCTGGAGAGCGAGGAGCTGAACATACTGATCAGGTAGGACAAGGGGGAATGGCTTTAAACTCAGGGTGTGTTTGGATTGGATATTAGGGAGAAATTCTTCTAGTGGGGCACTGGCACAGATTGCCCAGAGAAGCTGTGGCTGCCCCATCCCTGGAAGTGTTCAAGGATAGGCTGGGTGGGGCTTGGAGCCACCTGGGACAGTGGGAGGTATCCAAGCCAAACCATTCTGATTCATGATCTCAGACTTCCCCGGCATTGTGTCCCCCTTACTCTAGGACTCCTACATCCCATCTCTCTCCTCTGTTCTGCAGGTGCTTCAAGGACTTCCAGCTGCAGAGAGCCAACAAGATGGAGCTGCGAAAGCAGCCAGAGGACGTGAGCGTGGCACGGAGGACTGAGTTCTACTTCGCCCAGGCGCGCTGGCGCCTGACGGAGGAGGATGGGCAGCTGGGCATTGCTGAGCTGGAGCTCCAGCGCTTCCTCTACAGCAAGGTGTGGAGCTGGACAGTGCCCACAGCCCCTGAGCTGGGGACAGGGACATTGGGAGCTGATGGCTTTGTCTGCACAGGTCAACAAGTCTGATGACACGGCCGAGCATCTGCTGGAACTGGGCTGGGTGACCATGAACAATCTGCTGCCCAACGCTGTGTACAAGGCAAGTGGCAGCTGGGGGAGCAGCTCTGCATCCTGGGGACGCACGGGTGGCCTGGGCACAGTGGCCTGTCCTCACCCTGGTCACCCATCCTCTTCCCTGCAGGTGGTGCTGCGTCCCCAGAGCTCCTGCCAGTCTGGCCGGCAGCTGGCCCTGAGGATTTTCAGCAAGGTCCGGCCGCCCGTGGGAGGCATCTCCATCAAGGAGCATTTTGAGGTGCCAGGGCTGGGCCAGGAGGTGCCAGGGTCTCTGTGTGGCACAGGCAGTGTGTGCCAGGCTGTGACATGTCTCTTTCCCACAGGTGAACGTGGTGCCTCTCACCATCCAGCTCACCCACCAGTTCTTCCACAGAATGATGGGTTTCTTCTTCCCTGGCCGTAATGTGGAGGAGGAGGAGGTGGGGGATGAGGAAGATAAGTCCAAGCTGGTGACAACAGGTGAGAGGCTTGTGATCACCCTCCTCTCTGGATGTCCTTGAGCAGCTCTGTGTGTCCAGGATATGTTTGTGGGCAGCTGCTGTCCAGCCATGAATTGAGGAACAGGGATCTGGGGTCTGCCCTGTGGACAGGGAGATGGTGGGAGGTTTGGGGTCATGGCCAACCCCTGCCTGGACTCCCCCACCACCTCACACCCTGTTTGCCCCAGGGATCCCCGTGGTGAAGCCGCGGCAGCTGATCGGGGCCGATGACTCGCTGGGCCCGGGGAAGGGAGTTGCTCAGGGACTCAATCGGACATCAGGGGTCAGAAGATCGTTCCGAAAAGCACCTGAGGTACCTCCTGCTGCCCTGAGGGGGGAACCTGTGAGAGCCCTGCTGTGGTGCCAGTCTGTTTTTCCTTAACTGCAGGGCTGTGTAGCCATGTCCTCCCACACTTCCCTCCCACGCTTGTCTGTTTTCTCCTGCTCCCTCCCACCATGAGGATTTGCATCCTTTACAATCAGGCGCCTGCACGCTTGATGTGATCCATGTATCTCATTTTTCTGACATTGTGCCAGAGCAGCTCTCACCTCTCCCTGATGAAGCAATGCTGTGGCCTAGTGCCCGGCTGTCCCTTCCCTGCTGGTTCCTGGCTGTGTCCCTTCTGCTCATGGCTTCTGCTCTGTCCCCAGCATCCCGTGGATGACATCGACAAGATGAAGGAGCGTGCAGCCATGAACAACTCCTTCATCTACATCAAGATCCCGCAGGTGCCACTCTGCGTCAGCTACAAGGTGTGGGACCAGTGGGACAGGGCACGCTTGGGGTGGTCTGGGCCATCGTCCCACACTGCCTGACACCTCTGTCACACAGGGGGAGAAGAACAGCGTGGACTGGGGCGACCTGAACCTGGTGCTGCCATGCCTGGAGTACCACAACAACACATGGACATGGCTGGACTTTGCCATGGCGGTGAAGAGGGACAGCCGCAAAGCCTTGGTGGCACAGGTACGTGGGACCACATCCCTCTTCCCGCTCCAGAGGCTGACAGGGGTGCTCTGCCCAGGACAGAGATGGTAACCCCAGGGTGGGTGGCACATTCCCCAGGGTGGGCAGCAGCTGCACTGGCTCAGCAGCTCAGGCTGTGGGCCATGCCAAAGGCCCAGGGTGTGGCCATGGGGGTTGCTGAGCCCCTGACTCCCGGGCAGGTGATCAAGGAGAAGCTGCGCCTGAAGCCGGCGGCGGGCGCGGAGGCCCGGGGGAAGCTGCAGAACAAACCCGACGGGACCATCCAGCAGCAGGAGGAGGACAAGAAGGCTCGACTGCTCATCGGGCTGAGCGCGGGCGACAAGAACCCCAGCAAGAAATCCATCTTCGGCAGGCGCAAATGACGGCAGCACCCGGCAGGCCGGGAAGGGACTTGGGGTGCCCCGTGCTCCCCCTTGGAGGGGCACCCCGAGGGCGAAGGGGTGGCTACGCTGCTTGGCGGTGCCCGAGGAGGGCTCAGCCACGAGCAGGCCCTCGGTAGCCCCGTTGCTGTGGGGCAGGGTGGAGCAGCACGGGGATGTGGGGCACAGGGTGCTCCGGGGCTGCTTTGGGGTGCAGAACCCTCGTGCCAAGGGCTCCTGCGAGCTTCCCCCCACTCCCTGCTGTGCGGGTGCTGGGCCCAGCCCCTGGGCCCGGTGAAGCAGCAGGATCGCTCCAGGCTGGGAAAAAGGGGAACGGGAGAGAGTTTAAATAAAGAGTTTTTAATTTGGAACAGGCTCGGGCCAGTGGCTTTTTCTTGCCTTACTCTGCAATGCTGGACTCAGCACCATGCCCCACCTCAGCCCAGCAGCCCCTCGTCCTTGGGGGGCTTCACCCCTTGCCCTTCCCCAGCAGTTGCTCAGGGCACCCATTTTGGGGCTCAGGGCACCCCTGTGTGGCCCTGGGCTCAGCCTGTGCAGTCACCCCTCTGCAGTCCCCTCTGTGAGCCCAGGGCCGTGCCAGGGCTCAGCAGGGACTGCAGGCACTCCCAGGGCTGCAGCAGGTGGGGTGCAAAGACAGAAGGAAAGGTTGAAGGGGGAGCCCCGGAGTGTGTAAGGAGGGGTTCCCAGAGAAGAGCTGGGATCAGTCCCGGGGGGCCCTGGGGTGGGATCAGTCACGGCTGGGTGAGCAACCCCCAAGTGTGTAGTGGGGGTCCCGGATGGAGGGGGGATCGGCCTCGGGTGGGT